>LR736883.1:472125-973965 GCA_902654985.2 Oryctes borbonicus
CGAAACGGCCGTCCCGGACTAATTATTATATTACTATATAATAAATTAAACTTGTGTGGTGCGGAGGGTGCCGATACTTATGTGTTGTTTACCATACTACGCCACAGTCCTTGCTATCATTATGTTTTGTAAATATTTTCCAGAAACGTTTCTAGGAGTGATGTTCTTAAAACATTACAATATTAAGTCGATGGGCGTTATTTCTCCTTCCTAAGCAATCCAGCTACATTTCAGTGTTAGGTTAAGATACGTTAGTTGGCTGTATGTGACGACAATTTAAGGAATTTTGCGACTAAAACTAATATTGATTCTGTTCAAATGCGCTAATAGTTCAGTTTGGAAAAGATAGCTGTTTTCGTTCGTGTTAATCACGTAATCAGGTAATTTAATCCTGAAAAGGGAACGTCCACTATATCAGCTTACTTTGAATCGCTGTGATTCGGAAGGGCAGGGAGATTGCTAATTACGACTGGAAAACTTTCAGAGTGGAGGAAAGAAATCATTCACATTGTGAATCACGATTGTGTGATTAGTGGATTAGTAGATTAAAAAAAGTGGCATTTTATGCCACTTTTTTAAAATGTGTGTAAAATTTTGATGTGAATCTGATCTATACGGGGCATCCTAAAAGTTGTGTGTGATATTTAAATTTTATGAAAACTTCGAGGTTGCATACATATACTGCTAATAAATTACAATGAAATCGCTACAAAAAATAACATTGCTTGTGTTATGTATTGGTGGATCGGTTACAGAAAACAGTAAACTTCTTTAATCATAATAAATATATTTCTTTTTATTTGAAAAGTTTAATTACCCCACAAAAATCAAAGGAAATCATGGATTTTCACGATGTACCCCTTTATTTCGTAGGAATATGCAGATCAACTAGGAATTCCATTCCTGGAAACATCAGCAAAGAGCGCTTCAAATGTGGAGGCAGCATTTATGACCATGGCTGCAGAGATAAAACACAGAGTTGGGCCACCATCTTCTGCCGTTGATCAGCCCAATAAAGTAAAGATAGACCAAGGTCGTCCCATCGAAACCACCAAAACTGGCGGCTGTTGCTGAAACGTGTATTTGAGAATTCTCGAGGTTAGCATGTATGTTAGGTAATATATATTTTTTATTTTGGACATTGCTTTTGTCGCTTATATTGCAGCTGCTGTGTCACCCCGAGATCGAAGTATTGCTCTTAATAGACGTTACTAATTCAGTAGTGTCCCGAGTTCTAAAAAAAATAGTTGAATGTATCTTTTTTTGAAAATCTGCATAAATTAATAAGAGAGTGATATAAACCAAAGAACCAGGGCCTAATTACTCGGATCTGTGGGTGCCATGGGCAGCAATTTTTTTTTTTTTATTACGTGATTTGGCTGTTTTCGGTTAAGTTGATGAAAAACCCTGCGAGGCAATGTTTATACAATTTTTACTTAAAATCGTGCTTTCTGAGATTTTAAATACTTGAATATTCACTTGTTTAATAAGCGTCTTTCTTTGGCATCTAGGATAGACTCTGAAGTAAACCCTAAAAGTTGCGTATACCAATGTAGTACGGCAATGTTCACGACACATTTTTATTTGTTGACTATGTCGTCGTTATTGTGCATTTTAACATAATATTTATGCGATTCACAGTTGTCTGCTTCTTTCCAATTCTTCCTAAAATCTCGGGAATTCTGGAGAAGCATGTTAGCAAAAAATAATGTTAAAATAGCTTCCTCCTGGTATTGATGGAATTGTTTACGGCAAACGCGATGCAAGAAGAGAAAGAATACACTACCCACGGACGTGTTTCTGCCTGCCAGACGTCATCAGCATAGTACAACTTTCAAAACGATAAGCTAAACATTTCTTGGTACCCTCTAATGCCAAGAAACATACCTATCGTTTAGAAAGCAGAGCCAATAAATGTGTAGCTTATATTTCAAAATGTTGCAGCATTAATTGTTCCTAATTGTTGTTATATACAGTACCATGTTAAGTTTGGAATTTTTGAGTAATACTGTACAAAGCATACCCTCGCGTTTTTCATCAACTTAGATGTATTTACAGTGTATCTCGCTAACCATAACAGTTTTCAAAAATTTGGTAAGGGTATTACGATCGATGTCGAAGCAACACGGTTGTATTTAAACTTTTACTATTTTAAAGATTTGTTATACGTAGGTAGTTACAAGTTACAAGAAGTTAAAGTAAATACATGAAATTAATTGACTTCATCAGTTTTTTCTGTTATTATTGTCGTTTTTATTATTACATCACGTTGTTATTATTTGCTTTATTTTCGTTTCTTTTTCTATTTTACTCGTTGTGGCTACATAACAGAAAAAACTTAGCGCTATCAAAGTGAATAGCAGGCAGTCCAAGATTCGACAAATGTCATAAAAGCAGGTTACTCATTGTCTAGAAGACGGGATATGTCAACGTCCCTGTTTCCTTATGGCGCAATACTGATTTATTGCTTATGTTGAATTTCCTGGTTTGTATTACAAGTGAGGTGAGGGAGAAGGAAGTTTTTTACGTCATTCGACTTTGTTTTATTTAAAAAGGAAAAATTGCCACAAATTTCAGAATTATAAATTTTATATCTTATTAAGTCAGATATGGAGGCCTATTTTTTTTTTTAACTCGTAAAAATAGGAAGGGTTATGGTTCCTAATGACCACACTTATCAGGTGTTGAAAACTTTATAACACTCTTCCAAACACCCTGTATAGTTCAACGCTGCAAAGCAATAACGCCCATGATTTCTATTATTAATTTTCTCCGTATCTTCTTATTTTTCGATTTATCTCGTCAGTCCATTTCTATTTCTTTTTCCGTCTTGTTTTTGCCCTCGTCGTCTCTTTATACCGCTCAACGAATTGCTAAGTATTTGTTTTGAAACTCGGTGTTCAGATATTCTCTATACATGCCCCAACCACCATAGTCTGGGTTCCTCCTTCCACCATATATCTTGCGCAATTCCTTTCCCTCCCAGGTAGCTAACCTTTTTTCTTCTGTAGTTGTTAGTGTTCACATTTCACTTTCGAAAGTAGATCTTATAATTGTGATAATAAAATAATCACTTTTGATTCCTCGCTAGCAGTTTATTGTGGATTTCTCTGTCATACCTGCTTCTTTTTTTGTAAAAACAGTACCAAGGTATGTACATTTTTCCATTTATTCCAGTTTATGTTTTATTTGAGTTCCTATTGTTAAATTCTTCATCTATCCAACTCATATAGTTAGTTTTTTCTTCATCAATAGCTAATCCCATTTTTTTGTGCTTTTTTCCAATCTTTTTACAACGCTTTTTAATTCCTGCTTACTACCTGCTAAAATTACTAGCTTGTCTGCAAAGGTTAAAGCTTCTTTTTGTAGGCATTTGCTTGGTAGAAAATCCGAAGGGCACTCTAGGAAGTCTCTGTATTTTTATTAAACGAAATAAAATGCTGCACGTGGTAATCTCAGAGCAGTGTTCAAGTATAGCATTCGAGGTGTTTCCAACCAATTTTAATAGTCTGCAAACTTTCTAAACAATGAAGGTTGTGGTTGTCTGTATCCCAGAAATAACAACAGATAAAAGCAGATGTCTGTTCAATATATTTGTGCCATTTAATGAAGTACTTTAAATATGGAATTGCATTATGCCAAAGCTGATAAGCCGAATTAATATTGGAATCATCGACAAGACATTGAAGAGAATTTTTCCTCGTGTTTTATGTTGTCATAACTTGATTTACATTTATCTTCAAAGTTAAAATTTTGCTTTGTAACAATTGCAGGTAAGAAAAGAACTGATAAAGCACGAAAACGGCTTAAAAATATACAGGAATATTACACTTGAAACAGTCAACTTTGTATAATATATTTCCGCTATTGTGGTTTAGAACAGAAAACTAACCATTTACCGTTACAACCGATATACAGCCGTGTAGTTTCGACACCGATCGCAGTAAAAGACTGTTAATCTTCCAAGACACCCCTCTCAAATTTTTAATGGTTTCCAAGCTAGACCATAACAACATCGTTTATTCGCTAAATTTTGTTCCTCTAAGTTTAATAGATAGCGAAACATCTTACGAAAAAAAAGTGAAAAATTGTTATGGGTTTGCATTTCTAACCTCTTGGATTTTGCTTTGCTACTATAGAAATAAGTAAGTTGCAATTTGTTAAACGTATTTAATTTATCTTTTATAGATGTGTGGTGCAGAAGATAAAATGGAAATTTTCTTATTTTGTACCGAGTCTGTATTTGGACTTTCCTCTATATTATTATTAAATTATATATAATAATCCGTCTATGTATAGTAAATTTATTTCAACTTTTACTTATTTTCTTGAGATTTTTTTTCTTTTCCAGTAATTGTTACAGATTTAATATAATAAACACCAATATTATTAGCCTAAATAAATATGTTTTTTGGATTTAAAATTAAAATTATTTCAGTTTTTTTAGACAAACAATGTATTAAAATTTATTTATAAATATAATCTATACTATACATTATTTCACATTTAATTTAAGAAACACTTAGATACATAAATATAGTAGATTTTTTAATTTCACGGAATACAAAACGTTAGCGGTCGGTACTTTTGTTATACCTTATATGACAAACATTTTCAAATCGACCGTTAATAGTTTGTGTTTTATTTTAATCTTTGAATTGTTCTCATGTAACATGACATTTGTGTCATATTCTGTTTAAATAAATTAGAAAAAGAATTTAACAACAAATAAACAATTATATGCCTGCATCTCGTTGGTTTTGCAATTCTGACTTTACTAGCTTTAGTCTGGGTGTTCTAAAGCCTGTCCAGTGGTATGTTACGAAATTGTGTTAGCATATAATTATGTTGCTATATGGATAGTAACTTATACATACATTTAAAAAAATTCAAATTTTGACATCGTAAGTTCTATATTGTACTGTTTTTAGTTATCATTTCCTAAGTTATCATATTAGCTGCACTTTGGATCTGAAGAATTTATATGCACTAATTAATCCTCTTTTTTTTACTTTTCGCTTTCCTTATTCTAAGATGCGGCGAAACCTATCTTCAAGGTGCAACTAAAATCGTTATTTTTTAAAAGAAGTCACGGTTTAGAAACATTTTTGTAGTTCATATTTGTATAAGGATAATTGTAACTTAATTGATTAAAGGTCAAATGTGATACGTAAATTTTTATTTTACTTAATAAAGTATTCCCTTGTGTGTAAAATATTTGTTTTTATCCTTTGCGCTGATCGGGTAAGTACAGTTTGTTTTAATGTAGGTACACTGCTCAAGCTCCTACGTAAGTGACTGATGTGGCCACATATACAAACTAATGCAGCGCGAGGTTGGGATTGTATCTCGTCGGTGTTTGTACCGGTACTGCCCACATACATTCCTGTTTCCATACTGGCGTAAACACGCGAGCAGTACGCAATTCATTATACATTTAAGCATAGTCGCATATTGTCATATCTGTATATTTCATCTCCAAAATTAGTGAACGCACCAAATATTTCGATTTAAGGTTTTTTTATTAGTGATTGAAGAAGATAACTTTTAGTTTTGGGGATCCTTCTTGAAGTTGTGTTGGTAAAATTTTTCCCTTAAAGAATGTATTAGTAATATGAGAATATATTGTTAAATTTTAAGAACTTTATATTGATCGTTGTAGGCTTAATTGTACAATATCCTGATAATGTTATCTTGCCGGCCACAGTGTTCTTTTTGCTGTATCCAGACCCATTTACACATATTGGTTCCGTGTCAGTATCAGTAGTGCTTGTTAACACATATCCGTGCAGTATCATTTTTCAGTTTTAAACCAGTCGTCGTTGATGCGCCATATTTTCCATACGAAAAATTGACATCGACTGCTATCGCCTTAGGTACGGAAGAAAAGCTCAGCCCAAGGAGTGGTAGTAGGTGCAAGATGCATGAACGACGGGTATACTACAGCACGGGAACCTGCCCGGAACGTTCTATTTTTAACATCATATTTCGACAGATATTTTTATTCTTACGTGCCAAGTACAGGCTCGTAGAAAGAAATTTCGGACTCGGGGCGGTAAAGTTTACGGACTCCGCCTATTATATCATTTTTTTAATGATTGTAATTTTGAGTCAAAAACAACTAGCAATTATTATCTTTAGTATGCAATGCTATCCTGTAACATTCTGCAGTATAGAATTGATAGATAATAGATATATAGAATAAGATAATGCAAAATTCCACTTTATTTTTCAATTAAAATATTATCATTTGTAGTTTTCAAATTAGTCTTTAAAATTATAACCTGAAAAAGGTCCACTTTCATAAGCTACGGCCTGGGGAAATCACCTCATAAAATACGTGCTTGCCAAAAAGAGCCTTCCGTGAGAACGTTATCGGAGCGAATAGTTATCTAATTCAATTTCCGCGTGTATTTCCGTTGCATGTGTATACAATATGCAAGCAAAATACACAATGGAATCGAATCGCTATCCATGCCCTCCTACTTACGTGGTCATCCACCCTTGTACATACATTGGATCTGCTCAACGAGCAGATACGGTAGATTCCTCACAGACAAAACCATTATCATGTTACTGTGCCATTTTTTATTGGCGCCTATATTCGAATAATTAGTATTCGGCATAGAAATGACTGAAAATAATGAAAAATCAAGAAATCGGTTACATTCCTCTGGTAAATTTGTTGATCAAATAGCTATCACCACATTCTACACTCTACACTATTTTTAAAGAAAATAAAAAGCTTATTAATGAGTAATAAAAATCGAAACAAAAGATAACATTTAAAAAGTAGGATAGCTTAATAGGTAACTAGGTAGGGGTACGATAACTAAAAATCAATTTAATAGATTGCTCAAAATTTGCTACACTTTGTGCAATATTTATTTCCTTTACTTCCTATCGGGTGTTAACTGCTCGCAAACCAGCTTGATTTGGATTTTTACATCCTTGACGATTTGAGATGGAGATTGGAGTTGCCTAGATTACCGTCTTAAGATGGCTTCACACAAATAATTGCAGTGTTGTGAAATCCGATGATCTCGAAGCACTGGTCTATGGGTAGCAATTGCGCGCTGGTTAACTGTTAAATTCAGGCACTGTATGATAATGAAGGCATTTGAGCTACTGTTTCATCCAGCAGGAAGAAAATCTTCTAACATTGTGATTAACTCATTAGTTAAAAAGGGAGGATATCTTCTGGCATTCATAAAAATAGGACCCAAATAGCTTATCTCCTTAAACCGCACCAGACGTTATTACTCCAATTACTCAACATAGTTTGATGGTTCGTCTCTCTTGTCTAGCGTGGGTTTTGTTGTTTATTAATAAGACTACTATTAGTAAACTTTGCTTCGTCTGTCGACAGAAATCGATCTAAAATGTCTGATTCATCATTAAGCAGTAGCACTAATAATGTGATGGAAGTCAATCGAATCGAAATCTGTTTGGCAAGAGTGTTGCGTTAAAATAGGTTCGTATGGAAGCACTTGTGCTTTTCTTACAATTCTGTCTATCATTGCATTTGATGTTCCGACTTCCGGAGTTATTAATGGACGAATCTGCAGGTAGTTGGAGGCGGACCAAAATCTGCAATTTTCGTTCTTTTCATTCTTCATTTGTTATGTAATTTATACAAGGCTTTCTATGTTAACTCCGGGAAATGATCCTTGTCGTTTTACCTACTTTTCCATTTTCAATGCGTAAGCATGTAGAGGACGATACCTGTCGCCAAATATTAACAGTAAATCAACTTTTTCACTATCTATATACTACTAACTATTATAATCAATCTCCAAAAATGTTCTTACAATAACAAAATCCTGATAGAAGTCAAATACCTTCAGAAAACTGTTGCTTTCGTTTTCATGGCTATAATTAATTAATTGTTTGGTATCGCATGACCCGAAATTGCTAGTAATGGCGTACTTCGTCTGCTATCTTCAATGACCTATACGAATACTCCGACAGGCTTGCTTACCATGACGTATATAACGGAACACATCAGAAACAATAACAACAACCAAAATAATGCCAAAATGTCCACCAATACCGTGAGGAAACTTCCTCCTGGTATTGATGCAATTATTCACGGCAAACGCAACACAAGACGAAAAAAATACACTACCTTCGGACACGTTTCTGCCTACCCGGCGTCATCAGCATGGTTCCAAGAGTGTTTTTAACTCTACCCTGTGTCGATGCTGCCTCACACTTAATGCCACAACATTTCAAAAGTTCTTATATCTACCTCTGTCGCTTCTTTTAGGATTAGTGATTTTCAGAAACTGTAGTTTTGAATTAGTATTAGTAGAATAGTAAGAATAGTAGGCGGTAAAAAACAATTTTAATTTTAAAAGCATATAAATACTTGGGTCTGTATTGTGATCGAATACACCAATGATTTTACGTTTCCCCGTAAATAAAAATCTAATTACGTTAAATCAATTCTTTATGGCCAAGCTCAAGGTCCGTTGCGTCCCATTAAACATTTTACTCAGCAAACGATCTACTTCATACGAAGAATGACCTGGTGTACCCTCCATTTGGTACCAGCAATCTCTCTAACTCTAACAGAGGCAACTCGTCGCGAAACTCTGCTACACATTGTCGCAGAATTACTGTATATCCTTCTGTTCAAGCTGCCATCACAAATCTGAAAACGTATTCTTGCCTTCATTATTAAACAAAATACATTGAAACTAAATGTATTCTGAAACCTAGCTTCACGAACGAAGCGAGGGTTTTGTGGTGCCCAGAAGTGCTAGTTACGTCTATTTACACCCTCTCTGGTAAATTTCGATTCATCCGTCCAAATAATTTTTTGTAAAAGCTTCCCGGAGCCATATTAATATTCGCTCGTAAAAAGCGAGACGGCGAGCCTCGTCGCCAAGATTAAACGCTTGCACTATGCTAAAGGCGTATCAGTGCATTTTATGTATTGACAAAATGCGCTGTATTTTTGAATATGATATACCCATTTCCTCAGCACTAGCATGTATGTTACTGTGATAGTAAGCTAATACAATTATTTCATACTTCCCATCCTCTGTTACAGGTTTTGGCATCTACTTATTATACTTCCATTGTCTAGTAAGTAAGAAAGTTTTTTTGAATTCATCGGAAATGTGTTTTGCAAATAAGCGGCAAATGACGATATCGCTCATTAAACACTCGCCAAGTTCTGCTTACAATTTTATTACATTCTTGGTAAATAAAAAATAAATTTGAGATATCTTTTAAAGAATTTGGGTTTCCTGGTTGAAACCGCGTCGTAATTGCATAAGAATGCAATGAGCTCCTTCTGGGCTGCTGTATCCGATAGGTAAGATGTTTTATAAAATTGGCTTTAGAATGGCTAAGTAAAATCAAAAAATGCAACAAAAAATATAGGTTTTTATTTATTGGCCATGACTTTAAACGTAATCGGAAGTGCGACGTTGATAAAGTTATTTTTGCTAAACGAATCATACTTAACCCCGAAGTTTCAAAATCGAGATATCATCGCAAATTTAAGAACTTTTAGTGAACGGGTTCCGTTAACCATCCTATATATTTAGCATTAAATTCCTCAAATGAAGTGGTTGTTTATTCCGACCCAGCGACGTTACACTCAGGCCGATCAAAGTGCATGCGTTTCATCTACGTTTGAAATAGCAAATTTATTTTTCAATATTAATGATCAATTCTATATTAAACTCCTTACGAAAGATTCGAATAAGCGTAGTTTTCAATTACGTAATTAGTAAATTAGTGTTAACATTCTATTCAAATATTGCTATTCATTGAAGGACACCGAAGGTTCGAAATAATCTTAAAAATAATATGGAATAAACTTTTGGACATGTATAATGTATTGTACAGTGACATTTTTATTTGTTGTCTCCCCCTGCAAGGATGTATCTATACTTTCTATCACTACTAGGCGTGCGCTTGGATTATTGTAGGATTCGGATTTATGATAAATATTCAGTAAACGCGATTCTGTGCTTTTATTTGCTGAACCTAAGTACTTGGCTTTGCTACGCGGAAGGTAGTATCGATATTTAGTCGTTGCAAGGGGGAGGCAAAACATAAACTGGCCACTGTACATATGATGATTATTTCAATATTTGCCACATAGAGTGCACTGGTTTCTTGTTAAATAAACGCTCAATAATCTTTTCTACTTGCCACGCCTCCTTTTCTACCACCACATGTTTAGAAGAAGCCAATCTTCGTTTCTGATTTGAAACTGTTTACAGTGGAGTGTTCAGCTGCAAATAAGACAATTGGATTGACAAATATTGTCTAAAATTTGTCCATAATACATCTTAATTAAAATAGATCATGATGCTACAGTCGTTTGAAGATATTTTGGAGCCAAGACGCTTAGAAACAAGTAATTTTCTATGGGTTTCACGCCAATTATCCACAAAAGCACCTTGCAAGCAAACTAGAAGAGTTAAACCTTCGGAGATGAAATTGGCAGTATTAAATAGTGAAAAGATAAAAATATTAATTGAGAAGGTGTGTAATTAGCAAAAATTACTTGATCTTAAAATGATCGTTTCAGCAATGTGCTAAGGAAAAACTTTCAAGGGAACAAGTAATAAATACAATTAAACAAATTTTAGATGAGATTGGATATAAGAAACAGCTAGAACTAATTCGCTGGCTAGGATTAGTTATTGCCAAAATTTCTACACAAGTTTGTTCTAGTATTAATGTAAACAGAGAAAGCATAATGACGGTAAGTTGTTTTATAATCAGAAGTATTACAGAGTGACTTTGATACCTTGTAGTTGCGAAATGGTATGGGGAATGTTCCTATGATGTATGTTCCTAGTCATAGAAGTTACGCAGATTTTATATTAATGTCTTACATATGTTTTCATTACGATATAGAAATACCTGCAATTGCAGCTGGGATGGGTGAGTACAAGTGTTTAGGAGTCCACATACAATTTGTGTAACATTTTTCATTATGCATTTGTAGATTTTCATGGTATGAAAGGTATGGGTACGATTTTGCGTAACACTGGAGCATTCTTCATGCGTAGGTCATATAATGATGATAATATATATTGGGACACGTTTAAGGAGTATGTACACCAAATAGTTGTGAAAGGTGAATTGGGTATAGAATTCTTCATCGAGGGGACAAGAAGTCGTAGTGGGAAATCTTTGTATCCTAAATTTGGGTTATTTTCTATGATTTTGAAAGCTTTTTTTAATGGAGAGGTACCAGACATATTATTTGTGCCAATAAATATCACTTATGAACGTGTTATGGAAGAAAGATTGTTTGCTTTTGAATTACTAGGTGTGCCGAAACCAAAAGAAAGTACATCGGTAAGTTTCCTAGTATTCACACATTTATTAGAGCAAAAAAATATAAACTATGCGGTTTTCGTAGCCTTCTAAACATAAAATTAATTTTCATTCTATATAGTAATTCTTTATCATATCCATAATGAATCATCCATTGTTTTCACAAGTAATCATTTTTTTTTTTTATTCAACATAAATTAAATGTGTATAATCGCAGGTGATAAAAAGGTAATTATTTTTGCTTCAAATAAACAGATTTTTAGTATTATGTATATATTTCGTTTTTAAAACTTTGACCTTTATATAGTGTAATAATTATTACATTTTTATGATAAGAAATTATGATATGGCATATCTATCCTATATTTAAATTATTTATTTTTATTTCTACCATCGTATACTATTCTGGTACAAAAGTGATAATGTCTTAAAAAAATTATTCAGAACGATATACACTACTGTCACAATATTTGGAAGCAGTGATAAGTTTTATAGAACAATATATGTGTTAATTGACATTTTTAAGAATTAATTTGGAAAATTATTATTTAAATTACAATTTGTCGTCATAAATACTGCTTTCGCTTTTATAATGGCCTCATAAATTTTATGCGCTGTATATATAGGATGATTCACGGAACCCGTCCATTAAAAATTTTTGAATTTGCGGTGATATCTCAATTTTCAATCTAGGGTTAAGCATAGTTAGCTATGATCTATTTAGAAAAAATAACTTTCTTCCGGTTACATCGAAAGTCTTGGGCAACTTTGATATTATAAATAGAAACCTATATTTTTTGTTGCATTTCGATATTGTACAGGGCATTAAAAACTCAATTTTATAAAACATCTTATCTATCGGTTACCGAGTTATTTTGACTTAGGTGAAAAAAAGCAAAATAACGTGTGGTGCATTAAAGGTGTGTAACAGCTATACAGTAAAAGGTAGAAAGCTTTTATCTGCATTGTGAAGGATACAGGTGCTCTATTATTTAACCAAGGCATAAAAGGTAAACAAAATCATACAGGCTGTCCCACAACCTAACGTTTATTTGGCGTAACTTAGTACTAAAAGTGTTTTTCTTTTCAAATGGAGCGCCTGTATATTTTTGCACGTTGTGATGTAGAATTGAATTCTCTACCAAAAAGCTATCAGTGTTCTTATACTTATCTCTATCGCTTCTTTTAGGATTAGTGATTTTCAGAAGATGTAATTTTTGGAGAATTGGCACGCAGTAGGATATGGGGACTACGGAGCATTACTAAACAATATCAATCTACATTTAAGTGATCTGTCGAAATATCTTGGTCTCTGTTGTCGTGTTTATTGCATTAGCAAAAATGGGAAACCATTTTGATAAGTATAGAAGGGGAGATATCTTAAATTTAGTTTTTTATTCACGGAGAATGTAATAAAATTATAGGCAGAAGTTGCCGAGTGTTTAATGAGCGATATCCTCATTTGCCGCATATTAGCAGAACACATTTCCGAAGAATTCAAGAAAACTTTCTTGAAGCAAATGCCAAAATCTATAACAGAAAATGAAAAGTATAAAATAATGGTCTCACGGCCACCCTCACAATACCATACGTGCTACTGCTGAGGAAATAGGTATATCATATTCAACAATACAGCGCATTTTATCAATACATAAAATGCATTCATACGCCTTTAACATCGTGCAGGCGTTTAACCCTGGCGATGAGGCTTGCGGTCCCGCTTTTCGCGAACGGGTATTAATATGTCTCTAGGAAGATCTAGAGTTTGTACAAAAAATTATTTGGACGGATGAATCCAAATTTACCAGAGAGAGTATTGTTAATAGACGCAACTGGCACTACTGGACTCAGCAAAACCCTCGCTTCGGCCGTGAAGCTAGCTTTCAAAATACATTTAGTTTCAATGTATTTTGTTTAATAATGAATGCGAGAATACGTTTTCAAATTTATGATGGCATATGTGTTAGCTTTTCGATAAAGAATTCAATTCTACACCAGATAGTGTAAAAATATGCAGGGCGTTTCGTTTGAAAAAAAAAACTTTGTACTAAGAAGTTACATCAAATCACCCCTAGGTTGTGAGACACCCTGTATGATTTCGTTTACTTTTTATGCCTCGATTAAATAGTAGGGTATCTATACCCTCCGCAATTCACATAAAAGCTTTCTACCTTTTACTGTGTAGCTGTTACATCCCTTCATTATTGTACAACAGTCACTTATTAAAAAAATCGAGTGAAAATCTCATGAACATCACTATGTGTAGTTTCTTTAGCCACTTTATACACAACTTGTGTATTGGTTCCCGTCAACGAACTTTTAAATTTTTGAAAAATTTCAATCCCGATAAGGACTCAAACCTAACATCTCCCATTTTGAAAAATGTAATTACGTGGGAATACTCAAGAAAATCCAGAAGCCAATATTATTATGATTATTATCATCGTAATTTTTCCAAAACAGTTGAATTTAACCATAAGATTAATCTATTTCTATAGCTATTTTTAAAGCTAACGTGATTTTTATGGAAATTTCAGCAAAGACACTGTTAATGAAGAAATATTTCAATTTTTTGCAAATATTTTAGAGAGGGTTGGTATTTATTGATCAAATATATTAAACTAGAAACATTAGTATCTACGTCATGATATTAGTTTATACACAAGTTCTCTATAATTTATGCAACCAAGCATATCTATCCCTCTTAACGTGAGAAGTAATCTTTTATATTTTTTCAGGCATTCTTTAAATCTCTCAGTCTCATAAAAGAAAAATATGGTAACGTTTATGTCAACTTTGGAACTCCAATATCCGCTTATCAATTTTTCAACGATAAAATTGACAGAACTGTGCATTGTAGCAAACCTTTATATATGCAAACGTCTACCGAATCTGAAAGGAAAGCTACATCCTTGCTAGCTGAATCCATAGTGAGACACCAGCAAAAGCTTTGTGTGATAACTACATTTAATTTGGTTGCTATTATCATTCTTGAATATTTTATATACAAGAATGCGATGTTAACAGTTGGGAAATTAGTAAAGGAAGTAACTTGGTTGAAAGAGATAATAGAAAGATTTGGCGCCGTTACTAATTTTACAGATGATCCCAAAAAGGTATTAGATGCCCTTCAAGTACATTGCAATTTAATAAAATTGTGTGACGATGGGGAGATCAAATTAGCTAGAAGTGCGGAAACAATGGAGATCGATAGGACTAAATTAAAGGGACACCAACTGCAGAATGAAATTATGGCTAGGTCTGTTACAGCTATAACAATTCAACTTTATGTCAATCCGTGTTTACACTATTTCATTAATTCATCGTTGATAACTACTATATTAAGAAGACATTCCGAAGATGGTGGGATCCCGAAAGGTACAAAAACATTTTCAAACATAGAGATGGTTTAGAATTTACGTCTTACAGTAGTAAATTTTTCGTGATCTACTATTTTGTCTAGAAATTAATGAGAAAATAAATACATCAAAATTACTATTAAATAGTGCGTATAATCGTCTCTCTCTTCTATACCGTGCGGCATTGAAATTATTGGCTTACTAATTATATATATTTTCAAGATCTTTCAGTTTAAAAAAATACAGGGTGTATCATCTCCAGAGACTTTCTTTTCCTTGTTATAAGGCTTGATCGGGCACAATTTAAATTTGTATTGAAATCTGTACAGCGTCACTTTAGGTCGTAGCCACCTAGTCGTGCCTTGTGGATGGAACACGCTTATATAAATTGCATTTTTGCAATAGGTAATTTGCACATTTTTCAATATCATTGATCAAATTAGGGATTTTGAAATATGGTAAACTGTTTCCATCATAAAGATTGAAAAGGAATCTGTCATTTGAAATGTAGGCTAATCGCGCCTGGTTTTGGTCGTCCTCATCCGGAGAAATAATCATCCACTTATTGTGATTTATATTTTTAACTAAATAACAATAATATGACATTCACGTGACCATTCAATGCAGAACAGAAGAGGAGAACTTCCAGTGATCCCTTAACAACTACGAATTAATTCGCTTAGTGCATGTTTAGTTATTGTGGATGAAGCATTTCTCTCAATAGAAATTAAATTAAATTAAAAAAACTTATTATGAATTAAAGAAAGGCCATTTTTAATGTGAAAAATTTATACAAAATAATTCATTCTTAAAGAAACAAAAATAAATTCATATTAATTTAAATGAAATATAATAATAAATTAAAGCATTAATTTTTATTAAAAAAAAAACATAAGTTTTCAATGGCGCTGTCAATTAAAGATGAACAAATTTGATGAAGAGACGCTGCAGAAAAATCTCTTTCCGATTCAATTGATGTCGGTGGGATGATTTTTCTAAATTATCTGTGCGCTTTCAAGTTATTTCTTTCCGTACATTATTGACGTAAAAAAATATTTTTACCTAGGGGATCCCGTTTTTCGTCGATGATGCGTTTAAAAGCAGGTGATTAAAATTTGCATTTCAAGGATTTTCAATATCCTTTTTCCTTTGAAATAGTAAAATTTGGATGTACACTTCTTAAAAGTCGTCTATCTTTATTCCTAAATAATTAAACCTAAAACTTATATAGCATAAAAATCGTGCAATTCTCAACGTTGTTTTTATACATAAAAGAATCTAATACACATGTGTTAAGTTGGTGTGATATAGTTTTCGTTGGAGATTAAAAAAATATTTTAATTTTGAACTTTTGGCAAACTTCTAAGCAAAAGATCTAACCTGTTGCTATTAATAGTCTAATTTTTGTTCGAAATTTAATTGTTAGTATTTATTTTAACTGTTTGCCATTATCGAATCAGTAAGTTTTTATCAAAAATACCATGTTAACAATTTGGAAGCATATAAGCATGTACACTCTAGGAAAATAATGGGTTTTGTAAGTGGCAATTTTTGTAATAATTCTGAAAATCTTAGGGTAGTTGTATCTTAATTACTTTTTGTCTCAGATGCTGGGATTTCAAAAATTGAATAATATGTAGCATGTTCCATTTAAAAATACACACTAATTTTAAGCCATGCGCTTAATCGGACCTTATAATAAGAAGAAATCCTCTATTGATAGCTTTCCAAGTTCCCGGAGATTACTCACTCTGTTTACAACGATCATCAAATTCTGAAACGACCCAGTGTATTGCTAATACTCGTAGAAGAATATCTAGTAGTGTTAGATTATAATTTAAATTAATTCAAAATCATTTTTGTAGATGTTTTATTTGCGGAATATTCCTTTCTAAGAGCTGTGTTCAAAAAGGAATTTGTACTGTTTCAGGCGTATGAACAATTGGTATACAACCGATGTTTTAAATTTTGTACGCACTCAATCTTGCAATGTTTGTAGGAGTTTGGAGCTTCCATGGATATGTTAAAGAGCGTAGAAGTAATCACAGGTGATAATTGTATTCGTTTATGCTCAAACGAGAAATTGCAACAATTGCTGTGCAATTTGCTGCAACCATTTTTTATTACCTACTATACTGTTTGTAGTATTTTACGTGGTGTAAGTACTATTGCTTTTATGGAACCATTTAATTTGAAATTATACTTTTTAGTTGGATGTTAATGAATATACAGAACTACAGATATATAGCGTAACTCAAGGACAGATTGAAAAGTTGCTCTATGCTAATGTAACAATTCATCCATACACCTTAAGTTTAGATACAATATCAAATTGCTTACAAAGCTTAAATGATTTGAAAGCTATAAAAAAAGTGAAAAGGTAATAGCTTATATCTTTAGAATTTACATATGTATTTATTAAATCGTTTCTTTAAGAAATACATCCACAATTTATGTAGCCCAAACAGAAACCCTTTCTTGGGTGATTAAAAAATTAGGTAAGTTGCGCCTAAATTTTAGTTTTATTTTAAGGTGATTTTTTTTTCCCTCCAGATGACTATGTGATATATTTGATACCAGGGTTTAAATTGCCTGTTAGTGCGAAATTGTGAACCTTTTTTTATATGTATATATTGTACTTCCTTATTTATTTTGTTGATTATTTTTAAAACTGTTTAAAATACATACCCTTATAGGAAAAATGTCTTTCTTTTTATTAGATATAGCATTTTGGTGATCATCAAAGCTGGTCAAGCCGCATGGGATAGCTGGCGAATATGCATGAAATACATCATATTTGTCACTTCCACAGATACACATAAAACAGCGAAACTACGTATGTGTACAAATAGAATTGGATATCGGCACGCTGTGAAACGATAAGTGATAAGTACCAACGAACGGCTGCGATGTATTCCCGTACGACTTGACCAGCTTTGGTGATCATATAACAAATTCCCTTTGTCTTCTTGCAAAACCATCTAAAAATAAAAATTGGTTACGGTCACAATACGACCCTTGGTGAGAAACTTAAGGGAGTATTTTAATTTTCAAAAAAAGAACCCTCAGTAATGTGTACCCTATAAAGGGAGGTATTGTCAATTAGTTCGTTGAATATTAAAAATGTTGGAATAGCGATATCTGTAATTAATGGAAAATTGAATTAAATGTTCACTATTTTTAAGTAGGAAATGTGTCCATTACAGTATGAATACTTCTTACTTCAGTTGCTTATTTAAAATTGACGATTATTTTACACCTGCCAAATGGTGGACTAACAATACCTCCCTGGATATCAATATTTGGCAATATGTGATACAAATTTTCTTATTCTACAATTAATTAAACCAAGCACGTTAAATATCACGTTTTTTTGTCTAGTTAAATATAGCTAGATACACGATGCAATATAGCAAAAATATCTATGATGTTATAAAATTTAATATAATACATAAGAAAGGACATTACTGCACTTGCTACAGGCATTAACTTAATTTCTTTAACATGCGCTAAAATAATATTACTATAGGCGGCATATAATATTTTATTGACTCAGTTATTACAAATGACTTCCGATGGTAAAATAATATTAAACTATTCAATTGTCTTCTTAGCTGTGTGGGGGCGTCCGGTAACATCCTCCTCTTACCCTATTAACTGAATATTTATTGAATCAATCACCATACAAGCACTTTGACACTGTAATTGGCTGACTTGTGTTTCACTTACAAATACTCAGTTTCAGTGAAATTGCTAAGATACTGAACAAATTCAAATCGTAATCATTTATTTTGTTGATTATACAGTGTGTCCACGGATGTGATGCATACTTATACAACAGTGAACGTTGATACATTTTTTAAAACTATTTTGTTTTATACATATTTCTGGATATAAAATAATTTATTCAACGTAACCCCCGCCTACTTCCACACACTTTTCGACCCTATAATGAAATTCTCTGTAAATGTTCCTAAATGTTCTTATATCAATCTCACTAATTACTGTTCGTATTTTATCTTTGAATGCTTCCAAATTCGCATCAAAATTATTATTTCTTCTTTTTTCTTTCTTCTTTACTTCTTCTTTAATGTGTTCCCAAAAATAAAAATCCATCGGCCTTAAATCGGGCAAGTGAGCTGGTCAATGAATGGTTCCAAAATGACCAATCCATCTTTCAGGAAAGTGGTTGTCAAACCAGTTTCTAATTAAATTAGTTGAATGTACAGGGCATTCATCTTGTTGAAAGTAGACTGCATCTCTGTCAATATTCTCCAACGATGATACAACAAAATTTTGTAACATATCCAAATAATTGTGTTGATTTTTTTAGAAAAAAACAGAGGCCAATAATTTTATTGAATAAAATTCCACATTACACACTTACTTTCTTGTAACTTTGATTTTTCTGATCTAAGTACTAACTTCAAATCAAAGCGCATCATCCCATGGTTCCAAAGTATTAATAAATTTGGGTTTGTATGGATGAATCTTGTTTTCCTTAAAGACTTTTTGCAGTAAGCTCTCGTTTACTCCAAACTCGCCGCTCTCTTACGTAGTGATATTTTTGGATCTTCTAATACAGAGCCCATAGCTAGAACAATTAATACATCGTTTTCATTGTATTGTTTTTCTTGCTTTATAGCATCAGAGCCAGTTTAATCAAATTTCTTAACAAGTTTTTTCAAAGAATTAATAGCGATATTAACGCCAGGGAATTTAACATTAAATCTGTTGATCATTGTTCGATATGAAATATCACCAATTCCATAACACTTAATTAAATAAATTTGTTGTTGCAATGTTAGCATAATTATGATCGTTCAACAGAATTTCAAGGCAATGCGATTATCAACAATAACTTAATCTGAGATTTTTGAAAGTAAGCAAACACGTTTTCAACATTTATATGCATACAAAAGATACAGTGCATTTTAATATGACTGCTAATGGTTTTAAAGCAAGTAAAATGTGTGTGCACCAAATCTGTGGATATACTGTATAAGTTGTAGTTACGCATTTCCTAACATCCAATCACTTCCACGTACATTGAACTGCATCTTGTTTAAGACTCTTCCTCCCACCTTTAATTAAATCTTTCTCGCTAAAATAAGAGGAACAAACTACTTTACTTTTCATCTACAGCCACATTTTAAGATGTTTTCCTCAAAAATATGTACCCACATTTTCATCCATTCACCTAGACGAAAACAAAATAAAACCATTTATTTGACCTGTTACAATAACTAAGAACAAATTCAGACATTACTCGCTTGCGAAAAGAAATGCGTTCTGGCTTAAACGATCGGCTATTTGAGCATCCGGACACAGAATAAGACATTTTACAATTGTGAATTTCAAAACCAACACCAAACCACGTGTTGGTTACAATTTTGGCAATCACCTTTCAAAATGGCGACCCCCTATTCGTCCCAATAAAACTGGATGCGTACTCGTCCAAGCGCGTTTTCCGTCTCGAATTGACCTAGTGGAAAGTAGTAATTTCCCTAAGTTATCCCTATGTGCCTATAATTTGTTTTAGCTACAGACCAATATTTTAATGTGTTACAACTCTCGTATTTTTTTTTAATTGAATTTTATATTTTTTATTTTACAATGAGTACCGAGAAACAAGAAGAGTCTAAGATATCCCAAGAGGATATCGACAAAGCAGAAAAATTCAAAGTACAGGCGAATGAACGTTTTCAAAGTAAGGTGCACTAATAACTAATTCATAAGCTACCCATAGATTTCAATTAATAGTTGCATAATATCGCACGTTTTAGGTTATTTTTTTAATTGGTAGTTTTTAAATGCTATTTAAATACATTGTCTTAACCAAAAAATTTTTGACATTTCAACATAACCTGTACATTTTTATAATATGGTGTTGTTTATACAGAACAAGATTACGATGCTGCCATAAAGTTGTATACAAAAGCAATAGAAACGAATGATACCGTTGCAATTTATTATGGTAATAGAAGTTTTGCATATCTGAAGATGGAGTGCTTTGGCTATGCACTTTCCGATGCATCAAAAGCAATCGAATTGGACAAATCATATATTAAGGGGTATTATAGGAGAGCAGCAGCTTTTATGTCTTCAGGAAAATTTAAAGAAGCTTTAAAGGATTTTGAATATGTATATAGTAACTTTATTTGTTAATATAATGTTTCATGTAGAAAATTATAGGTTGCGAAAGTTAGGCCCAATGATAAAGATGCTAAATTAAAATATATGGAGTGTAATAAAATAGTTAAGAAAATAGCATTCGAAAAAGCCATAAGTGTAGAAGATATTAGAAAAACAATAGCCGATACAATAAATTTAGATGCTATGAGTAAGTTTTCTTAAACTATTCATTTTTATCATATCAACAATTCTCCTTTTTTTTTTAAGCCATTGAAAATGAATACACTGGTCCTGAATTAGAAGATGGTAGTGTAACTTTAACATTTATGAAGGAGTTAATGGAGCTATATAAGAAACAAGGGAAATTACATAGAAAATACGCATATAAAGTAAGTAACAAAAACAGGATAGTATCTATTTTATATATTTTTGTTTTTTTTTTTTTTTAGATATTATTGGATATAAAAAGTTATTTTGTAGAACAACCTTCTCTAGTTGATATTAAAATAGGTGATGATGAGAAATTTACGGTTTGTGGTGATATTCATGGACAATTTTACGATTTAATGAATATATTTGAATTAAACGGTTTACCCTCGCCTACTAACCCATATGTATCCTTTTAATAGAAATGAACGTCTTAAATAAAGCTGTTAAATATAGCCTTAACTTGAGTTAGTTGTTCAATGGAGATTTCGTTGATCGAGGTTCATTTTCTGTAGAATGTATTTTTACATTATTTGGGTTTAAACTGTTATATCCAAATCACTTCTTTATGTCTAGAGGTAAGTATTTATAATTTCAAACATGTTTGAATATAAGAAGTGTTGTTTTTTTAGGGAATCATGAAAGTGCGACGATGAATCAAATTTATGGATTTCATGGAGAAGTTAAAGCTAAGTACACAGCGCAAATGGCAGAATTGTTTACAGAAGTGTACAATTGGTTACCTCTAGCACACTGTTTAAATAACAGAGTGTTGGTAAGAAATATCTTTATTTTAGAAACTTATGCAATTGTTCTATTATAAACTATATCGATCTATTACATGGGCAGAAGACAATTTCTTCACTTCATTGAGTGAATTAGAGAACTTTTAAAATAAAAATTATTCGTAGACGCAGACAGAACTCAAAATTATACTGACTACTGGCTATTTAAATGGAACAGCCTGTATACTGCTGTTGCAATTAATGTGAAACTTGCTTAAACGTTCTGAATACTTATTTAGTTTATTTTTTGAGATAATTTTAAATATTTAATTTTAATTCTGTAAGATGGCCATTGAAATCCTTGTCAAGCAAGTTATATTGTATAACAGAATGTAGTAGAAAAGGTTTTCTAGAAATTTGTTTATTAACACTGCTATATTAAAAATGCCTCCTTTTTCAGTAAATTATGTAGGGAAGTTCTTCGCTTAAATACATAGATTACTAGGATGAAACGTTGTATGTGAATTTTTCATTTGAAGAAGATATTCAAATCACATGCACACGAGCAGTCACGTGACTTCTGTGTTTTTTTGTTAATTTTCAACACTGTAAGTTTGTTTTTTTTAACACGAATCTTTGAAGATTCTAATTTATTTTTTGGCAATATTTCTTTCGCGTGTCTACTACTTCATAACAAAATCCAATCTAATACGTTATCTAGTTGCAGAAGTTAAATCAAGTTAATCCATTTAATTTTTGCTGCCCTGAGTGGAGGGACGTGAAGACGATTTACGAGTTATTTACCATGATTCCCGTTGACAGGGGATGTAATGGAATTTTACGTCCCTAATATAGCAATCGGTGACAATACATAACAGAAATTGGCAACTTTGACAATTATATAAGTACATACAGCTTCCGCAGTATAAGTTGGCAAGTGGTGGGAGTGAAGAAGGGTAGCTTACGTCTTATTCGTTCTTAAATATAACGTTCCCGTATTAGAGGCGTACCTGAAAGTCCCTAATTAAATTTATATTTAAGAAACTAACTTGTGTGAAATACATACAATTTCCTTTTAAATTTAATTGCATTTTAATTTACTAATAGTTGTAATGTGTTTATGTTTCGAAACATTTGTTGTTCCAATCTAATACAGGTAATGGGATTTATAAACTTATAATAATAATAATAATATCTATTATCGCAAGTTACATATGTAATATAGAAGTTGTCAGTCAGTAAGATACAATAATAATGAAAAGTGCAAGCAACATTGTATGCAATATAGATAATAAAACTAGAAATATACACAGTATTAAATGGGGTTACAAAATCAATGAATGAGATCCTGAGATTACTAAAAGAAAGTAAAACTAATCACTGTCATCGGAGTATAGTTCATCATCACTATCTTTATCTAAATTAACAATAAGCTGTTCACAGCATTCGTCAACCAGGAATTCCATTATTTCACTCTGAATTATTTAGAGTTAAATCGTAAAAATTACGGCGACACTAGCGCTTTAGTTCTCGGGGAGATCCCTCTTATTAAATACTGATTTGAATTTTTCTTTTGTATACGTATTTGTTTCCTTCTATTATACTATTGATATAGGTAATGCACGGAGGATTATTTTCTCAAGACGAAGTAACATTAGACGATATACGTAACATAGATCGAAATAGACAACCTCCTGAAGAGGGACCGATGTGCGAGTTGTTGTGGTCAGATCCTCAACCACAGAATGGTAGAGCGCCTAGTAAAAGAGGCACCGGCTGCCAATTCGGTCCGGATGTTACGAAAAAATTCCTTAGCCTTAACAAATTAGATTACATAATTCGTAGTCATGAAGTTAAGAATGATGGATATGAAGTAGCTCATGAAGGGAAATGTATAACAGTCTTTTCCGCTCCAAATTACTGGTAAATACACGTAGCATTCATTAAAGAAGAGTTTCACCGTTCGCCTTTTCTCCTTTTAGTGACACCATGGGTAATAAAGGCGCATTTATTACTTTAAAAGGCAAAGATATGAAACCAAATTTCACAACGTACGAAGCTGTTGTAAGTGGAATTAACTTAGTATTTTCTGTCGATGTAAAATGTTTTGTTTTTAGCCACATCCTAATATACAACCAATGGCCTATGCTCATTCAATAGTTAGCTTGATGTCCTAGTACCTGACTTATATAGCGTAGTATTTTTTTTGTTTTAATACGATTATATCAATCTTAAGTCAATATTTTGTAAATTTCAATTAATTTACTAGAGAAATATTTATTGTCTACATAGAGTAAGACAAATTTATTACTTTTTCTCTTTGTTATTTGTTGCAGTATTTTTAAAGCATTTTATTGTTAACTTCCGACTAATTCTTTTTTTGAAATTCTCTGGTTAATTTTTCCTTCAGTGTTTTTTTTCCACACCTTACCTTTTGAGTTTACGAAATAAAAGCATTTATTTATTTTATTCTTATTGTTTGATTTCGTTTTATTATTGATTCGCGCATTGTGGAATTGGAACAGCAATCGTAGTGCTCTTCTTCAGATTTCGGCAACGATCCTGAAACAATATTTTCTTATTTCCTGTTTTACGTTGTGGTGACGTTATCAGGTGTATATAGATGAATATTTTTTTAACTGATGCGCAAAAATTATATATTGATCTTTCGTTACGTACTAGTATTTCTATAATAATTAATATAGTACTAAATAAACATTTCAAAGAAAAATGTCGTCTCGTTATTTTGTGTTTAGAATTACACAACTACAGTTTTATAAAATGATTCAGAGATAATCGGAGTATTGTATGGTTCCACTTATAACCGCTTATGATTTGTCCGTTTTTTATTAATAAGTTGAGTTATGAGTTTCTTCTTAATAAAGCAAATACGTGGATAATGATAGCAAGGACTGTTAGGTAATATGGCAAACAACACTAAAGCATCTGCGCACTTCGCACCATAAGTTTAATTATTTACTTCGGAACAGTTGTTTCGGGGATGTATAGATCCTCATTTTCAACCGTATAACCGAATGATGTGAGAAAAAAATTCTAATTCTAACACGCCTGTTCTATCCCTACTCTCAAGAAAAAATATTATTTACAAGTATCTGCCGCCTAAAATTAAGACATGCGAAAAATACCGAAAGATAGACGAAAAAATCTCTTGACATTGTGGTACAAAACATAATGCATCAGCGTATCTTACCCTAGTAAATCAAACAGAACTGACTATGATAAAGGTCCCTTCTCTTTATTCATCAAATTTGTGAGATCAAGATACGAACGTATGTTTCAGTTCGCGAAATACGCTGAAAAACCTTGGCAATCCGCAAGATAAAGCGGACATGAAAGAAAGGTCGGGACTGTGACGAAACCTAAATTGGTCAAACGAAAAGAGCGATAAGCACCAAATTCAATGAGCACATTAGGTCTTATGGGCACGGTAGAATAGAGTCGTAGTACGACACATAAACGAAACCGGGCTTAATATTAAATTAAATTGATTAAGAATACAACTCTGCCGCGGGAATTAGACGTTTACGAAACTATTTACATAAAAAGGAACAGAAATTTGATGATTAGAGAGAACGCACCGTTATGATACCCAATTTTGTTTGATTTATTAGGGTAAAGCATGTTTTATACTACAATGACAAGAGACCACTTCGTCTAGCTTTCCGTAGTTTTCGCATGTCTTAGTATTAGGGTGTGTTGTTTGCAATTACGCGGATATATTCCTTGCAGTAAATATTTTTAAAACACTATCTGTCAGCAAAAGCATATTTACATTTATGATATTATGAATGTAGATATTTGATATGCTTTTATGCGTGTTTTTAACACGCATGATTTAAATAAGTGGAATTAATATTTTATCATATATTAATACCGTTTACATTCTTAAAATGGTTAACTCCCAAATTTATAAAGGCGAAAATTCAAGAAGTTTTGAAAATAGTAAAAAAGGCAAAAGCGCGGTATGGGATCCAATTCAATTAATTCGTAACTACCTGTGTTTCAATTACTAAATTTGTTACATCATTAAATTAAATTACAGATTATTATTTTACCTCACAACATCTGAGAGGGTACATATAAATATATTTTTAATTCTAGAATCTTTTATTTATTTATTTCAAATATACAGTGGTAAGTAAAGAACCGATCCAACGTAATTCAACTTTATTTAATATTGAACAACTTATAACTTATGTTTAAAACTTTCATTCACACCTCATTTTTTTTTTAATAAATTCTTGAGGCTTAGCTTCCCACACTTCTGTTAGTTAGTTAGTGCAATTTAAAGTTCTCAAACGTTGAATGGAGGATTTCGAGCTCGAATATGTTGTTTAAGATCGTCGCAAATGTGCTCGACCGGTTTCAGATCTGGACCAAGGGTAAGCCACACAACTGTTGCTATTTGTAAAATAAATCATTTATTATTGAATGGGCAAAAAAATAGCATGTCCGTAAGTAATACCGTTTCGATCGACGTACGCGTTTCAAAAGAAATACCAGCCGACTATTACTCCACCGCTTTGGAAACTTAGCGCGGTGGAAAACGCTACATTGAGGATAACGCCCTACTAGTCTCCTCCATACTCGATGCCGATAATCTGCACCAACTATCGTAAAGACCAGTTCGATTAATTCGATCTAATTCAAGTCGGCGTGCTGCCAGTCGCTGGTCAATAAGCTTTGAAGTTGACTTCCTTCAACCTCCTTATTACTGTCCACGCGCTTACATCGGTTGAGAAATGGATCTAGGTCTTCATTTAATAAATCAGATTCGTGATAACGTTTATACACCCGTTGAACTTCGGAATGACTAATCCGAAGTCTTGTTACAACATCGTTGGCTTTATCCACCTTCAATTAAATCAATAATCAAATAACACTCTACCCAAAGACAGTTAAGTTGATTCTCAATTGTTTTAAACATTACTAAGCCTGTTACGTTGTTATCAAACAGTTACAAATAATTTTTAACATTTCTGAGAGAAAATTTAAAGTGGATCGAATTTTTTGCTCACCGGTGTACTTTGTTTATTATTTTTTGTTAATTTATTAGGTATTTAATGCGAATTTAGAATTTTATTTATTATGAGGGGTTCTACTATAGGGTAGAATCTGTTCTTAATTTACTTGAAGTATCATTACTAAACAGTTAAATAGTTAATATTATAAATATTTCATCATTGAAGTATATATTTATTCGCTTGCGTGGAATAAATACACAGCTCTAAATGGAATAATGCATGGCAATTTGACAAGTTTAAAATTCAAATGTTACTATTTTAACAATATACATATATTTTTATTAATTTAAATACAAACGGCATTTTTCAACTTTACATACACTCTACACTTCAGGTATTTTTAAGATTTACCAAAAAATTCTTAAGAGTCCGCTATTATGGAGAAAATCTTTGATGTGATGGATACAACTAATTATTACAACAATTTGAAGTATTACTTATTCAATTATTGGATCAAGTATTTTCAGTGTCTTTTAAAGAATACATATTTTACAAATTTGTTACAAATATGTAAGGTATGTATTTTTGTATATTCTCACATTGGCTTCAGTTTTAAGTTCCAAAACTTAACTCCAAGTGAAATTTTGAAACCAAAACTGCCCTAAGTCATAAGTGATATTAGTAATACTATTTAATGAAATTGTCGCAGTTTATTTTTTATACAGATTTTGCAGAGCCATAGCTCTTTTCATTTTATTCATTTCCAATCTCTTTAAAGCTTCCTTTCTGTTTCTTTCGATTTTCTCCTGTTTTTTCTTTGCTTGTAATTTAGCTAATGCTTGCAGTCGCTTTTGTTCAATTTCCTCTGGAGAACACTTTATAGGTGAAACATCATCTAAAAATATAAATTCTTATATTGTTGTACACAGCATAATTGCGTATTTTTGTAATACCTTTTTGATTTTGCTGGTGATTATTTATTTCCGGTATAGTGCGCACAACGGCTGTTGAGGATGCAACTGAAACATAATACAATAATATTTTCTTTATTACATTCATAATAAGAACAACAAAGAAAAGTAATGCCGTTAACATTTGGCTAAATTAATTATAGTGCTTTTATGGCGAAATTTAGAAGAATTAAGACATATACAGCAATTTTGTTCAGATATTCAACCCCGAGTGAATGTTATGGAATACTGATCACAAATAATTCAGAGTAAAGCCCGCTTTCAAGTCGGTCAAAATGCATATAGATTACCTATGAGGATGTACAGTAACATATAAACATTATTTTTCAACATAATCATCGTACACTTGAAGATACTTATTTTAGCTACGTTCTAATTAACACCTTTTTCAGCAATGTTAATTAGAAAAAAGTTCTGAAACTGATCATCGCTGGTAAATTTGTCTCCCCGAAGACTTTCTTTTAGTTTTGTTTAGTTTAAACAAACGAAACTACGCACTAGAGCATTGTCCTAATGAAAGTGAATCCCACATCATAACTTTCCTCATCTTTTTTTTAATATAGTTACGAAGTTGATTAATTAATTAATCTGGTATAATACTGACCCGTGATTGTCTAGGTAATTAGTTAACAAAATCCCCTCTGTATCCCTGAAAATGGTAGCCATTATCTTACCCGCCGAGACTTGGATCTTAAATTTACGACGCGGTGAAAATCCTGGATGTTGCCATACACTTATTTGTTGTTTAGATTTGGGATCAACGTGGTGAACCCATGTTTCGTCGATTGTAACAAACCACTGTCGAAACGTTTTTGGATCACTGTTAATGTCAAATTCGGTTCTGAAATGGTGACTCTCATTCGCTTTTGCTTGAGTGTCAACAATCAGGATACCCATCTTGCAAACAAGAAATCCCAAATAGTCATTGATTATAGTTCCAATTGTCTCGTTTGAAATGTCTGTTATCTGTACTAAAGGTATAGTAGTTAACCGGCGAACTTGTCCAAGCACATTAACGATAACTTCATAAATTTGTTTTGATGTTAAACCTTGCTCCGGTAGATATTTAATAACACGAAGCTCATTTTCCTCAATTTCGTAACATCTTTGAGCAGCTTCTTTTTTAACTTAATAGAACAATGTTGACCCTTTGTTTAATGGATAAATAACAAATGTGTAGTTCTATACAACATCTACTGTGTTAGTGACAATAAATACTGTACAACCCTCGTAGTTTTCAGTTTTTTATAATAGAAAATCATGATTGCACACTTGCGCCGATTGCTCATAAACACCTATGCTGCATCAAGCCGTTTGATACAGGCTCATTACTAATGTTCGATTTTCCGTGCGTTTCACGAAATTAACAGAAACTAAGACTAGACCAACTCGTGTTTTGAAAGTTGTAGCATTAACTGTGAGGCAACAGCAATATGGGGTAGAGATAAAAAATGCTCTCGGAACCGCGCTGATGACGCCGAGTATGTCTGTGGGTAGTGTATTTTTTTCTCTCCTTTTGTTGTGTTTGCCGTGAATTATTCCATCAATACCATTAGGAAGCTATCTTAGCATTATTTTTATAGTATAACATATTTTTGTTAAAATGTATCTTTTTTAAGAGCCCGTATGTTTTTGCTTTGAATGTTTTATTGGTATTTTAAAATTAATAATTTTCATATAGCGATTTTTTAAAACTGAACTACAATCAATATTTATTTTTTCGGTTTGTCATGATGGAAACATATGTCATTGCAATAATGATGAAATGCAGTAACATTTTGCCAAGTATTTAAAATTAAAATGATAAACAGAGTGGTCCTTTAATACGAACCTAACGCAATATTACAGTTCTGCATCTGTCCAATGCGCACTTCCGGAAACGAATTTTCCAAATGTCAACTTTTTCAAGAAAATTCTAATAACTCGGAAACCATTTATTTGTACCTAATTTTAATAAGGACTCAAAAAATGCAATGGCATGTTCCATAAAAAAAAAAAAAAAACCTTTGAGTGGTTACGAACTTATGCGATTCCTTTTATGTTTCAATATAATTTTAAACTCTACCCCCTATCGGACTTCATAACGAAAAAAACCGTTTTGAAAAATCTCTATTCAGCGAGGCCCGTAGTGATGGCCCACGAGATTAACTCATCTTCTCGTTATAGCGATTTTTTAATCTGAACTACTACCTACATTTTTTTAATCATTGCTATAGCAGACAGAAACCACTTCGAATTTTTAAATTTCCCGGATGATTTAAGTTGGTAGTTTTGGCAGTAAGGGACATATCGCTGATGAAGTTTTAATATCTCGGAACCCCGTACAACCTAAATTTACAGGAGGGACAAAAAAACGATATTAATTATAATTGCATGGCGCGGTTTTCATTTCATTTAATTTTTTAAATAGTAGTGAAATTATATAAACAGATATTGGATATGAGGTATTATTCTTGTGCATGATATTGTTCATAGTTTATTAAATTTGTTTATTTATTTTCTTAAGCTACAGTCACATAATAATACATAATGTAGGAAGAATGTAGTTTCATTCTGAATTTGAAAAAAATAGTAACTTATCATGACTTAAACGCAATTACAAAAAATTGACGGTTATTCTCCCTGACGAGTGCAGTCTGCAGGTAACACATATTTTAAATTCTGTAGGTGTCTCTTGATTTTTTATATAACTGAGGCCATTTTGTACTAGTTGCGATTGCTTTGCTTCGGCGCGACAGTTCCTGCCAATCCAACTAAAAGTTATTTTTCCGTCCGGTGTGTATTTGATAGCTTTAATGGTGGCGACCTGCTACTCTTAGTGGCCTAATATTTGAATACCTCTGGAATGTAATATTTTAAATCGTAGTACTCTATTAGCTTAACATCATACAGAAACGGTTTCTGTCTAGTTTTCTTGGAGGATGATATGGAGTCACTTGACAAATTTATTTCTCTAACTCTCTCTTCTCTAACTTTTATCTTTTTTCAATACAACTATGAACCGAGTCACACTCCATTTTAATTGTAGTCTACTGCAAAACTTAGAATGACGTTTGCAAGTACTGCATTCCTGTTCTGGTACGCACACCCGTTGTAAATATAATAATTATTGGAACAGATCCACCTACACGGTGGATTTCCAGATATTCTCTAATGCAAGTTGCAAAAGCTGATGATGATAACTCAGTTGCAATCAACGTAAACTAGAAACATTTAGCATGTCAACTAACAACGTTGTAAATTGTAAAATCAAGATTACATTTGAGTAAAAGAAGCCGTTTTGATAGTGTGAAGATCCATTGTTAATAATACAGTGACTGTCACTTGCAGCTGCCTTATCATTAGTTTCGTCAAGTCTGGCTCCGTCCTTCATTTGAACATGAATCTTCTATTCGTCGCCACTCAACTTTCTGAGAGGTGATTGCTGTTCTTCTGAACATTTTCCCGAATACACTGTATAAGGGTGTGCCATAGAATGTACTGTCTGTTCAAGATAAAGTTTAGTCGAGTCGCGCCTACAATAATGCGAACATAGTATTGGTAAACATACCAAAAACTTCATCAAATATTGTTTAGCTTTTTTATTCAAATGTACAGATTTTTCTTTTTTAAATTGTTAGAAACTTCTTGACTACTGGTTAACAAAAATTTGCCATTTTAAACCTAACTATCAGCAGTAAATTCTCCTAAAGCTATTCTTGTTGAGTTGTAACTTCTGTTCGGCGATTGTTAGTGATTATTCCAATGCATCCACCTTCAGTATACTTTCTTTTTGTGTGTTTTAGAAGCATGATTAATGACAAAAATCTTTCGTTTTTTGACCGAGTTTTGGTCCAGGTCCTATCACCATATTCGGGTACGTTCATCTCACAATCAACTTCATGGCAAGTAGTAGGTATTCCTTCAACTTCCAATATCGTATTTCTTAGGAACTAATGTAACTGATTTAGAACTATCGCAGTTATAGCTACTTTCTGACTCATAGTCGGGATCTTGACGTACTTCTACAGATAATGCTGCTAAGGCAGAATTCTGCCTAATAGCAGCTTCAGAAACTGAAATAATATAACTATAAGAAAAAAAAAACAATACTTAAAACTTAGCTTTTAGAACGTTTTCAAATGCACAATGGTAGGTATTGAGAGAAGTGAAAATTCGCCACTAGTAACTTAATGCTTACCAGCAACATTCTTGAATGTTGCTTTACTCGTTGTATCCAATACTGGAAGTTCTAACGGTGGTAAAACGATCAATTTGCTACGGGCAGCATTTTCGGGAATTGGTGGTTGCACAACATTACGATGGCACATTATTTGTTTGGGTTAACAATCCTAAACCAAACAGAAATTATCAAAAATTAATTTATTTACTTCACACTTTTTCAATTCTACAACTTACCTTGGTTCCCCATAAGTAATTGAAAAATTTTAGCAGTTCTTGATTGCATTTTAATAATTACAAAATAAATAAGAACAATCACTACAATACTGCAAAATGTCAAACGTATCCATATGAATACGAAATATTGCTTTCAATATACATCTTTATACAGCCGCCGAGATATTAGTATAAACATTTCTTGTATACAAGCTACTAACGAAGTATGAAAAACATCGAATGTAACTTTTTATGGCTGTGAGGTACGCTATACAACAATGTAAAAATCTGTATTTACAGAAAGCTGTGGGTTACGAATTATTAGAACTTCACCAGCGATATATTCTCCAATTTCTTAGCGTAATGCATGCGAATATGTCCTTTATTGCCGAAATTACCAACTTAGATTATCCGCGAAATTTATAAAATACCAAGTCATTGGAACAAACGAGAAATTGTGCTAGGAGTAAAGTTATTTAAGAAGTTAAATTTAAGTAAAAATGGTTTTATATATCATTAAAAGTTCAGATATGAAAGCTGCATGTAATTCTTGATAATAATTGGCCTTTTTGACTTAAAATATTCTAATATCTATTTCCTTTTCTAAAGATAGCTCGAAGTATTTAAGCTCTTTTATCGTTTCGTGATAGCCTTGGACTATCTGTTTGGATTTCGTAAAAGTGGTTTTGGTTTACCCCCAAAAGTGACGTATTACTGCGAGCCTGATGAGGATTCTTTATCCTCATAAGTAAAGTTCGCCACTTTCCGTCCACTACTCGAAATTAGCAGAGACTAGACAGGTTCGTGTTTTGTCGACTCTCGGGGAAACCAGTAGGCAACACGAATCCATTCTCATAAGACGAATAAATACGAGTCTGTCTAGTCTCTACTAATTTCGTGAAGCGAACGGAAAGTGGTGAACTTTACTCATAAAAACTGGTATTCTGACCGCGTCTCGTACTACCATGTATAATATACAACTTTGGTTCTAAGGTCCATCAAGCTATATTTTATGCAACATTTAACATGTTGCTTGCGCGTGCGTATTTCCTCCTGACGCAGTTCACGTGAAGATCCTTAGTCAGTCTCCTGTTAATTATAAGACCAAGACATTTTACGAACGCTTCAAATAGGAGCTCTCTGCTGCCAATCCTTAGTTTTTCTGGTTTCATTCCTTTAGCCACTCCACCAGCGAATCTGTTGCTCTCCGCAATCTTCCAACCATTGCGTAAAATATTCACAAGTTTTTTTTTGTATGCAAATTTGGCAAGATGTAATTTTATGTAATTTTACGACTGCCATAATCGATTGCTAGAGGAGGAAAATTAAGACAAGATATATGGCTGATTTTTGTACGAGAAATGTAAAGAGAAAGAGGCACCTCTTTTCGACCTGAATTTATTTATTGTTTATCGAATTGCCCACGTACGCAATGCTTTCTAATTGTTGAAAGATGGGAAATATCTTGCTTAGTATATTTCTTTAGGAACGCATGGATAAGCGGATTCCATAATTTATTAACTTATTTAACGGGATATTGGCACCAAGGAAAGCTCCACATAAATCATTTAAAAATTCATGAGAAACTTCTCTTTGGTATTCAATATGCCTCAAGTGTATATATACCCCCGAAACCTAATTTCAGAAAACAAATGGTGCAAAGGGCTTCTTTTTTGTTAACGGCCGTGAAGATGTTGAAATATTTTCAGACAATCCATGACATTCTCGGTATAATTGGAAAATAATTAATTAAAAACTACTAGAATAAAGCGAAAGAATGCTTAAGCAGATCATATTAAACGAAGATTAAAATATAAAATATATTAAACTTTAAAAAGATGATAAACGAAAAATAAATCAAAAAGGAAATTTCTAAAATAGCAGAATAACAAAATATGCATATATTTTGATACAAAGCTAAACGTTAAAAAACTAAATATCTAATACACTCTACTCGTTTACTAACAACGTACTGCCTGTTTTGCTTATGGTGAATTGTGATGATATACACATGCAATGCAAGCCTTCCACCTAACGCAACGCCAATGACAAGCTACATTCAACGTCGCCTCTCTAGTAATGACGTAAACGGGACAACGACGATTCGGCTTCCTCGTGTATTTCCGTTGCATAGTGCAATGTACAGAATATGCTAGGAAAATACACGAAGGAATCGAATCGCTGTCTCGGCATTGCATTTGAAATAAACTGTACTTATTCTATTTTTGGCTTAATTATAAAATACTTTTTAAAACTAACGGCGGCTTCTCCATTAGGTCAATTGGTCAATAAATTCCCAAGAATATTTCCAAACAAACGATTAAATATTTTTTAAATTTCTTCCTTCAAATGTAATATACAGGGTGACTGGTACTTAAACCTACATATTAAAGGACATGGTAGTACAGCTTAATTGCAATAGATTTAGCCAAATTTGTCTTGTACAAAAGTCAAACAATGGTTTTCGAGCTTCGAAATCCACTTACTTGTATACGAACGCAAGGTATTTATGCAGGGTTTTTCATACGACCCGTTCATTAAAAGTTTTTAGTTATCATCTTAAACTAGTTCTGAAATATTGTAATAGGCAATAAGGAAGTCCGTTTTGAAATTTTAAATGATACATATAATTACCTGTAAAACCTAAACCATACAAGGCAGGTATAAGGACACCTAATATATATCGATCGTATCTGCGTTTCTGCTCACGGTAGTGTACTCATATACAGTGCATGCCATTAAGAGAAAATCAATTTCCGTGAATTGAATATTCATAAATTGGATCATAAACTCCGAGCACCCAGCGCATCACATACGGAGTGTTCTGAACTAAACATTGCATTGTTATATAGAAGTTATTAAGTTTTCATTGTCTTTGGTACACTATGACCTACATTCAATCAATTGTATTTCTGATATGTAATTTTAAAGAGTACATTGCAAAAAAAAAGAAACGCAAGAATCAGTTGATTTTAGATGTAGGGAACCTTGATACAAATTATTCCGTAACAATCTATGGAATCTAAAAAAGCAATACGAAGTATGCCATATCACTAAAAATATCAAGGTTGGTTATGACTTCCGTTATAATCGGAAATAATACGAGTCTAAAAATAATTTTGTAATAATAGATCGGAGGCGTTTATTGCCTACTACAAAATTTCAGAACTCAAATGCGGAAACTTTCAGTGCAAGGGTTGTGTGGAAAATCCTCTATATTTACTAACAATAAATCCCTGTTTGGTATATTTTTCGTGTTCAAGTTTCTCTTTCGTTTCACCGGATTATTGATGGATTTCTCAAAGGTTTTTTAAGTACTGAATTTTAAGTACCTGTTAATAATTTTTATTTTGTTATGTGTGGGTGCGCTTCTATTGTAAATGTAACCCTCGGTAATACTTAATAATTCTGAATCAAATTAATCTCCAATTAAAATTTAATTCGTATATACATATATAAAAATATGTTAGAGTGTGTTTATATTTATGCAAATAACAATTGTCAAAGTGACAGTTGGTCTGAATCACAAATTAATTTAATCGACGATTAAAGTTGTTTGATCTTGATCAGTGATATCATAATATTAAGCCAGAAATTAAGTTCAAATTAAGTTAATGTAGTAATTCTTGATTAAATATTTTTTTCGTAAACCGGGAATTAATAAACTAAATTTTATTATATTGCTTGATCGCATTATACATTTACTTTTTTGTCAATATGATCACCCTGTATTTTGGCCAGGAACCGCCACTATTCAAAATAAGTAAAACTTTATACTTTCTGCAAAGAGAAAAAATAAAAAGTTTATAAGTATAGAAAGGTGGCCTAATTATATCTACAAATGGACTTAACTTAGGTCCACCTGTGGATACAATCCTACAATATATATCCATTTGAATAACAATATGCAAATCAGATGCAACTCAATTTTAATGCGACATAATGGTGAATGTCACAAAACCAATATGGTTCATATCTATGTAAGGGCTTTTAATTGTTTATAGTTTGAATTGTTTTAACTGGTTCTCCTAGTATTGCGTAATTTGATTAAGTATTGATACTTTACCTTGTTTTTTTAACTGCAACTTTGCAACTGCTTGTAATCTTTTTTGTTCGATCTCCTCTAGATTACACACTTTATTACCGTTCGGTTTTTCACTAGGTTTACTTTTCACATTTCCATTATGTGCTGGTTCAATACACTGAAGCTTTTCAAAGATCTTATCATCACTATACGATTGCAAAGCACAATCAAAGGAGTCGTCTTTTATACTTGAAGTATGCATTTGCATAGGCATATTCTGTTCTTGCAAACTATGTGACTCTGGACTTTCACTTTCAGCATTGGAATTAATTTTCTTATATAATCCATATTGGCTAAAGGGGCTGCTTATATTAATATCACTTTTTACTTTCCTCAACTCAAATTTTGGAGATGTACTTACTCTTTTACAACCATTAACATTTGTTTGTATATTAATATTATCACAGGCATTATGTCTTATTTCCATTGTTATAAGTTTCTCTATTTTCTGAGATTGTAAAATCATTTCTTCTTCTAATGAATCATCTCCAAATAAATCATCCACATTATTCAGTTTTGTTTGATGCTCATTTATTTTATCTTGAGATACCAATTTTAGTGCATTCTTATCGTTAAATCTAGATTCAACTAATTGATTTTTTAAGGCTTCTAATTCATGCTTTAATTTGTTGTATGACTCTAGTTCATTGTTTGATGTGTGTCTTCTTATTGGTTTTGGCGATTGGTGTCCAGAGGTAGAGGTCCTTTTCTGAATTGATCGTTTCTGCTTGTGCTTCGTTTTGGGGGAATTCCAGTCCCATCCAACATCCAACTGTTCCAAAACTTCTTGTGTCTGAGGAATATAAACTGGACTGCAATCGTTTCCTATTGATAGTCTTCTTTGAGTTGGTGTCTTCTCAAGATACGTATTTGTCGATCTCTTGGATGTGGAATCATCTAAAAGAAACCATAACAAACCCTTATACAAGTTTTCTTTTATGAAATCTACTAAAAGATATTGTCATGTATACCATTTTCGTTAAAGCGTCTAACTTTACGTGTAAGTGAATTTCTTTTTGATTTTGGGGTATGCTGTTCCATTCCATACAATAATTAGAAAAATAAATAGAAGAAATGCGAATAAAAACACAAGGTAAAACACAGACTAAATACATATAGGTTATGACCAAGGTGGGCTTGCCTTGGTTTGTATTTAATATTCATTTCGCGCCATAAATTTAAATATTCATAATTACAATTTGAAAGGGAATTTGTCCGATAACATCTTCTTCTAGTGCAAATTACCATTTTCAGTAATTCTGCAGAATTATTAAACTGAAAAGAATATTTAAATACAATAAGGATTTACGGATACGTCCTGAACTGCTTGTAAATTGTAAACGTCAAATACCTAACTGATATTACCTATCCGGAGTGTTGCGCATTAATTAATTACAAGATAACTTGTTACATTATAATTGAATTACTTTGTAACTTGACTGTACAAAATAATGTAATTATTTTATAATTACGTTATTTTGCAATTGAAATCCCTCAATTACTTTATCTTTTTGCAATTGAGTGTTCAATTACTTTGTAATTTTATTCAATTATATTTTGATTAATTATTTCGTGATTCAATTACAACGTAACGAATTTTTATTGCAGCAATTTACTGCTTACAATATCAAATTTTTAAACATCTTCGCAGAAAATATTACTAGTTATTAAAGTTCGCCACTTTTCGTGTGCTTCACAGGCATCGGTATGGGAGGGGTCATTCGGGTGTGTGATTCGTAAGTATCGTAAGTACAGTATGTTTGGCAGCCGGTTGGAATGCACGCGAGCGTAGCAGAGTGCTACATATATGTTATACGTAATAAAATGTCGTCGATAAGAGGATCAAGGAAACGATCATTGTCAGATAAAGTGAATGAGTTTATTAAAGATTTTCCGGATTTAATATACGATGGCGCGAGAATAAAATGATTCATTGGCGATATATCTCTAATGTGTTGGTCAAAAATACATTGTCAAGACCACGTGGAAAGTGCGAAGCACAATAATAACAAAACAGATGAATGTCGGGAATGGTTTACTTTGTTAAGCAACGAATCATTTATTTCATTTTGGAAGAAATATGTCAATCCTACATTACCAAGCCAGACAACGTTACGAAGATGTATACCATTTATGCGTAGACATTTTGAAAATAAAATTAATGTCGAACTGAAAAATAAAAAGTGTGGTTATGTGTGGACGAAACAACCATCATCTTCATTTTTGCTAGCATTCAGACGAGTAGGACGATGTAATGAAAAAATTTAAGAAGTGGTATTAAATGCATTGAAAAAATGTAAACTTTCGAGAGACCAAGCTTTAATGTTTATAACAGATGGTGTCGCAACTATGTTTGTGTAGGCCGATCTCTCAAAAAGCAGTGTGGTAACTTTTTACATATTACTTGTAAAATCCATGCTCCGCATTTTGTAGCAGAACAGATTTGTAGATGTTATTCACAGGTAGATGCATTAGTAGCGAGTACTCCTCAAATCCTTAAAATGTATTCACGAATTTAACGAATTGTGTTCTCATATCCCTGAACCATCACACCCGATTCTGATACGTTGGGGAACATGGCTCCAGGCGGAATTTTACTACCATAAATATTTTGAAAAACTAAAGAACGTTTTATTATTCGATCCGAAATAAAGTGCAGTTATCAATACATTGGTAATCTATTGGTAGTAGAGGAAGCAATAACAAAATTAGAAAATTCGTCGCTGTGGAATCAGTGCAAATCGTGAAAGATGTTCATGGAAGTGTTTTAAGTAAGTTTGAAAGTGCTTTAGACAATGATTCAGATTTTGACACTCTAATACATATTTGTGAAGGTACACATACAGATGTGTTAAGTTATTTCAAAGATTATTTTAATTATGCAAATATAACATTACTAGATGTAGAACGCTCGTTTTCTGAACATAAGCATATTTTTTCCTCACGGCGGGCACGTTTTGCAGAAATGACCGTGGAAACGCACCTGATGTTGAAAATATACGATTGAGTTTCTCCAGTATGACAATTCACGGAAGACGCTTAAAACGGTAAGAGTTTTGTTCTCTGTAGTGTACTCCAACTCATACACGCAACACAACTCTGAGATCATTAATTTCATACATTATCGATTTTATTTATATATACAACACTGTTATAATATGTACTGTTTTTATTTTTCGTATATTTATTGCTTTAATAACAGAAAACCAAATGCACATTTCACTCTACCAGATAGAATAAATCTCTCTATCTCTATACTTACATAGGTAACAAGGTCTTCCCCTATCCCCACTCCATTGCATAGTCTAATATGCGAAGCATAAATTGACGAATCACTCACCCGGCCGAGCCCTCCCATACCGACGCCTCTAAAGCGCACGGAAAGTAGGGAACCTTACAAGTTATTATTACCTCTTGTAGGTTGCATACCTAACACTAATTGTAATTGAACTTAATAATTACAATTATGCAGTTGATAATTACAATTACACAGTAATTCTAATTGACATTAGCAGTCACAATTATACAGCAATTGCAATTACAGCTTACAGTTACAATTACAGGTTAACCGTAATTGTAACTAATTACTTTTTGTCTACTGGCCGATCGGAAGCGATTCGAACGCTATAGTTCAATATTGCACTGCCAGACTGCTACATGCAGCATTTTTTTTTATTCAAACATGACAAAGTTATAACAAAGATTATGTGATCTAATAAATGATGAAATTAGAGTTTTTACAAATTTCCAAGGGGCATTGTTGTATTTTGTATTTATAGTTATTTATTTCGAATGAATCGAGTTGCGTATTCACACCTGCGACACAAGAGCGTATAAAATGCGTCTGTTGTCCGTGGTAATTATAGCTGCAATTGAATGTCCGCTGTAGTACGTAAATACGTATTGTTTTGTATAGACGTATAACGCTAAAATGCATGTTGGGACTTGAATACGGACGGTAATGCGCTACATTAATAAATTGTGGATTTTGATTTGTTCGCCGTATTGCCCTGGAATTGTTCTGGAATAGTTCCGGAGCGTTTTATTTAGCCGGGGGATTGGCACCTCTACAGCCTCACTTTTTGCTTCCCTTTATCCCCACTGCCCCAACCATTCAGCAGGGACGGTATGATCCCTCGTGACAGACAAGTGTTAGAAATTTGAAATGGTTAGAAGGAAATCTTCGTAGGTTATTTATGCTGCATCACCCGTCATCTTTTTCTTATCTACACCTCATCTGTACTGTGTTAGTTTATTAGCCACTTTCCTTTCACAGAGCGAAGCAGGTCTAGAGCTGACTGTAACCAATCATTTGCGATTATTTGCATTGACATTATTTGCGACAACTTTTTCCTTTAATAGTCTATTATATGTTGCTTCGTAAGGATATTTTCGGGTTCTTTTGTGGATAGATTAATTAAATAAATATTCTCTTCTGTTTAAAGTTCTGAGTAAAATAGTTGTAGTACTGGCCAAGTTAATGTACGGTATTCCTGTGTGATGAGAATTTGACAAGCATTTCGTTTGCAAGGATGATGGGCATTGACGTTATTTTTCAGGTTGATTTCAAATGAAATCAATTTCGCGCTTAAATCGTGGCATCTGATACGCTTTCGTTCGATTTCGTGTTTGTCCGATTCTATTTTATGTATATCATCTATTCAACGTATAACCGAAAGCGCTAGCCTTACTCAACGCTGTTCCATGGTCAAGTTGGAACAAGTTATAGCTTCTATTGGTTGCATTAATTCTAGAATTAGGATCTGTCAGCACCAGTTACACTTGGTTAACATAGTGGCCGGTAAAGAGTTAAGATCTACATAGGAATTTGTAATTGTATAGGTCCCGCGTATTAGAGTTATGATATTATTTTTTTTTATTTGTAGATGGTTTAAGATGAAGATCCTAGCTGAAGAAATTAAATTTTCAGAATTAAGTAAAGTTTTAGAAGATATACAAGCAGCTCGTAAAAACTCTGAAAAATACGAAATATTAAAAAAGTTTTATGAAAGGTATAGAAAGGTTGGAGATGAAATTAAGAAGAATGATCCAAGGGCAGACATCAGTTTTTTCCCATTACTTCGATTGCTTTTACCTCAACATGAAAAGCAGCGACCAGCATATGGGTTAAATAAATTTGCTCTTAGAAGAATTCTAGCTAAAATGTTATGTTTGTCAAAAGATTCTGAGGACTTTAAGAAATTAGGATCCAAGCAGTATGACTTCTCCCTTACAGCATATGGCTTGCTACGAAAACAATTCAATAAATCTGCAAATTTAAGTATTTCTCAGATAAATGAATATTTAGATTCTATTGCGGAAAAACAAAATGAAAACAATGTGCCACACAAGGATAAGATGTTTTTAAAGTTATTTCAACAAACATCCCCAGAAGAGCAAAAGTGGATAATTCGTATTATTTTGGAGAAGATGGGTTTAGGCATAGGAGATACAAAAATTTTGAATATATATCATCCTAATGCTTCAATAGTTTTGAATAATGCAAATAGTTTATTAACTGTATGTGATACTTTAATTGATCCTGCTGCAAAAGTTGCTAATACTGAAATTTTGCTATTTACTACATTTCGACCTATGTTGCTTAGAAGATGTGATGCAAAAGAATTTTTTAATGTAGTAAATGACACTAAAACTTTTATTATTGAAAATAAGTTTGATGGCGAAAGGTTTCAGTTACATATGGAAGATGATAAATTTAAATATTTTTCTAGAAACGGTTTTGATTATTCAAAGAAATTTGGAGAAACTTATAACACAGGTATGTACACACCTTTATTGAAGAGAGTTTTTAATATTAATGTTAAAAGTATTATTTTGGATGGAGAGATGATGGGATGGAATAGAAATTCAGAAATATTTGGTTCTAAAGGGATGAACTTTGATGTTAAAAATTTATCCGATACAAGTGTACATCGGCCATGTTTTTGTGTGTTTGATATATTGCTTTTCAATGGTAAAATTCTTGTTAAACAACCATTAAAAGAAAGAGTAGGAATCTTAAAAGATATATTTGAACCGCGGAAAGGTGTTATACAACTTAGTTCGATAATTGAAGCCAGTAGCAAACATGATATTATTAAAGCTCTCAACGATTCAATGGACAGGAAAGAAGAAGGAATTGTATTCAAGGATCCAGATTCTATCTACATTCCAAATAGCAGAAATGGGAATTGGTGGAAAATGAAATTGGAGTACTTTTTAGGAACCATGTCCGATTTAGATCTTATAATAATGGGTGGCTTTTATGGAAAAGCAAAGAAAATAAATGAATTCATTGTAGGTGTTTCTGCTCCGATAGATGCAACACGGAAAAAGTACTTATCTCTTGCAAACGTTACTACGGGATTGTCAACTGAGGAGTGGGAAGCTATTCGTAAATACCTTGAACCACATTGGATGCAAACGATTGACAATAACTACGAAAATTATAGATTGGTTTTTGGGAAAATAAAGCCTGATGTTTGGATTCCTCCAAAAAAGTCATGCATTCTTGAGGTAAGGGCTACAGAATTAACAAAAAGTAATAAAGGTGATTTCAAGACAGAACGCACTTTACGTTTTGCTAGAATCATGAGTGTCCGCTATGACAAGCCCTGTGAAGATTGTTTAAGTTTGGCTGAGTTAGAGGAATTAAGTAGCTCCCATAGCTCTGTACAGAAGCTATATAACAAACATATTCAATTGGAAGATATTGAGTATGAAGTTCAAAAAACAAGAAAGTTTAAACGAAAATTTGCAGATTCTAATGTTGAAGTGGAAGAAACAATTAGTGATATCCTAAGTGGCTATGAATTTTGTGTATTAAGTGGAACAATGGAATGGAAAGTTGAAGATGTAGAGAGAGTAATTAAAGAGAATGGTGGTAGAGTTGTAAAAACTGAAGGAGATAGAACATATTGCTTCTTGGTTGGTGACAAACATATAAGGTCTGAATATTACAAGGGCTCTATTGATATTGTTAAGTTATCCTGGTTGCAGAGGGTATTGGATTGCAGAGAAATGCAACTACTTTCTCCCCAGGATATGATTTACACTTCTGAGAAAACAAAACAAAATTTTCTTAAAAATTATGACAAATATGGCGATTCCTACACAGAGAAGATCACTACATACGATTTACAATATTTCCTTAACAACATTAAGGAGAAGGATGATTATATTTGCCCTTTACCTTCAGAAATTGATGAGTTGCATAAGGAAATGGGCATTGAAAGGAGATTTAACATCTTTGAGAAATATCACGTTTACTTTGACAAATACCAAATTATCAATAATCCTCAATCGGAAATAATTTACGATTCGATATTAGATGAGATGGTACTGAAATTTTGGGGCGGTAAATGTAGTAATGCATTAACTTCAAATGTAAATTTAGTTATAACGCAATGCAATAACGATCGTAGAAAGTACGAAATTCTAGCTCATGACTTTTGTGGCGATGAAGTAAAGATTGTGGATAAGTCGTTTATCTATAAGGAAATTGAATTTTGCAACAACAGTGAGCAATAAGTGCTCGTAGAAGATCTTGTGTTGGTAAAGATTAAAAGCTATAAGGATAAAAAGATGGGTAGGAGGAGATTCTTACTAGCTGGTGTAAAGAAATGTATTTTTCATGAGATAGCCTAGTATAGACGATAATTTTTCAAGATAATTCTTTTGATAAATATATTTATTTTTATAAAAACGAGTGCTGTGAATTATTATAAATATTATTAATTACATCTGAAGTCTTTAAACTATTCACTCTTACATATTTTTTTAATACTGGGAGTTGATGGGTACTGAAGATTTATATTTATATTAAAAGTATACACTAAAAAAAAAAATACAAAAATAATTGTTTTAACAGTAATTATGTGTAAAAAGTTTATATATAAAGAACAAAATGTCCTTTAATGTATGTTTACATTAACATTTTTAATATATACTTTCTTTTCTTTATTCTTGTATTGTAATTTATCGTATATAAATAAATAAATTTATATAATAATTCGGTTTCTTTAAACAGATATTGCGCTAAGAATAGTGTTACATATGGTTCTTGAAGTATATATTATTTACTAAAGTGTGTTTTGTACTCTTGGTATTCGACTTTATCTAACTCTTCTTTTGCTTTCTTTATATCAGATTCAATTGTTTTCTTTAACTCTTCAATGCTAGAAAAGTCCATTTCGGGTCGCATGTAGCCTAGAATCATAACTTTTAGTATTTTGCCATAAAAATCCTCTTCGAACATGTGTATTATATGTGTTTCCATCGATTTTTCCTTGTTTTTAAAAAACGGATTCCACCCAACGCTCATAACCATTTTATAAACCGGCGAATTTTCAACTTGTGCCCAGCCGTAATAAACACCAGTATCCATATCGCTAGGTAGTTTTTGCACAACATCCGCGGGAAAATTAGCTGTTGGAATGCCAAGTTGCTTCGATCCCCTTCCGAAACCTTTGACTACTTCACCGCTGGTGTAGTACGGCAAGAACTTCATCGTTGTTTTTAGACGCACCTTGTATATGAGGCAGTTTGGCGCAAGCGTATTACGTGGGTTCAAACCGAGTTTTGGTGCTCTGTTAAATATAAATTTATCAGTTGTATTTTACGAGAATGTTGGACATAAGTAGCGGTGATAAAAAAGTAAGTAAAATGTAATATGGTTATCTATATTGTGAGATTGTTTATGTTGATATAATTACGTATATACAATCTCTACTAAAACGACCTCAAATTGACCCACAGTTCGGATACACTGTCTGGTTTGTACTTTTGAAAAATTTCTTTTATGTACACTGATATGTAGTTGGAATAAAAACGCGTTAATCGATGAAAACGCTGTTGCTGGCTATAGCAGTGATGTAAGATGCTACTTACGAAATTTAAGAAATTACATGATAAGTGGCCAAAACAATAACTATTGTAATGTAAAAATCGCGACGTTGTATGAATGCCATGTATGTGTGAATAAATGTAAAGTTTTGAAATGCTTATTTTTGAGATATTTCAATTTTCCGGTAAAGGTAAACCTAACCTAGCTTCACCAGTTTCTCTCAAGTATTTAGAAAATATATACACTTACAGAAGGCGGATGACAGAGGGGTAAAATACTGGGTTGCGTATTCTATGCAGTAGACACATCAACCGAAACCTTCGAACTAAATAAACTCTGAACGATTTACTTATATTTCTGTACTTTTTGTGGTGGTTTTGCTATTGTACTACTTGATGACGTTGCTGCAATTACATAGTGTTTATTGCACATATTTTAATAATCTTTTTTTCGTTTTTGCGATAATAGGTAACATACATGCATATCGCTTTGTTTCATTGTATGAAGTGTAAAAACATAATTTGTTAAAGCTTCATTTCGTCTCGATAAGCTAGCTTGCACTTGTTAAGTAAATTAATATCGAACGATGCTATAATCCATATTGTAAACCCAGGAATTTCGTATAAAATATATCAGTTACTGTTGATTAGTAAGATTCGCAAATCCCAGTTTCCGATCTTAGGCAGCCGGCCCAGAACTACGTAACCCTATTAAAGCGGGGTTCCCGTCTACATATTTTTGATACGGCACTAAATTGGGCACATTTTAAGTATATACAGGGCTGCGCTCTCGTTTCTGCAGGCCTGCATCTGTTCAGATGATTTTATGCAGTTCTATGTAAGCCTGCAGAAACGAGTGCTTCCGCAATAGCGTACGACTCGGTTACTCTCAATATTAAAAATAATGTATGTAATTACTTACTATTTTAATTTGATTGTGATGTTGATGTAGACTGACGCCAACATTCGCTGCAGTACTGCATCGTTAGCATGGCTTTCATTGATGACTCTTACGGCAAGGTGAAAATATGTTAGTGTATTTGGAAAATGAGCGTTCTGCGTCTAATGATGTGATGTTCGCGTTACATTTTCTCCACCTTTGGTTTTCACTTGAACTCCTGTCTATACGCACTTAGTTTGAAAATCGCGATTCTTATTTATAACCGCACATAATTTATCGGTTGTTAACCTTCCTACATTATCTGTTAAATTTCCTAACGAGACTTTGAGGTCATCTACTATGTTTAGCGTTTGGTGTTCTCTAATTTAAAAATAGTATCTAAAAGAATTGAATAATTTTCGGAAATTTGCTCTATTTGAGTATGAATTTCGGCATCTGCAACCAGCCGCTGGCTTATTGAAATTGCTTGGGTTTCCTGGGGATTTAAATTTAAGATACAAGGTTTAACAACGTGCAAAAATTGCTGATAATATAAAACAGCTTTAAGCCACGTTCCCCATCTCGTCAATACTGGCTGTGATGGCCGAGGAATGCTCGGGCAAGCCTGTTTAAACTCACAAATATTTAATAAAAACTTTTTTGTAGAAACTATTAAGTGATCTACTTTTGGAGAACTCTATAATTTTAATAAATTCAGCTACAAGATGACATGCATAGAACAAACAGATTACATGAAGCAATTGAGAATGAGATTGTTTTAGTAATTTTCCAGCTTTAACCATGTTTGAACCCCCATCTGTAGCCAACATTACAGGTTGAGTTCCCGATATATTGAACTTTCCAAAGGCATTTATTATAGTTTCCACTATCGTTTCCGCGATTGTCTTCTGTAATATTGTACTACATAAAAGAAGAGGCAAGGATGCCACATCGCTTTTTAAAGTGTGCACTAACACATTTAAAGTACAATTCTTTCTTGCATCCGTTGCTTCATCCACCGTCAACTATATTTTTTTATTTTTTAACCCTGCCTTGATTTGATTCGTATTCGTGTTTTTCACCCGCGGTAACTTAAACTGTAATTGACCTTTTGTTGGCAATCTCCGTTCCCGGAATGAAGTTCCCTCAAAACTTTTTCAAAAATTTTTCATTGTTTACAATATTTTGTGGAATGTTGTTAATATAAAAATGAAGTCTTATAACATGGCAGAGCACGTTTCGCGTCTAACAGGTGCTGTTTGCTATTAACATGTCTTTTACAAACAAAAATATTGCAAACAATACATTTAATAATGTTCCCAGTGTACTTTAATAGTGACTTCTATTCGAAAATAACAAAGCTCGCCGTCGATTCGCCATCATCAATCCAACCCGTCATTTATACACATACTAAATAACCGTACGGGTGTGAATTCCGACTTCGGTTATGTCTGATCACTTTCGAAATATATCATCGCCGCCAATGAGTGCGCACTCGTTTCTGCAAGTTTGCGGTGGGAATGATTTTACTGGACACGTAAATTGCGTAACACGCAATTTTTAAAAATGGACATGGCGCACCAAGTTTAATAATTTAATTGATTCTTGGTAGTAATATGTAATATAGTTCGCATGTATGTGGTTTAGAAAAATTAGATCAGAGGCTGGGTTGCGCTGATATTTTTTTAATAAATTTTCGAATTTGCAAAAAAAAATTATATCCGCGTCTGCCTTTGATATGTTGTATTGAAGGCACTGTACAAATAACAACTGTATGGAAGGTAGTCTAGATTGTTGATTTTTTTTCAAATAAGGACCAACATGTATTTGATAAGTATTATGTGAATTATAAATTATAACTTATAAATTCTTATTTAAGCGGTGTTCCCACTTATATCACCCATATTAATACAGCATTAAATATTGCTTAAAGTTCCTGAATTTTTTGATGTTTGACTTTGAAAATTAGTATAGATAGGTCTTCACATTAATGCACCTTAAATGCATGTAGGCATCACTTGGTGTCCATTATATCACTAGAGAATTTGTATTTCGATAATGTTCTGTAGCGATCAAAAGACATCAAGGTTTTCGCAAAAGCACATTTTTTGCTCGTACTGTTTTATCGTGTCTCATTGTAATTGTTTGACGATCCTTATGAAGTAACCTATACATTTGTAAATAAACAAAGTGCTGCAAACTTAAACGGCAATTGGTAGTTGAAATTTAATTGCAATATCCCTAGAAAGTCACTAAAAATGAGGCAATATTACATGTTTAAACATGTACCTCGATGTCGCATCAAAAGTGCACAATGGACCACTTAAAGTGATACGCAAATAACAAAGAACGAAAGCAAATATTGTAGCCGTAATTTGGAATTCATTGTACATTTTACATTAATGCATGCTACTTGGTTTACGCAAAATACACCAGACACGCCTCCATGGTTATATGGCTTATCTACTACCCATGCTGATAAATACAATTCCACTTAATTTTGTATCTAAGCATGGAATTTAATCCTTTTTCTATATTATTTTACTCACCTTTAACGTAAACTGTTTCTATTAAGCTAGCATTGAAAAGTATAACTTAAATTCTAAATAAAAACAATAAATTAACAATAACATATACAAACAAAGCTAAACAACATTCAAATGTTTTTAACGTATAGATTATATTTATCAAAATATTAACATGGGTACGGGTCCATTTAGTCCATTCCAAGTCATGTTAGATTTAGATCTTCGGTTACAGGTTGAGAATGAGGATCTCATGCATTCTCGAAACGACTGTCCCGGATTAATTAATTTATTAAACTTGTGTGGTGCGTCGTGTGCCGATACTTTTGTGTTGTTTGCCATACTACGCCATAGTCCTTGCTATCATTATTAATGGAAATGTTTGCAATGTCATACCCATTGAACTTCATACGTTTACAACGTACGTGGAATGGACCGTACCCATGTTAATATTTTGATAAATGTAGCCATTGTCTTTGTCAGCAAGGGTATAAGATGAACCATATAGGCGTGAAGGCGTGTCTGGTGGTGTGGCGCAATATTTTACGTAAAAATTGTGTAAACAAAGTAGCATGCTTTAAAGGGCGGGAATAGAAATATTCTAATTTTAAAGGAATTTAACAAAATTAATATAAAATGTACAATGAATTCCAAATTACGGCCTCTCTCAGTAAAGGCACAAGAGAATATACATCCATTTAAAGGCTGCAGGTTGTGCTTCGTTGAGGTAATGCTAAATAATTAAGATGTTGTAGTAGAAATGTGACCCCCACCGTGCATAATAACTCTACTCGCTCAGAATTTGCAATATTTGCTTTCTTCCTTTGTTATTTGCGTATCACAAGTATTTCACTTTGTACATCATGCATTTTTCATGCAAGTTGAAGAAGTCCAAAGTTTTAGAACATGTAATGTTATGCCTTTCTTGCCTCATTTTTAGCGATTTTCTAGGGATATTCCAATTGGATTTCAACTACTAATTACCGTTTAAGTTTGCATCACTTTGTTTATTTACAAATGTTTATAAATGCATAGGCCAAACAATAACAGTGAAACATATAAAACAGTATAAGTAAAAAGGGTGTTTTTGTAAAGACCTTGATGTCTTTTGATCGCTACAGAACGTTATCGAAATACAAATTCTCTGCTGAAAAATTTTCATCAAGTGATGCCCACACGCATTTAAAGTGCATTAATGTGAAGACCTATCTATAATAATTGTCAAAGTCGAACATCAAGAATGCAGGGCCTTTATGCAATATTTAATGCTGTTTTAAAATGTATAGATGAGAACCCCGATTAAATAAGAATTTATAAATTGTAATTTATAATTTACATACATGTTGGTCCTTATTATTAACAAAAATCAGCAATATTTGTAATCTGTACAATACAACGTATCAAAGGCAGACACGAATATAATTTATGACGGTTGTTTTAATTTTTTGCAAATTCAAAATTCATAAAAAAAAATATCAGCGTAACCTAACTTCTGCTCTCATTTTTTCTAAACCACATAGATATAAACTATACTACATATTACTATCAACGACAATGAAATCAGATACCGAAATTTCTACCAGGCCCTAATTAATACAAGACTCTTGATTATTTTCTTGATAACAAAACACTCTCTTAAGTTATTCTATTTTCACAATAATAGCAATCATAACAAGGACTGTGGGGTAGTATGGCTAACAAAATAAAAGTATCAGCACACTCCACACCACATAAATTTAATTAAATAAAATGAGGATCGTCGCATCCATTAATTAATTCATTAAACTTTTATAGTGCGGAGTGTGCCGGTACTTTTGTGTTGTTTATTTTGTTGTTATAATTAAGAATGTTATTACCGCTTAGTATCGCATACTTTATTTATACAAAAAATACAATGTTATTGACATGCCAATAAAAACTAATTTCTTTCATTTTGGTTTCCTTGACGAATTTTTAGTAAGCTATAGCTATGAATTTAACTATAATAATAATTATAAAATTACCTATTGATGACACCAAAATAGTAGGGTGTCTATTCCGTTTCAGTAATCGCATAATTTTCGAGGAAAGCGTGATTCTTAAACAATTGGCATTCAGGCGTTGCAAGTACCTTCTTCGCGTATTCTATATCGGCTTGAACAATTTGTCGATATGTGTCCTTGTCGGAAAATCGAACTTCACCTCGAGTACGATCTATCAAGATAATATTTACGGTTTTCTCGTAAAATTCTTGTCCTACGTCGTCGAGGATGTGGAAATCTACTATACGGTCATCCTCGTTACAGTTTACACTCATTACAACTCGGTATACATTGGAATCTTTTGCTTGTAGCCAACCATAGTAGCAACCACTTTTGAAATATTCAAGTGAGTCTTTTGAAGTGTAAGAATACAATTTAGCTGTTGGTGTATTAAGGACTGCTGACCTACTAGCGTTTTCTACGATGGATCCATGTAGAAAGTATGGAAATGCCATTATTACAACGCACTTGTCGATGTAAATGAGTTATTCTGAAGAACACTATTAAAGTACTACGAAATGGATATTATAGCAAAAAATAAACATTGCTTATCAGTTTGGCAGCATTAGTCAGATTGCGAATGTGAAATCGAAGCGAAATGTTGAATAAAGTTGCAATAACAGGAATCTTTCCGAAATAACGTTTTTTTTGCATAATATTCGATTATGCCAATGTAGTGCCTTTAAAACTAACTCATACGGGCAGCGATTTAAATTTCACAACGTTAAGAAATATTTAATAGTTACTTACAGCCGGCAGCCTAACAAACTTGAAATACACCAAAAAATGTGGGGAATAAAGTAAATGCGTTTTACCACGGAGATCTAGTTTATTATAGGAGAGATTTAAATTTGGCAAAGTTTTGTGCTTGTTATGAACCCGAGGAGAAAATGGATCTGTGCTAAATAACGTTCGAAATTGAAAAAAAAGAAAAGCGTTCATTTTCTTTTTTTACCTGTTGCACCTTTATTACTTCTTGTAGTGAAAAACTAAAAGCACATTCTGAATGCCACTTTTGATCTGCTATCTAATAGTGTAGTCGAAATTTTGATACGATGTATTGGTTGTTTTTGATCATTATTAACTTTCTTATTTCTTATCGTCTTATCGTCAGAAAGAGTTTTTGTTATCCGATTTTACATTTTAAGATTAAATAAAATATGGTGGATAAAAATGGAAAACTGAAAGTGAGCTAAACTAGAAGAAAACTGGCCTTTAAGCGAAGCGGCTGCCGATGTAAATATTAGCAAAAATTGTATATTTAACAATAAGAGCAATATAAACGGGGGCTACAAAGATATGTCCGGCACGGGGTAGAGAAGGTCTTTATTGACAAGTCTCTAGTCGAATTTATTCATCGATATCCTTTTAAACCGTTGTGAAAACTTCAAAATAAATATTGTTTCCAAGGACATTTAGAACAGTACATAACATACTGCTGCACATAAAGTGTTCCTATCTAACGAACATAAATAAGGGAGAGTCCAGTTCGCAAATGTAATGAATTTTGACGCAATGTTGCTTTTCCAATGAGTAATTAAAGATTTGAATTACACGGTCCGTACACCGTTGGCGCTGTTTAGTCAATGTTTGGACGTAGATAAGCGTTCGTGATTTTGGAATGTGCTAGCAAATTGATGGGCGTTTAACAGCCGAAAAGTGCACAAACATTTTAGAGAATGTGATGTTTCCACAAGGAAGACAATTTTTTCTTGATAATTTTGTCTTCCAACATGTGAGAAATGTATATAATACTACAATTACTTATTGATTAGTATCTTCTCTTGTGTAAGTAAGAACATCTAGAGCATTGGTCAGTAAAACGTCCGGACATAAATCCCGTTGAGAACGTGTGAGCTTTCATAGTCAAAGTGATATACCACAGAAACTTTAGACCGGCAGATTTGGGAAATAATTGAAAATCCGAGGAAATTTTCGTGAAATGAAAAACACAAGGGATCATTATCAATGTCAATGCCGGGAAGATTGTAAAGTGTTGTGGCTGTGGTTTTTATTAAATTAATATTATGTTATAGTTAAATAGTATAGATGGGAATTATAAGATTTCTTTTATTTCCTAATAGTTTGAATGTCATCATATATTTTTCATTATTAGTGTCTTGTGAAGAGCGTGGGAGCAAGCTGTTTACAGATTGGAAAACGAGAGTTGTTATTTGTGCCTGCGATATGAGAATTGCACCTTGCAGAAAGCGGCCAAAATATGCTTTTGTGTGCAAGAGGACAATTCCAAGCCGCAACTGCGAAAACAAAATTAAGTATTCGAGATGTGCTGTGCAGAACACCCTAAAATGGTTTAGAGAAATGGAGCTATAGAAATAAACCAGAAGTGGAATGAAAACGACGAATCAGTGCCAAATCTAATCGCTCTTCAGAATGAATGGCTCTTAACGATAGTCGAAAATTGTCGAGAGAGGTTGGTGGACGTCACGGCGTAAGAATTTCGATAAGCAAGAAGATCCCTAAAGGCAACTAATACGCATGGTAACCCATGTTGCATCCTGGAAGCAATCTGTACCTTGGTAAGGCGCAAGAAGAAATGACTTGCATTTGTTAGAAAGTATAGGAGTTGAACTACTGAAAATCGGTTGTAGGTGACTTTTTCGTTGAATCCAAGGTAGAGGTGTATTTCGCAATGATATAGATATTTGCTCACACAAGGGAATGCGTGTTTGTTAAAGAAAAGATATAACGCTGCAACTTATATGAAGAAGACGCGGCAAAGTTTTTCAATCAAGCGTGGCATCTATTATGAAGTGGTTAGTGGTAGTTAGTGAAGTGGAAGAGTTAAAGCATAATCGCACAGAACATCTAGAAGCAGTACTCTTCGTCGGCACTTTGATCTTTCTGATCTGGATGAAAATTGGTAACAATTGCCCATGCTTTGATGATATATTTTTGGCGAGGATTTTGAACTTGTGCACATCAGAAACGAAAAGTTCACTTACAGAGAATCTATTTGAACAGAATCCATAGGTCGTCAATTATTTTATGTTTTGAAATGTAATCGGAATTATTTACAAAATTATGGTATTTTAAACGTATTGTTCATAAAAATCCACAGGATACAAAAATCACATGGTACTTATAATGAACGATAATATCCAGATAAATAATCTTTGTTAATGCACTACAAACCGTGTAAAATATAAAATGGACATGTAAAATAAAAGTTTAATTTGAATTTTTCTTTCTTTATAAATGAAAAAATATATATATTTAATTTATTTTATAACTAACTAACATTGTTTTTCTTATTCAACACTTAAAAGTTCTTCGGTGGCATATTTGATAACGTAAGAATGTTGGTATATTTGATAACATGAGAACGTTGGCAGCCTGATAAAAACTCACATACTCTTTAGAAGAATGCTGCAATCTTGTAGAAACAGCACATATTGCATTATATATCGGCCACACGTAGTTGTGTAAATTCTAAACATAAAATGTACGTTAAATTTCTATTTAAACAACATCCTTTACGTTTCGGTATCTTCTGCAAATCTAAAATACCTACGTTCGAGGTTTTACGAAAATTGCCGACAGAAGGACAAATTTAACGATAATTATTTGTGTAGTAACTTTTGTGAAGACTTTCTATTGTCTTTGAGTTTAAAAGTGGCTCCATATATCCCCATGTTGTTAAAATAGGCATACTGAAAATTTGTCATATTTTTCAAGTTTTTTCTATAGAACTTAGCGATATTGAATTAAAATCAAGTTGCTGATAATTTCGTTAGATACATATACAGAATTGAATATGCACACGTTTATAGAAATGATAATAAGTAAAAGCGTAGATACAGCAAATTAACTATGTATCTACCTATTTCCAGCGTATGAATTTTCCATTGTATTTGAGTCAAAAAATAATATTAATGCAAAACAATTTAAGATAATTTTTTGTTCTTAAACGACGCAATCATAGACAATTAATAGAAAAAAAATTCTAGAACAATTTGTCTATTCGACCTTGGAAAATATACAGACTATTCAATTTAAAACAATTTAAATGGCAAGAATCAAACAAAGAAACAATTATAGACACTGCATTTTGATTTTATTATAGGTAATTGTAATTTTGTTTATCTAAATAATTTAAATACCCGATACTATAAGTTCATATAATTTAAATTACTGCTTTGGCGTATAAGGCGTTTAACATTTTGGCCCTCAAAGAAACGGAAATTTTGCGAAAATTACAAATGATGTCAATTATCTTGAAACTAAAAGGTTAGGAAGTGTTCATGGAAGTTGACATGAGTTGAAGAGAGGCATTCAAAAACGTAATAATATTCTATTCTATTCAAAAAACCAAACTTGCACCGTGCGCCTCTATACATGAATAATTTTACGTTTTGCAGCGCTTGCTTCCGAATATTTTTTATTCAAAAGTTTTCTTTAAATCACTCACGGGAGGAATACCTATGCACTAGGTTGACACGCTGTATATGTAGGCTGAAGTTAAGATTTTGAACATAGTAGCACAATATAAGGCGATCCAAATTAAGCGCATACATATTTGCTAACGATGTTCGAAAGGTAGTTATAGTATTTGTTTTGATTTGTACTTGGTTAAAACGATAAGCAGGCGATAACATTAACCGCAACGACATTAAACGGACCTCGCAGTATATAAAAATACTGGTCACTTGTAATCATTTAAACAATTATCTAATAATTAACAAAATATTGTGCTGTTGACATTAAGCCTTCTTAATTGACGGCAACTGAGGAAATTTAATTCCATGGTTTTCTAATAAAAAGCATCTTTTGGGTGTACTCCGGTTACCTTATCAAATGTAATCGAACTATTTTTCGTGTAAAATAATGACATCATAAGTTAAACAATTTAACTTTGTATCTTACTGTACTTTGCTGCACGGTATGCTTTAGTTTATTACCAGTCCTTTGTTCCTATTACATCCTTGTTTATTAGTTTCAGCTTCGGAATTGATAGTAATTTGTCCATCTCTGCTTGCCTCTAATGTCATTTACTTTATATTACGTTAAGGAACTTTTCAGTCTTCTTCTATTTTAGAAAATAATCGTTTATTTCAAAATTTTCACGTTTTGTGTTAATCATTTTATACAATTTTATCTATACAACTTTAATTATTTTCGTGGATGAACAAATACCTACTAATGCATGAGTTGCCTTGTCATGGTATAACAATTTCATATTTTACTTCAACAATTGATTGGAACCTGGCTGATATATTCTAGCCTGATGATGCGCTGACTAGCACGAAACCGGTAGCTTATTATTTTTTACAAAGTAGAATTTGTTAGAGAACAGACCAAGTTTTATTTTCTTTCTTCTGTTACATTTATTGCTCTCCTCCTATTATTTATTGAAAGTTGTAAGTGCATTTAAAAATTTGACAAACTGCTCTCCGGCGTTTCGATTTGCTGGCGTCATTGGTAAATTATACTTTCCAAATTGAAGCCAAAAAGGCCTAACGTGAATAATAGTGCAATAGTTATTTATGTCACACTTGACGAACGTTCGTTTTCCTCGATGCGCTGATATTTTACCGACTCCGAACGAAAAATAATTCTACTTCAGGGAATACCGGATATTCGTAAAAATTGCTCTATCCACATGAAGGTGCTCGTAAAGGCATCCACTTGTGGACGCCAGCAGTAGCTAGTGACAGCCACCCACAATCACCACATGTGAGCAACAGCGGCCGTTAAAACCAACTATCAGTGGTCGCCACTTTTTGTTCTCCGAATTTCCGTTTTCTAGAAGTAACCTTCGTGGTTAAACACACTAATTATTATTGGACTTGAAGATATTGAAAACGTTAATATGCCAATTTTACGTTTCGTCACTAACCGGGATGAATTAAAAGATTACTTTCTAGGTGAAGAAGCTATTCCATTGAAAGAAAATCGATTGTAATTTAAGAAGTGCATACCAAAAATAAATGTGTGCAACCGACTTTCCTGCAGTATTTTTTTTAGTCTTCCTACGATTTAATTTTTTCGCATCTATTATAGTATACTTCAAAGCGCACACGCCATACTGCAGGATGTAGATATAAACATATCTTATATCTAAATCCATCATTTCTAATATAGCCATACCATACACGTCTGTGCAAAACCAAAATACAGAATGTGTGGCGTTATAATGCGGCTACGTAATCAGTGACGATCACTAACTATAAGAAGTGAGACATTCTGTCCTAGCAGGTAGCTTTAGTGGGCACCGATAAACGCTACGTTTGCGTTAGTCCCATAAGAATGACAAGCACAGTTCGCAGCGTGTGGCGACTGCTGCTGGCGTCCACGAGTAACGAGCGCCATTTAGGATAATTTGATAACAGAAGAATTTAAGTGCAGTACTATACAGAGCGTTCCAAAAAAGAAAACTTTGATTAGTTGCGAACATATGTATGTAGATTATATTTGAACCCTTTAGGTTTAACTATAATATTAAGCCATTTTTTTTATTCACAATGGCACAATTTTCTGGGTCTTTGGAAGACTTACCTTGTGTACAAGAGAATAGTCCTTCGCATTCGAGCACGCTAAAGTCAGACGATGATACCTGATGATATAGCGCGCTATAAGCCCGCCCGCGTTCTTTTCCCCATATCCGAATATTGTCGACTACTACAAGCGATCCTATCGGCAATAAACAAGTAGTATACACATCAACTATGTCAGTACAGCAGTATATTTAGGTTCTTATTGTCATTAATCGCATGAACGATTTAGTAATTTCCGACGGCAGAGAAGTCATGGTCGCGCGTACGTATGTACACATGTCATTGGAACAGATGTTCCTTGAAGCAACCAACGACCGTTAAGTTTAGCAAAATTATTATGCATGTACTGTGCATTGTTTTGAAATAATACGGCTCGTCATGATATATTGAAATAACTGACTTCGGAATGATTTGCATTGCTTTACTTACAATTAGTAAATACTTCTTTGATTGCTTTGTATAACTCATTTCAACCTGGAAACAATTTGAGTTAATCGATTTAAATGCAAAGGTTGGCAGTTACAAAATGCTGTAAATATCGCGTACACTTTGAGTACATGATTTGACAATCATTGTTATCGGGAATACATGAACTGGTATTTGTCGATTATCACGAATACATGCGTTCGTATCGGAAAAATTTAGCATGCCGCAGAAACATCGTTAATAAATACGACATGGTACCATCAATAAATTAAAATAATGTTCGTTGTAGTGTATTATACTGACATGCAAATGCGACAACGGGGCACGCGTGTTTTTCGAAAGAAAACATCAAGATCTCCTTTATCTACAAGTATTTTTATTTGATTGGGTTCAGTTTTAGTTCATCACTTGTGCGCATAGTTTGTGTGTGCTTCTCAAAGATAGGCATGCATCCTCTATTAGATAAGGTTCGTACGGAACTTTAATAATTATACATTATCTAGTACTTACGAGGTGCAACGTTTTTCATTTCGAGCTCATGTATTTTATGTTGTTTAATTTTTTCACATATTAAACGGGTATACTTCCGTATGCATGGGTGTTTGCAATAGTCATTTTTCATCAATTGAAGGTACTTGCTATTATTATATAGAAGTACAATTCAGGATTAAATATATTAGTGATTTCATACGCACATTGCAATGTTTGCGCCAGTATTTATTCTTAACATTTCAATAGTCTTTGATATTAATCAATTATTTTTTTTGTCGACGAATGACGAATCGTACGCATTCTCCGATCAAAAAGGGTATATTAAATAATGTATATCTACATATAAATTCATGCTCGCTCAGAACCTGTAAAGAGCGGAAATGTCCCATTCAATAATTTAGAAAGGAAAATGTGTGCGATACAAATAAGTGACACAACTAGAGATGCGAATGGGCCGGGCTCGTTTTTTCTTTTTAATGGGACTGACGGCAAGCCAGGCCTGCTTAGCCCCACGAATTCGCTCAACTCGAGCTGACTACAAACCGATACAAACAAACAATATCCGAAATGATTGATTTATTGATGACAAGTAAAAAATACTAATATACAATACAAAAAAAAGCAATAGTTCCTAAGATCTTTACGTCCTTTTAAGACATTCGTGTTAAATGTATGGAATTAAAAGGTGAAACATTCAGTAATAAAAAAAATATTGTGAAATATTATGGTATTTTCTACGTATATTACGTTAACAGTTTACCAGTGATTAATTTCCCCATGATTTTTATTATACTAAGTATTCTACCAATAGCACGTCGCCTTGGAATGAGAGTTTTGTTTGCGGTTTTTTAAAAAATTGATATTCTAGACCTTGTGTCACCTTTGTGAGACTCTAAATCTCACAAATGTACATTAATATTATCTACGTTTAACAGCACCGAGTCACCAACTTCAACTAACTTGTGAATTGATTCAAACCAAGTGTGCTTACATTATCGAAATGGCTGCATTAGCAAACGTGATTTTATAAATAAGCAAATTATTATTAAAATCACACATTATTAAACATATTCTGACAGCGATACACATTTTTAATATGAAGGATAATAAATATTTTGGCCTGCGTAAATTTGCGCTTAGCAACTGAAATATTCGTGTATGATACTTAATTTGGTTCAACCCCACCCAAAGCTTGGTTAAAAACTTCAATAGCTATACTTCTTACTTCAAGGAGAAGGTCCTAAACATCGCTATTCTCATTCTCCTCCTCATATACGTTCATCTGTTTATATTCGTTCCATAAATTAACAACATCCGGTGTACAAAGAACGTTAGAATGCACTATTTTCAATAAATTAACAACATTCAAACTTCGTTTTCATTTTCATTGCTGGCGTAAAAGAGATTGTTCCAACATTTTTTCATTGTCTGCTGAGTGCATTCCATGTCCTGTGCAAATTTAAAACTATTACTAATACATCAGAAAATGCCTAGTAAATAATAACCAAAATACAATACTAAAATAGCTTTCTTATAGTATCGATGGAACCATTCGCGACAAATACAACACAAGGAGAGAAAAAATACGGCGTCATCAGCGCAGCTCCGAGAATATTTTAACTCAACCCTGTGTCGCCGTTACCTCACAATTAATGCCACATTTCGAAACGACAAAGTAGACATTTCCTGGCCAAGAAACGCACACCTGCCATTTAGAAAGAGGCGACATAAATAGGGTAGTGTTCCCCCTACTTTCTCGGAACCACGCTGATGACGCCGGGTAAGCAAAAACATGTCCGTGTGTTAGTGTATTTTTTCTCTCCTTGTGTTGCGTTCGCTGTGAATGATTTCATCTATGCCATGAAGAAGCTATTTTAGCAATATTTTTTGATTATTGTTTCTAGGCATTATCTGAAGTGTTCTGTTATATACATCATGGTAAGCTTCTTTGCGCCGCTATTTCGTGGTTAAGTAGCCTAATAACTGCTCGAGGGATGGCTTGAGGAACAGTACCCGGTTTATGTCGCTGCTTTCTAAACGGCAGATATGTGTTTCTTGGTAATAGAGAGCGTCAAGAAATGTCTATCTTGTCGTTTTGGTTGTGACGTTAACTGTGAGGCAACAGGGACACATACTCGCGGAACCACGCTGATGACGCCGGGTAGGCAGAAACATGTCCGTGGGTAGTGTATTTTTTCTCTCCTGGTGTGCTGCGTTTGTCGTGAATGATTCCATCTAATACCATGAGGAAGCTATTTTAGCATTATTTTTGGTTATGGTTTCTCGTAATGTTATCTGTTTCAAAGACTTGGATATGTTTTCAGGATTCCTTGATAAGACAGGCGAATGTACAAATGTTTCGTAGTAGTTACTTGATTCATTGGTTGGAGTCACGTATGTGCATGAAAAAAGATTTACCGATTCTTGCTCCTGAGTTGTTCCTATGGAGAAAGATTTGTTCCTTTATCTAACAGTAACAATGCTTTTATTGACCGTCGCCAAGAACTGTTTATTTTATGGAGTTATACAGGTTATTTGCGTTTCGGGCGTCGGGCTTAATCCTGTAGTATGAATTTAGTGTTTATATTAGCGCGATGTTCCCATTATCCGGTGTTTACATTATCAAACACTGCTGTATTGTAGTCTATTCAGGAAAAAAACCTTAAGTAGTTTAAGCAAACATTGCTTTGGATGTTGTTACACTACGATATCAAACTATGTCGAGCAACTACCCTCAAATGCCTTTAATGATGTTAGTGTAGTAACTGTTTCTCAAGCAAATACCTACATATTTAAAAAATCATTCATGTGTAAATGCTTTAATCAGCATTTGAAATTACTACTCATTTATAGTAGTACTATATGCAGGATGGTCAGGTTTCATTCAGAATAAATTGATGATTAAGCTTTTCCATTAATAATATTGAATATCTGGAATTTGGATTGGTATAGATATTCAAAGTAAATAATATTTCCCAATAATCACTTCGTTTAATATTATTTCTTGTTATCTCTATTAAATCCATTTAAGCAGTACACGATAATATAAACGTAAAAGTAAAGTATATTTCTATTAATCAGTGCAACTAACTTGACACGTTGCTTATTTCCGTATGATCCAAGTATTAGCACTTACGACAATTTAAATATTTTTGAAATGATAATGCAATTTAAGAAATATGTATGTTAATTGCTATTCTTTTTTTATTCTTGTCTTTATTGGAACTGTTATTCCATTATATTAGTAGCAATTGTTTAACATTTGATGATACCGGTTTTATATTGTAATCTAAAGTAATTAGTACCTGTATTATTTTTATTAACTGGATTGTGATTAATCCGTGTTTAAACAATAAAAAGTGTATTCGCTTTTTCTATGCTCATTGGTGATAACACGATTCAACAAAATTCAGCCATCTAAATGGAACGTTACTTCTTGTAGATTTTTTGACGCTGATTCCAAATACGGCCGCACAATTGCTCTAACATGTCAGAATTTTGCGATATCGGAACTTTAATGTGCCAAAAAAATGGTTTTCAGTGATACATGCACAGTAAAGAATCAGTAGTTGGTAAAAATGATTTCACGTAAGGTAGAGTTTGCAAATTTTTTCACGGAAAAAATGTTATTTAATATCTTTCAACACTCCAGGCACGGGAACAACAAAACGACATTTATTTAGTGTGAACAATGTATTTTATTGACTATCTTAAGTAACGTCTCAATTTTGTAACCGGGTTATTGCTTGTCATTGCTTGGTTTACGCTGCAGTTATAATGGTCCCCACTATTATCTATCAGTTTTAATGTGTTGGTTTTAGGATAGGTGTAATAAGTGTCGATTATATTTAAACTAAAACATTAAGCGGAAAGTGAATTTTGTAAAATGAAAGATGGGTCAACTAAATATGACAATATATCAAAACAGACAAGTTTTTTTTTTGATACGATATTTGGATTGCTCTTTCTCAATTTGCGACAAGGTAAGATAGCATATCTGCAGTATCGTTTATGGATAAATTATAGTTCTGGTATATTTCAGTAAAAATATATAGTTAAGAGCTAAATTTATTTCTTTTTTTTGTACCTGAAAACGCTCATACATGTTTACACCCAAAACCATCATATTCACACCAAGTAGGTATAATAGTCACTGTAAAATGTAGATTTTACACCCACCCCACCGTCATTTTAATACGACGGTTCAGTTGTCACTGAACAAACTTGTGTTAATTTTAACACATATGAGTGTTAAAATTAACACAAGTGCGTGTTAAAATTAACACTGACTTTTTATGAAAATGTAATCTTCACGAGAAATACTTTTTACCATTTTTTACACGCGAAAATGCTGGGTAAACCTACACTCGTGAGTACCACTTTTGAGTGTTGTGAGGTTATGTTATAAGAATACCGGATTTTTCTAATTTTTGCTAATGCCATCATCCAGTACTATTCTTCCCCTTCAAAACCCATTTTCGTTTGTTTCCATCCGATTTCTTTTTCTCGAGATAAGTTTAATTTATACTACTTGGTAAGCATTTCAAGCACCATAGCCTAATGTCCCATTTGAAACATTTTTAGATAAATTTCGGAAAATTCCTTAGAAACGGGTTTTCGGGGTTGCTGATCATGACCTGAAATCTGCAGTCAGAATATCTCCTTAGAAAAGCATGTTAGAGAAAAATCTCTTTAAATAAAACTTCATCCGCCGGGTGAGCTAACGCCAATCGGTTTTTGGTCGCGCATCAAAGGTGTTTGCCTCGCGATAGGCTAGCTTACTTTGCGATGCTCATGCCTCGCTATTTATTATAAATTAGCTTTTAACATATATTTCTACTAAAACATACTGTAGCTATAGTATATCCATAAACCATATTGCAAATATGCCGTCTTACACCACATACCATACCTTGGCGAAAGAAGAACAATTCAAATATCCCGCCTAAATAAGCTATCCAATAGGAACCTGTCTGTCTTGATATATTCTCATATCTAATCGTTCCATCTTCATGTGACAAAATTTACTTCCGCTTGCTTAATATTTCTTATAATTACTTTCTATGCATAATATATTGGTGTCGAACAGAGTTGGATACTTGAAATATTAAGCATCAAGCACTCAGCCAGCGTACTTTAAGATAAGAGGTATCAAAAAAAGTGCTTTGAATTATCGAACACAATATTGGAAAAAGCAAAGCACCATGTACTGATAGTATAATGAAAAGACAAATTTAATTAAATTCCTTAGCCACAGAAATCGTAATTCAGTTAAATTTTTTTATGCACATGTACAGCGGAGACACTTTTTAATGCTTGTTTTCGCTATAGGTTTGCAACAACAGCCCTAGTCGGAACATTTCAAATTTAAAGCCACAGCAAAGACAAATATAACTTAAAAAAAAGCATAAGTGTTCTGGTTTCGGCTTATACATGCATAAAAACTCAAGCTATTATCTGGATCTGGACAATTTTGGATTCAGATCTTGGTGTTATTCGGATCCGTTACCCGAAACCTTTTTTATATAGCAAAATGATAACGTATCTAAGAATCGGATAGTAGCTCCGGATATCCGGAGCTCAATTTTATCGGGTACCAACAGCACTAGTAGCGGTAGCTATAAATAAAATCATCCCGTACGTCAGCTGGCATCCTCGTCGAAGCGATCCATCCCTATTCATCATTAAAGTTCTCCACTTTCCGCGCGCTTCATGAACTTAGCAGAGACTAGACAGACTCGTGTTTTGTCGACTGTCGGGGAAACCAGTAAGCAACACGAACCTATTCTAATGAGATTAATAAATACGAGTCTGTCTAGTCTCTGCTAATTTCGTGATGCGCACGGAAACTGACGAACATTATTCATCACGATTAAACATTGAAGCAACACGTTTTTATAACCGGTTGTCGATGACCTGTCAACATAAAAAATCTACAGAAATAATAAGAATAATCAACGTGACATTTGACAACTTCTCCGCTTAGCGTCCCTCGATTTTAAAAGCATAAAGTGGAAAAAATTTGATACTTGTTAGACTCACTATCAATCAATTAAAAATCATACAAAAATGACAACTGATGCATCCATCACAAATACAACTGATGTCGTCACTATCTTATTGCCTTCGTCCGGCAGATAAGAAAACACACGCATTGTTTGTCTCTAGTTTATTTGATTTCTCAGATCACTTGCATGCGATTTCATTATATTTTCTCTAGTATTAAAACAATGAGTACTTTTTGTACATTTGTGATAATTTTCAGGTGTTTCGTTTTATTGACCAAAGCTGCCCAAGTTTATATTGGAGTGTTAATTGCTTCAATTCTTGTAATTTTCCTGTAACTTCCAGTTTTTCGATCTCCTTTCATTAATGTTGGACTCTATCTTTTTACGTATCTCTCAATTTTCACTTATTGTCATTTCCAATTAGAAAAAGCTTCCAAATAGTTCAAAAATGCTCATTCGTCTTGCTAATTCACCATCACCACTTTCGTTGTTCGTCTATTGTGTGTATGTGTGCTATGTTGTCAAAAATTTACAAGTATAGGTTCTTATATTGATATTAAAAAATTGTATATCCATTATTACAATGACCGCTTCTTTGTTATTAAAATAACATTGAATAAAAAAACGTTCGCTTTAACGAAGATTTGAATTTAAGCTATTTGACCTCTGGCGATTATCTACGAATCTACGCATGTTCTTCTAATCTTTCAGAATTCCTTTTTTATGGTAAGAAATACAAGTATTAATTGCTCATTTCAACTGGTATGTAAATTAATCGGTTTATTAATATCTATTTGCCTGTTTTATCGAAATATTTTTTTATCTTCAAAGATATTTAGAAATGCACTGCATTATACATGGTGCAAATAATATAATTAACTTTTCCATTCTAACATATTCCTGAAAATAACATTTGTTAGTTTTATTACCACATAACTACTATAAGACTATTTAGAGAGAGTGTGCATTCTTTTTCAATATTTTTTTAACAAATATAGACACTACCGGATGTAACTACATTACGATGAATTACCTTCTATAAAATTGCTTTGTCGCCGCTCAACCTTGTATTTTTTTTTGATTATATCAGCAAATATAGAAATTGCTTAGGCAGATGTTATGATTATGACAACTGAGAGGAAGGAATCAATTTGTTAATTATACATGTGGGGGGCAATTATTTTGAAAGTATTTGGAATCTCCCCTGACCACTAATTATTATTTCAACTCTTTTGTTGATTGTGGTTTATCTGCTTAAGTACAAATTTAAAACTATGTCAATACTAAAGATGTACATTTTTTCATATATTACAAAGCAATTACATAAGAGTGCAGTATTTTCTTACTCGGTACATCTAAGAATTTTGTTATTTATAGAAGTTAAGTACAAAAACATACAGTTAGAAGAGTTCTTTATATAATTGGGTAACTTAAAGGTTAATATAAATTTAAATAAAGGAAAACTGTAGTCCATTACCGAGAGTTCATAAGCAAGATTGTTTAATAAGACCATATTCAGAATGTAATTGTTTTCTTTCCCGAGAAAAAGTTTTCTTCTTCTTCTTTGAGAAAAAGTTTTTAATTAAAAAATATTTCTTCTGTTGTACAATATATACTAACTGTGATGCGAATCTTTGTATTTTGTTGAACATTTACTAACATCTCGGGAGTGTAAACATACATTGCCTAATGAAAATCATTCAGAAAGTTTTTTCATAAACAACTTTCAGTTGTTATTACATTTTTTACTTTTGAAAAAATTTGGTGTCCTTTATAATCTCCTGAAAGTTGACCTATTGATAAAGTAAAATAATGCTAAAATAATAGCTTCTTCATGTATGAATATTTTATCCACAGAAGCTGGTATATAATACCAGTTGTACTTCTCGATATATAATTCTGTAGTTTTGTAAGCAAATCTCCGAATTAATACTTCATCAACACCTGTAATATCTACTGTGCAAAATGGATTTGAGAACACTCTTCTGGTTATATGTTTCCAAAGTTATTACTTCCTGTTCCTTGTTGAGGTTGATCTATTATAATTCCAACCTCATTCCTAAATCGTTCTTGGATACATTTTTTTTTGCTGTTTTTCTTTCCTTCTGGTAATCACTTAAAATAGTGCATTTGATAAACAATAGATTATAAAAATATAGTTAGCAAAATACAAAGCGATACGATTCTTTATCCTATTTATGGGCAGTTTTCTGTTTGCATTAGATGCGGTTATGATAAGTTCATTTGTTTTGATCAATTATAGCAACAACAATATTAATTTATAATAACAATATTTTGGAGGTAAACAGGATAACAGGAAAAACGCGGCTTTCTCTGTAAGGGCAGGAGATTTTTTACAGGTAAATTGAATGCATAATGGTATGAGCCAAAATTCGTAATTATTAGTTCTTTATATTTTAAACATTTTCGAAAAAAGCTAATAAATAATTTATGCCTCATGATTCTATTCGAGAAATGAACGAGAATACATCATGCAGTTTTAGTATCTGGAACGACAAATATTGAATTAAAATAATTACTTTCAGAAAAGTACTTTTTGGTCAGGAAAACATCGTTTCATTCCACTGTGCATCGCCTCTCTGTTCATTGTTCATTATACGAGTACACCATAATTCATTTAAGTAATGGTAAATCATCAATTAATAATAATCATTTACAGATACGTATATCGTTTTAATCTTTGAAATATAGGTTTGAAGTAGGCGTTAAAAACGCTGATACAGGTGACAAACCATTTTCCGAAAAGGATGAATGATAAAAAAACAGCTTTTGTACTATGATTTCGCACATTTTTAATCCTATTTATTTTATTGGTGATTAACGATAATACCAGCTATAAATAAGATGTTTATGCTTATAATCACTACCACGATATGCACATACGTACGTTTACAATTGAATTGAATTTGTAGATATAAGCTTTACTTCATTTTCAATCTTAAACAGTGGATTTATTTTGTTATACTCAATGTAAAACGATACCAAGGCTACAATAATTGTATATTGACCCTAACGCACTACTATTTTTAGACTTGTGATTAGCCAATATAATAAATATTAATCTGAATTATTAGGAGAATATAGTTTCATTTATGTTTTAGCAATAAAATTTAGCGATTTGTAAAACTGCTCGTTTGCGTTGGCATTTATAATCTTGGTTAGTAGCTAGTTTAAAAGCGCGCCTGCTTTTTTATTTATGTACTTATAGACTTGTACAACTTTGCTGTTATTCACCATAATTTACTGTATATAAAAATTTTACGTTACTACGATACAAATTACTAAACATTTATTTGATGTCACGAATGACGTCACTTGAGATTCACACTAGACATCCTAAATACGAGGAGGACCCTAAAAATTTTCGGAATTGATCACTAGATGGTACTTGCCGTATACTTCAATTTGAATGTTTTAATCCTTGACATTTAGAAAAACAGTCAGCCGCGTAGTTTAGTATTAATAGTGTTTCAAAGAAATCAATTTAGTGAAAAGATGGAACATTTTCGTATGATGATTTTTTACGGTTTTAAAAGTGGCTTAACTCAACAACAATGCATCGATCGACTTCATTCTGCCTTTGGTAATGAAGCGCCATCCAAAACCAAAGTCTATGGCTGGTTTGCAGAATTTAAGCGTGGACGTACTAGTGTCAGCGAATTTTGTCAAGGTTGTTCATCAATTGCTGTTGTTCCAGCAAATATCAATGCTGTGCGAAAAATGATTGAAGCGGATCGACATGTGGCATGTCGAAAGATATAGGCATCCTTGGGCATCGGTAAAAGTCAAATACAAATGGGTATTTAGTAGTGAAGAAACTTTGCAATCGTTGAATTCCACACAATTTAACCAAAGCTTAAAAAATGGCTCGTGTGAGTTGGTACAAAGTCCTTCAAAAATTTAATCGCGGTACTTTTGTCAACGTATACAGTATCGTGACAGGTGGTGAAACCTGCATATATTCATGCGAATCAGAAACGAAACAATACAACTTCACACAAACAGTGGATTACTGTTTGTATGAAGTGAATCAAAACCAACAAAAGCTGTTCGTTCACGAAGCGCTTTAAAAAAGTGATTGCATTTTCTTCCGTAAAACTGGGCATGTTGCTACCGTTGCTCTTGAGGATCGAAAAACAGTAAACCCCGATTGGTGTACAACAATTTGTTTGCGTCAAGTCTTCGATGAAGTCAGAAAAAACAATAGATATCGACGCATCATTCTTCAGCACGATAACGCCATCTCTCACACAGCACATCGAGCAATCGATTATTTAAGGGAGAATAACATTGCATTAATGACTCATTGTCCCTTACTTATCACTAAAGTTCACCACTTTCCGTGCGTTTCACAGTCGTCGGTATGAGAGTGGTCGGTATTGTAGTAGTAACGCATCCAGTATGTATTTGGCGGCCGGTTGGAATACAGGCGAGCGTAGCGAAGTGCTGCTTATACATTATACGTAATAAAATGTCGTCGATAAGTGGATCAAGTAAACGACCATTGTCATATAAAGTGGATGAGTTTATTAAAGTTTTCCCGGATTTAATGTACTACGGCCCAAAAATAAAATGTTTAGTTTGCGATATATCTCTCAAAAACACATTGCCAAGGCCACGTGGGAAGTGCAAACCACAATAATAACAAGACAGGTGTATATCGGGAACGGTTAATACATGATTTGTGTGTAACTATGTTTGTGCGTAATTTGGCGTTTACTTTATTAAGCAACGAATCATTTCATTTTGGAAGAAATACACCAGTCCTACATTACCGAGCCAGACAAAGTTACGAAGGTGCCTACCATCTGTGCGTAAACATTTAGAAAACAAAATTCAAGCGGAACTGAAACATAAAGACTGGTGCTTGTGTGGGGACGAAACAACTGGCTGTAAAAACATTCTGTGATGGCACGTAAAATGGATCCACATCAAACATTATCTTCAATTTTGCCAGCACTCAGACGAGTAGAACAATGTAATGCCGGAAAAAATTCAGACGTAGTATTAAATACATTGGAAAAATTTGAACTCAAGAGACCAAGTCTTAATGTTTATGAGAGATGGTACCGCAACACAACTTTGAAATCACTGATTTCATACATTATCGATTTTATTTATAAATACATTTTTATTTTTCGTATGTTTATGCATATTGCTTTAATAGCAGAAAACCGAATGCACATTTCATTCTTCTAGATAGAATAAATCTCTCTACTTCTATACGTACATCCAGCATATATTACCCGAGCAACCACTCCCATACCGCTGCTTGTGAAGCGCACGGAAAGTGGCGAACTTTACTTATCACTTAATTTCTTCTTCCCGTTCCCTTTTGTCAAAAATAAATTGCGTGGTAAGCGATTTTCGACACCGGAAGAGGCAGTTTCTGAGGTACCCACTTCAGTTTGGAATAAATGTTTCGACAACTGGTTTCTTTGAATACAAAAGTGTCAAACTTAAAGGCGAATATTTTGAGAAGCAATAAAGTGTTTTTTTTTTTCATAAAATATCTGTTCCTTTTTGCGAAAATTTTAAGGGTTCCCCTCGTAATGTCATTGTAGATGCAAAGGATGTCAATAATAGTGTAAAAATGACGTGATCCAGGCTGTGACATTTTCACCTCAAAAAACGCTATAATCTTTGCTACAATCTAAATCAGATCAAAAGCTGATGTCTTTTGGGCATTTCGAATTATGATGACGACATGTTAACGTAATCTGGTTATTTGGGAATGGTAGAAAGTAAGAACATTTGACAATACCGCTTATTTTTCTTCTTAATGTTGAACGAATTTCCTTCTATATTCAAGAAATCCTATTGATATGACGTTCGAAACCGAAATGGATAATTTTAATAAGCATTCCTCTCAGATTATGTTCAAACTCATAAATATAATTTGTCACATTTCAAAAAAATGACAAAGAAGTTAATGGTTTTTATGAATACAACATATAATTATTTGTAATATTCGAGAATGTCTTTGACTTAAAACATATTCGTTTCTCTTTATTATATTAAGTACCTCAATGAACTTTTTGAAAAAATACAGCACAATCCTTATCATATCAGAAACCGTTTTCGTAGGTATTGAAACTATAATTCATTTTCTAATTAGATTTTCCTTATTCTCGATTTCAGGTAAGGCATCCCAGGGCGTCGAGCGGCTCACGAGAATTTAAAGAAGCCACCAAACAAGATGCCTACAATCACTTGCAAAAGGAATTGAATAAGTTAGTGGATTCGGCCCCAGAAAACCGAAAAAAGCACATGAGGGAAGAATTCACTGGATTCGCATCATTATTTACGCGATTTCTGGAGGAGCAGGGTCCTTCGGTGGAATGGGATAGGATCGAAAAATTGTCAAACGATGCCGTGAGAGATTACAAGACTTTGGAAACCCCAACTACCGACGTGGTGCATAGTATGCTTCAAAAATTGGTAGTCGTTAAGTTAAATGGTGGTTTAGGTACTTCTATGGGCTGCCATGGTCCTAAATCAGTTATAGCAGTCAGAAACGATTTGACATTTTTGGATCTCACTGTTCAACAAATAGAAGTAAGTACCTACTTTAGATTTTTCAAATCGATCTACACACGGTTATTGTTGATACATATGCTTTGTTGCATAATACGATTCACTAGGGTAGATTATCTTTTATATCGGTATAATTTATTTAATGATTTTTTTTTTATTGGAGAAAAAGTTTAAATTAAATGAAAAAGAATGTCAACTGACGGATAGAAATCAACCAAGTCTTTTTATATCTAATGATATCTAACAAGATTGCTATTAACGCATCCATTAAATACGAAAGCTGGAAAGGAATCAAACGCGTATAGGGTGTGGAAAAGTAACTTTTAAAAACCTTGAGGAATGGCAGAGGGAACCAGGATTGACATTTTTAACTTAGAAACGATAAATCAAAATCATGTAATTTCCCTGCTGGAAATAAAAGTTCTTTTAAAATGATACAATTTAAAAAATTCTCATTACTTTAACAAGTGTTTGACTTAGAATGAAATGGCGGACATACATTTGGCGTACGGGGTTGCAGAAGGCAATGCACTGCGGGCACGGAAAAATTATGCAGATATGCATCTAAGGAGACTTGATCCTACCCAATAAAATTGCATAAACATGACACAAATAGAAGACGTCAGTACGTACACCTGGTTTTGACGAAGAGATTCTTCAACATGTTGAAGAAATTCTTCTACGAGTATACGTGCTATTGCAAATTTTTGGGGTGTTGATCGCCGAATTATTTGGAATGTTTTGCATGAGCAACAATTCCATCCCCTTCGCCTGTAGAAAATTCATGCTCTATTTCCAGCTGATTTTCTTGTTAGGGCACAATTTGCTCGCTGCTTTTTAGAGCAAGCAATGAAAGGATATGTGTTTATAGCTACTGCAAGGGAAGAATTAGTTATTCACATTGTCGAAATGACAGAAAGTAGCCTCACGAACAATTTGCTACGGCCTTTATCGAGGACGTATCAGTTTAGAATGAGGCAGTTTAAGTGACTTTATCGCGAGGCAAAGGGTTCCAAACTACGCGAGGCAAACACCCCGAGGCATCTCTGATGCACGACCAAAAACTGACTGGCATTGGCTCATCCGATGCAGCAGCCATCGCGAGGCAAATCCGAATTGCTTTAGATAGATACGCAATTTCAATGAAGCTGATAATCCGCTGGACTACTCTTCGTATACAGTTTCAAGGTGGAAATTTTATACCGTTCCTTCTATAAGCATTAACCAATCACGTTGTATTCATTTAATGTTTGCTTTGTTTTTATTTAATTATACATTTAACAGTACCGCTGTATTAATTTAAAATTACAAGAAAATCATAGGTAATATAACTTGCAGCGTTGCGCAATTTCGAAAAATTCTACATTTTTGACTTATTGTTGCTAAGGTAAAAATGTTTCTTCATTCCCTCTATCACTACTCAAGTTTTTTAAAAGTACATCTTGCACTTAAAGATATTAAAAGTTTAATTTTGCTATTCCTCTGCAGTGGTAACATCGCTACTTTGCAAACTGATATTCTAGATTATACAGGTGTTCACTTGTGCAGTCGATACCGTCGATGTTCCCGGACGAAATTTCTTTTTTATATTTGTATATCGGTTACTCGATCTCTTTGTGCATTTAAAGGATTTTAACAACATCGGGGTTAACTGCGTTTAATTTTTCTTAGCTGAAATGCGCGTACTTTCAGTGCGTAGAGACTATGATCACGACGCACAGAATCGGTAAAGAAAGAAAATCCGCTGAGTGAATCGTCTGTATCTGGGCCGATATCTTACAAATGAGAAAAGGATCATATGATTATGATTGTTTTATTAAAATCATTCTGCGTAAATGTTATTATAACTTAGAAAATAAATAGAAAACCCGAATATTGAGGATACATAAAATCGTATTCAAGTGTATAGGGTGTTTAATTTCCAGAGAGCGAAGTTTTTCAAACAATTTTCAGTACATTCTTATTACATTTTTGCCGCTGAAAAAACTTGTGCCATGCTTTAAATAAATCTATTCCTTTTATGTTGAACTCTAATCATGTACCTGTTAAATTGCTAGAGAATGTATATAGTAAAATGAAGTGGATGCAAAAAAGATAATATTTACATTGGTTTTAGTAAATATTTTTAGCGAAACAAGAGTTTATAATACTTCGTCTTCTATGTTTTTAAAAGAAAGATTTATCTGCAATGCTTCATACTATATTTACTAAATTTTAGTTACAGGGAAATGCTCATAAGAGGTGTCCAGAACAGTTTTTCTGTCATATTTTGTAAAACTATTCAGAAAATTTAAGAAACTGAAATAGCATGAATGAAACATGATCACGATTTTTGGAATATTCCCAAAAGTTGCAAAAAATACTGAATCGAATAAAACGTCAATTACTTTATACCAGTTATACAATTACACAGTTGTACCAAACAGCTAAACATAAGAACACCGTCAACAATAACAAGTAATAAAATAATAACAAGAAAAGCAACTGGGATAACAAACATATCTGCATACACATGCACATGTATGCTGATGACATGTATATGTATCATTTTTTTCCATTCTAGGATTCCTGTCGTACTGCTGTTATCTGATATCGCTGCAGCATGGCTTGCTAATCAATCCATCTAAATCAGTAATGTTAATTTTTTTGACAAAAGCAATAATGTGGCAGCTTTTATAAAGTCTGCTTTATAATTAACGATATCGACCTTAAGAACGTCTCTTAAGAACAACGCCAAAAATTTGGATGTGCTTAATTCAGATTTGAGGCTCATATGCAGAGATGTGTGAAGACGACATAATTTAGTTACAAACTACTTTGTCCTCATCGAAACACAAGTACGTACTTGTGTTGGAAATAAACTTATAATTATCTGATTTTCAATTTAGCCGTATTCAAAATGAAAAAGAAGTAGTAAACGCATGGTGTAGTCTAAACAAACAAAAAAGAAGCAAATACATATTATATTCACATACAAGTATGCCAGAGGTGTCATCTGTAGCATACATATATAAATGTCCTATGACAATAACTACCGACAGCACGCTGATCTCCCTCTCAAGCCAAGAAGGACCCGCATGCGGCGATGCTCGACTTCATTAGAGACGGATGTCCAATATTATTGCTGATTTTAAAATAAAGAATATAGTGTTTTAAACATAGTACTTTTATGAAAGAAACGTTACAAACGGAATAGTCTACGCTTGGGTATGTTAAACCATCCCAAAGTAGCAACCTTGTGCGACGCATGATTGAATTTTTTAATTACGTATAAATCCGATGCAGAAATTTGTTAATTTTTAAACTCTATGAGTTGTAGAACACATCAGAAAATGCCTAGAAACAATAACCAAAAAATAATGCTAAGATAGCTTAGCGTGTGTTAGTGTATTTTTCTCTCTCTCCTTTTATTGCGTTTGCCGTGAATTATTCCATTAATACCATGAGGAAGCTAAGCTATCTTAGCATTATTTTTTGGTCTATGAGTTGTAATTGTACCTAAGCAGAAACCATACAATATCACAAAAACCGAAGTGACAAGGAAAAAGTAGAACACAGAAGCTTTTTGGTAGATATTCTCAACGAGCATAAGGAACCCTTAAGTTGGAATCTATTGCATTGACCGACATATTCCTGTGATCAGTTCTTACTCTGTATGTAGTCCTAGATTTCGCAATGTTTTGCTATATTGTAAAGGAGGATTCTAAAAGCGAGTATTAGCCTGCTTGATTTAAGTGATAGTTGATTATATTTGTATCAAAATTATGTACCGAGGAGCGTGCTGCAATGAAGAACTTGTTAATTGGATTGGGATTTAGTAAGTGAGGATTAAATAACATACAACTTTAACAATGATAAAAACAACATTTAAATCTTTAAAATCCTTCCATATATTAGTGCGTTGAATGCAGTACTTAAGATAAATCTTCGTTTTATAATAGTATACAGGTGTTCCATTTAACAGACTAAACATATCGTTGGTAGCGAAAACTGAATACCTGTCATATTTGGGCATAATTTTATGTAGCCTAGAACTTGTCCCTCTGTGATTTTTTTTTTTCAAAACTTTTTCTGTCAATTAGGCTGGAAAGGAATTATCTTCCGACTGCGCGCTAAGTGAACACACTGTATGTAAATATTATACATTATTTAAATTTGTGGGAAGTCCTTATAGAATTGTTTTCAAATGTCATGTAATGCAATTGGCATTGCTCAAAATAGTTGGCTGAAGCCATTAAACATGAAAAATAAGAATCAGAAGAGTTGAATTCTTTTTTTTTTTGTATAATGCAATTTTACTTCACAAATTCTAATTGGTTTCTTATCATTTCAGCATTTAAATAAAACCTATAAAGTAAACGTTCCACTGGTCCTAATGAATTCTTTCAATACAGATGCCGACACAGAGCAGGTGGTTAGAAAGTACAAAAAATTACAAATCGAAATTCATACGTTCAATCAATCGTGCTATCCACGAATTAATAGGGAGACACTAATGCCAATTGCGAAAAATGCCAATGTGGAGATCGATCTAGAAGCATGGTATCCACCCGGTCACGGGGATTTCTATCAAAGCTTTCACAATTCCGGATTACTCAAGAAATTCATAGGCGAAGGAAGAGAATATTGCTTCATATCTAACATTGACAATTTGGGCGCCACTGTCGATCTGAGTATTTTAAATCTTCTTTTGAATCCAAAGCATGGTGAGAAACACGAATTTGTTATGGAAGTAACGGATAAAACTAGAGCTGACGTTAAGGTAATATTTTTTTTGAATAACAGAAAGAACTTTTATTGTAGTAATTTACTTTTTACGTAGGGTGGTACGCTTATTCAGTATGAAAACAAATTACGTCTATTGGAAATTGCCCAAGTTCCTAAAGAGCATATCGATGATTTCAAATCTGTCAAGACATTCAAGTTTTTCAATACCAACAACCTGTGGGCAAAATTAGACGGTAAGTTGTTGTATTACATTATTATTACTCTCTGGAAAATGTACATATTTTTATTATCAATAGTGCTGCACAAACGAGGAGATCATTTTATTGTACTGGATCGCCTTGTTAAATTTGAAGAAATCATTTAGTGCTACATGGTATCGTATTAAGTTGTTGCTGTAAATTACCATTTCTCAGAAAAGTGTGACGTGTACAGCAAAATCCTAAGCTGCAACCTTGAATGGATAATATTGATAAATATTACGGTATATATCGCCATATTTATTCATCGACAAATAACGGGTTGCAAAGCTGTATACTAACGCTTTTTCTTTCATAATATCCCAAAATGGAAAGTAGAAAATTTAAAAAATTATGAAATAAGAAAACAATACGAAGAAAAATACAAAAGCAATACATTTCATCCCAACGAATATAAGTAACGGCGAAGTAAGTGATAAGTATGAAAGCAATAAAAAGGAGAGATGCAGACTGGTACGATGAAGAATGTGAAGAAGCTAAGAACAACCCAAGACAATTTTATAAAAAGATAAAATGCCAAAACAGTATAACAGGAAATAAAATAAGTGGTATGAAGAATAAAGATGGTAAAACAGAACATGACCCCCAACTTATTGACAATATATGGAAGGAGTACTACCAACAGATGCTAAATGAAGAGTATGAGAGATGGAGGAAATGCTAACAGAAGAAGAAGACAATGAAGTCCAATGTCCCACAAAAATGGGGATACAGGAAGAAATAAGAACACTTCGAAATGGCATAGCCCCGGGAGAGGATAGAATAGAGACAGAACTGCTAAAATATGGAGGACAGCAACAAACTAAACACATCTGTCAATTCATCCAACAAATATGAATTCAAAATAAAACTCCAAATGAATGGAACACACACACACACCAATCTACAAAAAAGGAGAAATGCGAAAACTATAGAGCTATAATTCTACTAAATATAGCTTATAAAATATTGGCATATTTAGTAAACAAAAGGGTAAGATTACCAAAATGGCTCCAAACCAGAACAGTCAACCATTAAATGCAATACACGTACTACTTACTACAAATAATCGAGAAAACACGGGAATATAACAGGGAAATACACATAATCTTATAGATTTTAAAAGCACATTTGATACCTTAAAAAGAGAAAATAATGAAAGAATTAGAAACCTTAAAAGTACCAAAAAAACTAAAAAAGTTAACAGACGTAGTATTACAAGAGACTAACATCAAAGTCCAATTCCAAGAAACAACAACAAAGAAGACGAACCCAAGTAAAGGTGTGAAACAAGGAAACCCAATCTGCAACGTTATTTAATTTAACGATTGAAGGCTCTATGAGAAAGGCGAAACTACATGGTGAAAATATCAGTCAGAACTCAGCGCAAATAGTGGCATACGCTGACGATGTAGCAATAATAGCGAACACTTAAAAAGATCTAATAAAGACCGACTAGAAGAAACAGGAAGGGAATACGGATTAGTAATTAACGAGGAAAAGATAAAATATATGAAAATTGGAAGGGAAACAGAAAAGAAAATAAATCATTTAAAAAGGCAACAACACACATTTAAAATAGTTACGACGTTCAATTCCTTAGGAGTAACAATCGGGGAAGAAGCAAAAGATAGGATAAGAGAAAGAATTCAAAAACGATACGACACACGAAAGAAATAAAACATTATTGAAAAGTAAAGGCTTAAGTAAACAAAACAAAATAGACATACAAGACGCTAATAAGACAGTCATTATGTATGGAACGGCAATGACAAATACAAAGCAAGAGGAAGAGCTAAACATAGTAAAAAGGAAAATAATAAGAGCGATATTAGAGCCAGTAAAACAAGAGAGGATGAGAAAAGATTAAAGAAAAACAAATAGAGCATGAATTGAAAAATGAAAATATAATAAAACACAAAGTCATTAAGACTTAGTTGGGCAGGACATATAATGAGGAGGAAACCAACTGAAATAATCACAAGGGTGACACAATGGATACCATTATGGCCAAGAAGAAAGGGCAGGTCGAAGAAGACCTGTAGAAAGGAGATAGGCGAGGTTGCACGAGCCCTGGGAATAGCACATTGGAAGATAAATTGCCGGGACAGAAAGGAATGGAGAGAGATAATAAACGCAGCGAAGATAGCTAGCAACAAACTATAAAAACAAATGAAAAGAGAAAGATGAGAAAAACCATCTCATTATACGGATTTTAAAAACGTGTTAACCATAATCCGAAGGATTGGACGGCTTGATGATGATGATGATGAATATCTCAGATAGCGTGTAACGTTTTTAAAACGTCAGTAGAAAGTTCTCTCAAGCGTAAGCGATAAATGGTTGTCACACGACTCCAAAGAAAATCATCCAAATTAACAACAAACAATGGTAGTCCTATGACGTTGTGACCAACCTCAAGTGATGAATAATGATAGCAAGAGAAATCTTTATATATCGCCACCATCTACGTGGTTTTCTATCAGTCGGTAATCCTTGTATTAGTATAAAAGCTGCAGACGCTACAGCCGGATGATAGGATTCATTCAGGCGTGCATCAATCCATGCTCGACGAACACTATAGAACAACAATGGAAATGAAATACGCGTTGTTTCTTGCACTATAAAATTAAAAACCGTCCACGTTGCATTGCTTGTTGCGCTTTGTAGTGTATACAAGGTTTTATCCAACCCGAAGAAATTCTTACTCAAATGAGTAATTTTATAGTGCAAGAAACAACGCGCATTTCATTTTCAAGGGTGTTCGTCGAGCATGGAGGCACACGCCTGAATGAATCCTATTACCTGGCTGTAGCGTCTCTAGCTTTTTTGCTAATATAAGAATTACCGACTGATAAAAAACCACATTAGAAACGTTTTAGATTGAATTACTGACACCAAAAGAATGGAAAAGTGCGTAATTATGGCAGATAATTACTTCTTCAACTATTTTCCGTAAAACTAATTAATAGGCTCCAGCATCGATGTTCCCTGCCTTGTACTGACGTTGTATACCATATTAATATACATACATAAATATATTCAATAATTTGTATAACCGTAAGATGCAACTGACAAACTTTTAGGAATGTCAGAAAATTTAAAACTATGAGTTTTGCGAGTTAAATGATTTAATCTTGTACTTAAGGGTCTATGTCGGTACAGATCACAAAAAAAGAAAGTAGGGCAAGAACTATACAGTTTTAATTCATCATAATACTTTTGAAAGTAATGAAAATATTTTGCTAAACGGTATTTTGTATAAAGGTCTTATTTTCAATAAATAATTCTATAATTATTATTAAATAACTTCATAACATACGAATGTAAATGTAAAACATACCTAGATGGTCGCAGCGAATGGTTCTGCTTTCTAATATATTACATCTTTTTTCTTTTCAGCTATTGATAGAGTATTGGAGCAAAACAGATTAAGTCTCGAAATTATCGTAAATAACAAATCATTAGGGAATGGTCTTAACATCATACAATTAGAGACCGCCGTAGGAGCTGCTATGAAATCTTTTGAAGGTGGTATTGGTATCAACGTACCAAGAGCTCGTTTCCTTCCAGTAAAGAAAACATCAGACCTCTTACTCGTGATGAGTAACTTGTACAGCTTAAAGAATGGTTCGCTGATTATGTCACCACAAAGAATGTTCCCGACGACACCTCTAGTAAAATTGGGCGACAATCATTTTTCTAAAGTGCAAGAATTCCTGCGCAGATTCGCTAATATACCAGATTTAATAGAATTAGACCATTTAACCGTATCTGGTGATGTAACATTTGGAAGAGGAGTTTCTTTAAAGGTAAGATTAGTAAGATTTAGAGAGATCTACTTCATGTATTTATTTTGTGTTACAGGGCACTGTGATTATTATTGCCAATCACGGCGACAGAATTGATATTCCAAGTGGAGCTCTATTAGAAAATAAGATTGTATCAGGGAATATGAGAATCCTAGATCATTAAAATAGATTGCTAATAAAAAATAAGTGTTCTGTAAATCAATAGAATTGATTTCCAAATCTAGCGGTTGAAGTGATTGTTAGATTTGATGTTTTTTTCGTTTTGAATGTGATTCTATAAGCATGCCATAAAATCGCATCTTGTGATTAAATTTTGTAGTAAAATCATTACGAATAAAATTTCTGTTTGTTACATCATGTTTTATTCTTTTTGAATTGTAGAAAATTTACTTTGTTATTAATTTTAATAATAAGTAAACAAAATGTGAGTGTAACTATAAGGTATCGAGAACACATAAACAAACAAACAAACAACAAAACTTGTTTATCTTATACAGGTGGATAAATTGGCGTATGTTGTATACTTGTATAACAATTTTCGAACATGTTGAAAAGTGTAACTACTGCTAATACTGCAATCGATAGTGTGATGATGAAGTATGTTTCTTTGATGAAGCGTTTCCTGAAATCAAACAAGAATCAATTAATTTACTACACAATTACATCGTTTTTGCATTATATGTTACGTTACTAAGTATAAAATTTCAATTTTGCAAAATGTTTTGATAGGACAACAAATAAAAGACGGCGTTAAAGAACTGGGGAGGTTGGAAAAGGATATTCTGAATGTAACAAGATTATTTTAACCTTTTGATATTTGTCATAAATTTAGGAATATAAACATGACTAGGGAAACTTGGGACAGAATGGTGTTTCGACAATAAACAGGAGTATTGTGCGTCTGTCAATGACAACATTTTTAGCTGCACATACGTATTACTGTGATGCGGTCGTCATGTTGTTTCTACGTGTACATTTATTTGTTTCGAGGGAGCGTTAAGAAATTCGGGGTGAAAATACATTTATTGAACATTTTCTAAATACTATTTTTTTCTGTTTACCTATAGTAAACACATAAGTATCGGCCGGCGGCGGTTTACCATACTACGCCACAGTCCTTGCTATCATTATTGTTTACCTATAAATGCTAATAAAGTAGTTGTTCTTAAGCTCACTTTTTCTCATCAATATTCCATGAGAAAGGGGTCATACAATAGGAGAACGCGTTTTAAGAAAGTTTGGGAAATGCTGCTCGCGAGAGATGTCGCGCTACATTCCCATTTTTTTGAAGCTTGACTGACTGAGCGGAAGTACAGTACGAATCCATCTTTGATAGAAGCGACACTTTTGTATCTGTTTTATTTTATTTTCATTCTGCTTTTCTTGGGGGTGATTAAACCAGTATTGTTTATATTTGAATTCTTCGTCTATGATTCATGAATTTTGTAAAAAACATTTCATTCACAATGAAATGTTTTTTTACCACATTGATACTTACGAATGATAAAGAACTTACTTTGAGAATTCAACGGAAAGGTTTTCATTAAAGTACAACGGTTTCATTTAACTGCAATGCCCAAGAACTAGTTTAGTTGCCGTTGAAATATTTTATTTTTATAGAAAGAACAACGACTTCTGCTATGATCTGCATGTCAGTTGAACTGAATGTGACATTAAACAAATACGCTTATAATGTAATAGAAAATGACTTATGTTCATACTAGTCTTGAGCTAACACATATGGACTAGTCCTCCGTAGTCGGTGTGTTAACTTGACACAAAGCTGATTTAGTTTATAGAACCTACATTGTTACTTTTTATTTCGAAATTAGAAATTTGTATGGAATTATATAATAATAACAGATTTTATTGCCCAGCTGTCTCGTATTTGTAAAATTGTATGCGAAGATCATAATAAAACCTATATTAGACAAAACAAACTGACGAGAGCCACCAGTTTCGTAGCACTTTACCGCTATGGGAGATTTCAATTGTTAAGTGTAATGCAACACATAAACGAAACTAGGCAAAGTATTAAATTAGAAAACCTCAAATTAATTAAGAACGTAACGCAACGAGAATTAAGCTCTTATCAAACCATTTGTATGAGAGAGAATAAAATTCTGTTAAACCGAGTTGAAAGATCTCTTAGCCACTCGGTATTCCTATTTTGTCTTATCTTTATCTCATATCATTTTTCCGCACGATTGACAATGGAAATCCACGAAATTCCGAAACATATTCCGAAACGGATTTATTAAATATTTTGTGTAGTTCGGCGTGTTAATCCCTTAGTGTTGGAAGCACAATAAATTGTAGCGATCAACCAGAACGTCTAAAATGAAATTTCTTTAAAACTCTAAAAAGTATTTTCCGTGTCACAATAAAATATTATTTTTTGAAGTAAAATAAGCATACCTTTCTCTTTTAGGAAGTGAAGGCAAGTCCTCTTCTTCCTTGTCATCTTCTGAGCTCTGTTTAGCAATCGGAATCTCAGTTTCGGTGTAAATCGTCCCGAGAGCTCTAAAAGTATGATTCGTTACTTGTTATTCACGAACTACTAGCCCTAACTAACAACTATATGTTGGCATGGTTATTGTTTTTTTTTTCAAAAATTCAGCGTAACAAGACATATTTCGAGACTGGTGGAACGCTTTATCTTTTAATTGGAAATTCCGTGAAAATGCCGTAGATAAGTAAACGTTGAGACGATGATAAGAAATTTTATTAATCATGCAAAACAAAATTGAAGACTCTGTTTAAGTGAATAACAGTGCCTTCAGTTCACTTGGTCAACATCGCAGAAACACTGTAAGGGAAATTACGGCCCTTTGCAATTAACGTAATGGTTTTCATGTGTCTCGAGAGTGTTGTCGGAAAAATATACACAAAACTTAACTCGGATTTGACAAGGTATCAATTTAAAAATATATATGTAAGTACATAAGTAAATTACATAAATAACTTATCTAGGCTAAATAAAGACCTTAACCGCTGCTCAGAAGCGAAACCTGTTGATTTGGGTAAGATCAAAAGCAAATGAGATTTTGACGTTTAAGAGAAAGTTACCTCCAGTAACGAGTATAAATTTGACGTCTGTGTTGAGGACAAGCCAAAATAAGCGTCTCATAAGGACTATTAAATTTCCAAAAGAATAAAGTTGTCAGGGCCAATTGGAATTGAGGATTACAAACTGGATGGCGCCTTCTATTATACCGCACGTGCAACCAAACAATATGATTTGCCCAACGGAATATAATAGTTTTGTTTTGGCCCTCAAGTAGCCCGAACTTAAATGTCAGAGCACAATTATTAAATTAGGATAAATGCGGGACTCGTTCATTCTTGACATATGTATTCAAGCGATTATAAATTCAAAGTGACACACTACGAGTTACTACTATTAATTTAGTTTTCCATCCCAACCATTTGTTGTTCTTTTTTATTATTTAAATACTTATTGTTGTAGTTTAAAATATCGTTTTTCTTGTTTTCTTAATAAACATGGTTCTTTTAAAGTATGATTAGACTCTCTTTCAAGAATGTGTTAAGAACATTCATAAAATAATGCATTGCGTCCCAACATATAAGTGTTAGGGCTCGTAGAACCGGTCTTACTGCTTTATGGACAGGCACGGGTTCGGCAGGTTGTCGACGCGTTGTCTCAGTAGTGCTACGTAATTTATCATCAGTTCCACTGCCTTGCTGAGTTCCTCTTGTTGCATCAGTGAGCCGAACTGCTCGGCCGATATGGAGACTTGTGTGCAGAGTCTGAGAACCTGTTCTAACTGCGATGAAACGTCGACGCCCTTCGCGTATTTCTCGAGATGTATCGACAGAGTTGAAATTTCCTCTCCCAAGGCGCGTTCCCTTTCCCTCAGACGAATCCTTTGCACATTGCATCTTTGGAGAAGTGATTTTTTGTCTATAGTATACGCTAGTACGAGGGCTGTAAATTTTTCTTCCATTTCCAGAGGAGAAAAATTGTTCAATCTAAAACAATATAAGAATGTTTATTAGATCGTGTTGAAGTGAAATTAACAAAAAGATAAATTATTAGGATTCTCAATGTTATGCATATTGAGAATTAGCCAAATACCTTACGAGATTTCCTGTTAAACCAAGATTTTCCAGGACGTCAGTATTAAGATTTGGGGAAGTCTCTTGTTCAATCAAGTCCTAGAAGCATCAAACAAATACATTTGATGACAATAGTGTTAACCAATAGTTGGTTAAGATTAACAGAAGCTTAAGAACCGCAAAGTTATTCAAAGCAGATAACATGCTGTTGGATTGTTTAGAAATAAATGCAGGGTTTGGTGAGCAGCTTCGAAGCGACATAATGGCGGTTTAAAAATCAATGTTAAAAGTAATGTTAATAGGCAGTTGATATGGAAGTCCAAAAGAGAAACGAGAAGAGTTTTTTATTTGGTTTGCAAAAAAGAAAAAAAAAAACTGGCAGCAATGAACTTCTTGTAGGCATTGTGATTTGGTTTGGTTATCAAACGTTTGAAGCTGTGTAGAGGCGGGCGACATGTTATTTGATGGTGCGCTTACACAAGATGTAAAAAACACAGCAATAAAAGGGAAACCACGAGTCTCAGTTTTTTTTTTATTTGTCAAAAAGTATAATAGTCACAAACATTCGATACTTCGCCAACTAACAAATGCCTTTTCACACAAACTACCAAATGGGTAAGTGGCCGCTTTATGCCACGTGTAGGTACACGTGGCTATTATACGCTTATAATACAAGTCTTTCCGCGATCTGTAATCGAGTGTTCTTGCAGAAGGAATAAGCCTATTACTTTGTGTATCGGAGTCAATGGGATGTGCCATTAACTTGCGAACCGAAATTACTCATTAGCTCCTTTCCAAAATCCCAAACAGTTACGCCTGGAATTGCTTTGCCGGACATCCACCTTTGATGAGAAGCGAGTAGGGGTGGCGAAGATTTAACCAGGGGTGGCGAAGATTTAAACAGGGGTGGTCAATGTTTTGATTTATTAAGAGACGAAATAAATATGATTTCTCATTTCACCCCTGCCCTTACCTGGCTACGTCCTTGATGAGAAAGCTATCGGGGAAATGGGTGTTGCATCTGCTTACAACTGATCAAAAAGGAAATCACGTGATAACTACAAGGCAATGTTTGAACATTAAACGCCAGACGAGCGTGTTTCTGCGGCATTGCGACTGTAGATGAGACATGGATACATCACTCTATGCTAGGAACCAGAGGTCAGTTGGCAAAATGTTTTATGAATCCTTAAAAGACGATGCAAAAACAGGAGGGACAGTAGAAATGGTGACAAATGACAATACAGTCGTTACTGGGAATCTTGTATTAGGCAATCGACGATTGAAGGTAAAATAATTATCAAAAATGTCGCGGCTTTCTGATACAAGCGTTCGCCGAATTCTCCAAGATCATTTAAATATGAATAAAGTTAGTGCAAGGTGGGTGTCCAAACATCTTTCGCAGCGCTAGCACAGGTATTGAATGTGCTCGTTTTTTTTTTTTGGAGTTCTGGGGACCTCGTGGACAATAGAGACGAGAACAATAGAGACGAAAAGGGGAAGCACTACTCAGAAAATCCAGGGTTTGTTAGCCGACAAAAAAGGCAACCCTTACGATTTTTTGGGATTGTGAAGGTGTTTTTCTTATAGACTTTAAAGAAAGTAACGCAGTCAACGGGACAGATTATGCAACACTCCTGCACAAATTACGACAAAATATTCGATAGAAAAGATTTGAGAAATTGACAGAAGCGTTCTGCACGAAGGCACCCGTGCACGCTGCTAGAATTCAAGCCGCAGTTAGTGAGTGCGGTTTCGAACAAATTAACCACCCATAGTATAATCCAGCTATGGCTTCCACTGACTATTTCCTGGTTGCAAATTTTCATATGCATCGTATCAGTTACGAGGAAGAGGTGACGGTTGCACCTTATAACTGTTTAAAACAATAAAATGATTTCGTAATTAATTAATTTGTTAACAAATGAAACTGGAATGCTCATACAATTAGCATTGGTGAAAAACAATGACTAAAAAGAAAAAGCAAATCAATTGAGCAGAAATTAAAACATATTATGCGGTATTTTAATACGTGTTACCTCCTCTTGCTCTTATTACTGCTTGCATTCCTTAGATACTAAATACTTTTTAGATAGATTCTTGAGGCATGGCTTTCCGCATTTCTCATAGTGCAATTTTATGTTCTTGGATGTTAGATGAAGGGAGATTTTGCGCTTAAACGTGTTGTTGTGTTAAGATCGTCCCAAATATGCTTGATCCGAACGGGACTAAGGAGAGGCCGCTTAATTGTTGCTATTTGCATTTCCTGAAGATAATCAGTAACTGTCCTTGTTACGTAGGGACGAGCATTATCTTGTATTAAAATAAATCTATCGCTAATGAGTGGGGTAAAACGTGCAACATGTCGCTCTAGGATGTTTTCTACGTATCGGTGTACTGCAATAGAACCTCTATCACTGGCAATGGCTTCGAAAAAAGTACTAGCCCAGACCATTACTCCACCTTCTTGTAAACTTACGCGATGGGACAAGTTACTTTGAGCATAACGCTCTCCTGGTTTTTCTCTTCCTCCACCCCAACCATCAGCACCAAATAAGCAAACTCTTGGCTCTTCTGTAAATAAAACGTGACTTCACTGTCGTATTCTATGCGCTTAGGGACAGTCGCTGGTCGGTAAGCTTTCAAGTTGAATTCCTTCAACCTTCTTTCTACTGTCCACCATGTTACATAAGCAGCCAGGGATTCTTACCGCAGTGATGTGCCTATTTCGTAAAGCATTAGATACAATAAAACGACTGTTTAAACAGACCAATCTCCTGACGCCTGCTGAACTTTGAAACGACTAATCTAAACCAACGATTTGAAATACTTGAGTTTCATTCACGTACAACATAATGGTATTAAAGTAAAAACTACAATCGTATGGGACCTCTTCAGGGGAAGGAAAGGTAATAGGCCACAGTTAGCCCGGTAACTTAACGTGTAAACTACGCCAGAGGCGCAACTAACTGAGAGGGAAGCAGTTAATCACGGTAATTCAGCATGTAAACCATGCCAAAGGCGAAAATCAACTACGGGGATACGAGGGGAGCAGCATGCTTTTATATCGATGGTGGGAGGGGTCTGCCGCTGATTGGTTGGGTTTCGCGGTCACTGTTTACAGATGACGAGCTTCCATATATGTCTGCGAGGAGGTAACCTGTATCTGTATTGTCATTCTTAGGACATTTAAGGATCTCTATGGACCCTTTAATTTTCCGATTGTAAAAATGAGAAAAATTACAAAGTAATCAAGTCGCACTGGCGTGTTCTAAGGCAACGTTCGTCCTGTTTCGCCGATATACACCAAACCTTATGAACAAGCGATTCTATAAACACCTTTTTTGCTCGCCAGTGTATTATATGACAAGATGCAATATCATTATAGTACTAAAATCAAACGTATTGCGAAAGAAAATTTCATAAAAAAAGAGAAAATACGATAAGCATTGAGGTGATATCATCATTATTCAAAAAATCTTAAGATCTGCATTAGTTCCTAAACAAATAATAAACGAATTAAGTCAAGGAAAAATTATCGAAAAATAAAGCGTCAATACTCCTACAATGGAATATTGCTACATTGTTTCAACTCATTCCGGTTGTACAGTATAATTGCTAAAATGTATGTGCTTGATGAGCTAGCTTTAGTTTATATCTAGATTATTATGGTAAGACATGAGGTAATGTTTTGGCAAAAATTGCAGTATTAAAGAGAATTAGAAAATTATACAACAAGGAAAGATTTTCAAGTACACCTCGATGGCTTGATTAAAACGTGTGATTTGATTGTTGTAAAAATCATTGCTTCTTCTATAAACAATAAGAATTTAATCTCCACTAAAGTTTCCCAGGTACTTTCCGGTATTTTCTGAACAAAAAATCTACTAATAAAAGTTTTTCTGTGACGTGGGTCATTCAACATTTAATATCATATGTTCAAATGGCCGGAAATATTTAAATTAAATAATTCATTTTTCTATAAATGAGTGTTTAACTTACTTTATAATGATCCTGATACAAAGGAGAGTTCTCAATAGATTACAAAATATGTTAATTTCAATAAAAACAGATTTAAGGGAATTTTAATTTATATTTTAACAGTTTGTTTTGTGTCTAAAAGTAATGCTTCACAACAAAATCTTGTTCTGAGGTGTTTTCTTTAAAAAATTAGCAGCGGATTGCTATCTGAAAGTTATTATTACCTGGTATATCGATTAAACAGGTAAAAATAATAGGAGCTTGAATTATTCATATATCATCCCAATATCTGGAAATCCTTTAAATTTCAAGGAAAGTTAAAGCGATCTATTCCGCAGACACGAAAAGCCATAGTTTAGTCGAGTTCTTAAATTGATAATCTTTAATTTAAATTGGTGATAGCACTTGCGATTCTCCAATTAAAAACAGAATAATCGTGATGAACTTAAAACTAAATGGTGATTAAATTCTTATTGATAAATTTATACTTACTTTGAAATCTGAATTAGGTTCTATTAGATTTTGGCGTAAGGTATCATGATTCTTAATGGAGGTCTACAAAACGCAATTGTTGATAATTTTTATACGAAATTCTAACAAAAAGTTTACTAATTTATCAAGAAGCGAAGTGGTTACGTGAACTTGATATTCCACTTGTCTAATTTCTTCATCTAACGGGCCGTTAGGAGTACCTGTCGCATGATCTGCCTGTAAACCTTCTTTCGATGCTGAGCAAACGAAATTAACGTCTAATACTGATTTCCAAACACTAAGCGCATGAGTGGTAGCTCTGAAATTGGATTAGTTTAAGGGACATCAAAGCAGAAATATTTATCAAAACATAGGGATTTACCTGCAAAGCCGTAAGCGTCTTTCACATAAGCGATCTCTAATGGTGTCCATATAAACTACTAGTGAACTGTGATTCTTGATTTCGTTTTCTAGTTGTTGGTGTAACTCACTAGATTTCTCTTCAAAACATTCTTCCCTTTTCGTATTTTCCAAATCTAGCAATTCATGTTTACATTTCAGACCATCACAATTTATTTTGTCTAATAATAGTTCCTGTTCGCTATTAATCATTTTTAATGCTTTATTTTCTTTGTTCAATTTGTCTATTTTGCTAATTAAATCTTCCATTTCAGTGATTAAAATATCATTACTTGATATCGTCTTATCCAGTTCTTTTTTGATATCTCCAATTTCCTTAGATAACTGTGATTCTGTTTCCTTTGCTGTCGCTATTTCTTTTAGTTTGTTTTCATTTGTCTTTTTACAAATAGTTAATTGTTCTTCTAAAACCCCAATTTTGTCATCTAGCTTCATATTTTTCTTAACTAACCGATCAAACCCTATTGTAGGTTTACTTCGTGTAATATTTCCTACGCAATTGCAAGCATCGATCTTTTCTGAAAGCCAAGTATTTTTCTCTAACATTAATTCTTCTAACTGCTGTGTCGATTCCAAATTCTCTTGTTCTAGTATTTTAATCTTCCCCATCATAATTTCCATTTCGTGTTGTAAGCGATTGTTTTCGCATTTGATTTTGTTGATCTCTTCCTTATTTCTGTCAGCTTCGTTTCTCAAAACGTCCAACCTGTGACGTTCATCTTCACAAAATCTTTTCTCTATCTTATAGAGGTTATCTAGTAGTTCTTTTACCCGCTGATTTGCTTCGTCAAGTAGCTTAGATTTTCTATCCAGTTCCATAGACAGTTTATCAAACTTACTAGAAACTTCTGAATTTTGTTCCGTTAGTTTTTTGTTTCTTTGCATCAGCCCACTTTTGCTTTTAATAGCTGTCATAAGTTTGCGATGGCGTTCTTCAGAGAGATTTTTTAAATTGTTTTTCTCTTTATCTAATATTTCGTTCTGCTTATCTAGGAATGCAATTCGACTTTCTAATTTAAGGATTATTTCTGCTAAACTTCCAGTTTTGGCATTTGCGCGTTCTAAGTTTTCTGTAACTTTTGCGTTCGAAGATGCCTCTTCAGCTAGTTGATTTTCTAAACTGGCAATAGTTCTCTTTAGGTTGTCTTCAGAGTTTGATCTCAGCTCTTGTTCAATTTGCATTTGCTCCTCAAAGTGCTTAAAGTTTTGCAGCTTTGCTTCTAATTCATCGATATGTTTCTGCATACCTTTCTTTTCAAATTCAATATCTACAAAATGTTCTATTTTATCTTGTATTTGAGACAATGCTTGTTCCTTGTCCGCTAAATCATTTTTTAGATTGTCGTTCTCTTCTGTGCATGATTTCAGATTCATTTCAAGTTCCTTTATTTGTCTTTTATCGGTCTCACATATTTCTTTCAATTCCTGTATGATTTGAATTTTTTTTTCAGATTCGCCTGAAAATTCTTTGAGAGAATCGTGTAATTTATGGTTTTCTGAGCGAAGACTTTCATTTTGTTTCTGATGTATTTCTGACGCACTTTCAGCTTTATTCAGAGCGAGCTTTATATTAACTAAATCAATCCCTAATTGTTTGTTATCAATATCCATCTTCTTCAAGCTATTTTCATTTCTGTCCAGTTTTGAAGAGAGTTCGCCATTTTGGCAGATTAGACTCTCTCTTATTTTTTCCAATTCTTCGTATTTTTTAACGTAATAGTCTGTTTTCTCTCTAAACACCAGTAGTTCCGTTTCCAAGGAGTTATTTTTCTTTGTTAATTCATCATTTGTGTTTTCTAAAGTTTTAATATCTTTTACCAGTTTTGTATTATTTCTAGTCAATTTTGCAACTTTTCCTTTTTCATTTTTGGTTTCCATTTTTAAATCATCATATTCGATAGTAATTACTTCGTGTTCCTTTTGCAGCTTTTCTAAGAAACTTGAAAGTTCGTCCAATTGATTTTTCAACTGCAAGTTAAATGAATGTTCCTCTTTATATTCGGCAATGGTAATTTCAAGTTGTTTCTTTTCATGTCTGATCAAACAAATTTCTGAAAGTAGAGCTTTGTTTTCTGTTTCTGTATTTTCAATTTTTTTTCGTAAACTTCCTAGATGCGACGTCATATTCTGTTCGAGTTCGTCTTTAGTCATTTTCAAGTTGCTGCATTTAGTTTTAAATAAATCCTTTTCCACTTGTAAAGACTCATTTTCATTTTGGACTCTGGCTATTTCTAATTCTATAAAATCTTTTGTAGATTTATATTTTAAATTTTCCGCTTGAAGCTGTTCTTGTTCGCTCCATAAATCATCTTTCTCATTCTGCATTTCACGATGTTGATTTTCAAATTGGATTATTTTACTCAATAGCTCCTCTTTTTCATTTTGGAGAATAACCTTTTGGTCATTTAGAATTTTGATTTTTTCTAGAAGCTGATTTTTTTCCCCTTCATGTAATTGCTTTTCTTGTTCAAGTTGATTAATTTTTTTCGCTAGTTCTTCTTTATGTTGTTGGTCAGTTCTCGCCAGTATCTGACGCAATTTCTCTATTTCTACAGTTAAATTAACGATCTTAACATATTTCATAGAGTTATCCGTTTCAAGTTCTTCAATTTTTTTACTATAAATTCTACATTTGTTTTCTAAATCTGTATATTCTGCAAACTTTTTCTGGATTTCGCCAATATAATTGGTGTTACTTTTTAGGTCATCTTCGAGATTTCTACATTTTTCTAGAAGAATGCATTCTTTATCCTGCTCTAGAGACAGTTGCGTTTTTAGATCATTGTGAGACATTTTCAAATTTTCTAATTGTTCTTTATAACCAAAATTTTCCCGGGATAGAAATTCAATATCTATATTTTGCCTAGAAATAATAATCCCACAGTTCTCATGTTGCACAAGTTCACGTTGAAGGTTGAGCAGTTTTTCTTCTATTTCGATTATTTTTGAACTTGTTTCACAATCACATTTAAAATTTTTGTTTTCAGTACCAATATGACTATAGCTTGTTGCCTAAAAATAAAATGATTGTGCGGATATAAAAGGAAGGTACCTAACTTACCTTTGCTATTTCATCGCGGAGGTTAGTTGTGGTGCTTGTATTAACTAGCATCATTTGAAAGTTATAATAAAACTGATTGTCGATACTGTCATCAGTCTTCAAATCGAAACTTAAAGAATCGTATTCCTGGTTATTTTCATTTGATTGTATGGAACTGCCTAATAAATTCATTAATACATGAAGATATAGTAGAAATGATATGTACTCACTTAATGAATTGTAAGTTCTATTTAGTGCCATTAGTGATTCGGTCTTCTCAGCTTGTTCCCGAAATAATTTCTCCAGGTTTTTCTTTTCCAATTTTAATTTCTGAAAAGGACATTGCAATGAGAGAAGGCATATACCGGTTGTCAGCCCAATTTGATTTAATAGCTAGATACATATCTAACAGAGAAAAGGTATACATTACATAGTAGACAGTATTCACTGTCCCCACCACAACATTCTTCTCACCGTTAGATATACAGGGTGAATCGGGAGGAACAGCACAAGCTCCAAAAGTTTATCCTACATATCGTCCAAATGTTGCTTGATCTATCAAGCGAAATGTGCAACAGCTCCAATATGGTAATGATACGTTTGCATTTTGATGTTTAGAGCAACATCCTTTAGTAGTCTTCGTAATTCATTCTGTAAAAAATTTAAGTAGTGCTCTTATGTATGGTGATCCTCCAAAATGAAAAGGCCAATTAAATAGCTATGGACCGTACCACACCACACGTTTATTTACTACTACAACTTGCGTTGAAAATTACTTTCGACTGTTGTGTGAGGTTTTTCATCTGACTAGACATGAGAGTTCCTAGTATTATTAATACTGTCACGGGTGAATGTTGCTTTATTTGTAAAAATTATGTGCGATACAACACGGCGATTATTATTTATCCACCGACAAAATTCCATACGCTTAGCATAAACTGCGGTTGTAGATGCTGCATATAAACCAATTGCCCTTGGAGTGTGTTTATTACTCTTTTTTGTGGAATATTCAATTGAACACCAATTCTTCGCTAGCTGATCCTTGCATTTTCTTCTACTAAATCCAGAATATTTTCTACTTCATCTAATTCTTGGCGAATAGCTCGTTTAGATGTTATGTTAGCACTGGGAAGCATTCCTGTCTCGCACAGTTTGTTGAAACCATAAACGATATTCTTCAACGGCATCTATAGCATTCCCATTGCAACATTGGAACAGCAAAATTACTGAAATAATTTTGAGGTTCGAAAGGATTGATAGATACCCATTACATTATATGCGATAAGAAGCGAAGAAACTTCATGTAGGACGTATCTGATCTTTCGTTTTACATGATTAATCAATGTAAGGATGCTTTTATTCTATTTAAGACGTATTAACTGGAAAACAAGCCAAAATTTGGACCATTCGCAAACATGCTAGTTAAAATTCTTTAATTATCTTACAAATGAAAATTACATTATTTTCAAGTGTACAATGCACTTCTGGAGTTTAGTCCATTCCTCCCGATTCATGCTGTATAGCTATTAAACCAATTTCAATTTAGTTGACAAACAGTAAAAGCATGTACTTATTATTATATTTAATTCATAAATTTTATTGAAGTTAAAAGGATGACGTGAAAGTTATTCATCGTGTTTTGGAATTGTTTTTACAATGAAGACAGAAATAATGTTGATGTTTTGTCGATTGTTCTCGCTTCTTCACCCAGAGGTGAACAAAACTCAAAACACGGTAAGATTCTTGCTGAACAACGTTCCACTGCTATCACTCATTAATATTTGGGAAGATGTAAAAAACTAATTAGCACCGCGTTGAGTATACATCCAATAAATTAAAATGTTATACAAAATCGAACTTACTTCAATGTTGATATTGCATTCTTCAATTATATCTTGCAGTTCTTCATTTTGTTTTAATAAGGCTACATTTACTTCATGTTGCGATGATAATTCTTGTTTCTTTGATTCTATTTCTGATTGTAAAATAGTTTTATCGACATTTATCTCTTCAACTCTTTTATTCGTGGCTTGAATTTTGTTCTCAAGTTCCTGTTTCTGTTAAAATCGCGTTATTATCAGGTGATATAAACAATAAATAACATTAATAAGAACAAATTAGGTAAATTGAATACCTGGATTTGTAGAAGGTTCAACAGTTGCTTTAATTCATCGTTACGTTTTTCCAAAGTAGCAATTACTTTCTCCAACTTAACGATTCGCTTGTTGACGCAAGAGAATTCTTCTTGTAATTCATCGTATCTTTTCCTTTCCAGTTGAAGATTTTCGCTAAACTTTTGTTCGCTGTAATAGAAGCAGTGTAGTTGTTTTTCTAGAAATAATGCTTATACTAACTTCGTGAGCTTTTTAACTAGTTTATCTAAATTTCCTTGTAAACTTTCATTTTGTTCGTGGCAACTGTCTAGCTCCAATCTTAATCTTGCCACTTCGTCGTTTAATTGATTTTTCTGGCGTTGCATTTCCTTAATGTGGTTTTCCATAACTAATCGTTCCGATGCGCACAGCACCGGACTGTCAACAGGATATGTCGACAAGTTCAATGTCGAAATATCCGTACAGCTTTTGGGGAAGTCATGATCATACTGCACACAGCTAATGTTTCTTTCTAAATTCCTAATGGACGTTATATAAAAGTTAATATGAGTCGAATATTTTTTTTACGAATAGTATACATAGCAGCTGATAGATTTTGTACTTCAGTATTCATACAATTTGCATTTGATAGTTTTTTTATCCATTTTCCTATATTTTTTTGAAAAGTTTCCATATCTATTGTAGAATTCTGGTCATTTTCAGAGAAGCAGGCTTCTAATTGCTTTAATGCATCACTAAAATACAATATTATTTTAGAGTATTGTTTATTGACCAATTTCTAAAACTTAGACAATTAAGTGTTGCAAGGAATTTACATCTGCTAACTTCCAGATCAATTTTAAGTACATTTCTAGGTAAAAAAAATGATAGATCAGATCGATTTTTATTTCTAAGATTTTGCACGCGGGCATTCATGCGGCTAGCGGCAGGCCTGTCATCGAACTTGCAGTATCAGCATCATAAATCATGAAGCTATGAATATATGAATCTGTTAGCTAGATCAGAATTTACAGTTATATGTAATAATTACAAAAAGAAACTTTCTACGCAGTTTTTATTGTACAATTTTGTCTAACGCCTTATATAATAATAGCATAATTATGTAAACAATAATATCGAGTTTAAAAAATAATGAGAAAAATTAATAATGTTATGAAAATTATATTCATGTTAGATAAAAAAAAAACAGGATTAACTTGGTGATGTTCTTCAAATTTCTTGATAGATGGAAAACAACTGGAAATCTGGAGATTTTAAAATTGCATATGCAAAGCTAATGCGAGTGAGCTGATCATTTGTAAAATCTATAAATTGATTTGTTAGATTATTGATATGCTTTCATCAAAACTGGGTATGTTTCCATTTTTTGGGAACGAGTTGTGATTGGAGGATTCGGATAGGAGAGATTTCCACTGAAAATGTAACGCGTAACCATCGTCTTTATTGAAATTGTCGGAATGCTTGTAGGTTTGGATAGCTCATTTGGTATCATTAAATAAAATCTAGAGGCCGTTTTCCAACTTGTGCTCGACTAATGCAGAATCGGATATCCACAGCAGTCTAGTGCAACACGCGTGTTGCGCCACACTAGGGGAGAAGCTTTGTCTTCGACTGACGGTAATAAGTCGGAAATTTTTGACTGGAGTTTAAAAGTTGTCTTTATATTATGTCTCTGGAGCAGTTTGCCTGTTTTATCGGTAACACCTTGATTGTGGGGTAGAAAAGCGGCGCTGGTCGTAGGATCTTTACTAAAAGCGGTAGGCTGTTTGAAAGTACGATGACGGTGTATCGTTTTTCGGATATCTCGTTTGCTGAAATTGTTTTCGATGAGGGTCACATGTCTCAATTCTTGGACGGGAGCGTCGGGCTGAGAAATTGAAAAGGCCCGTTAAACTAATGTGTTTATGACCGATTGTTCTTCTGCCGGATGACGGTGAGAAAGGGCATTCAGATAGCGGTTCATATGCGACGGCTTTCGATATACTGCGTGTCTTAGTTTGCCGTTGGGGTAATGGTGATTGGTAACGTGAATTGACGGCAAATAAAATATCTACAAGAGAAAACAAACTGAAACTATTAATTTGCTTTTTAATGAGTTTAATATAAAATATATATAAAACTTAGAAAACATGCTCAGTGTTTTGTGACTGGTTTTAGGAAGGTCTGTGTGTGCGTATTGCAGTGGTAATATTTTTGTAATGATATATGTCAAAATTAACCTCTTACCTATTCCCTTGTTTTGGAACCAAAACAATTCAATAATAAGGCATACTCTAACTATAGTAAAAAAAAGCTTTTTAAAGACATTCCACTCACGTGTTTTTCTGCAAGAATGGTTCTATATAATCTAGAATTTTCGAAATTCTAACGCTTCCAGTATTTTCTTCATCACAAGATAAAAAAATGTTTCTTATTATATTATCCATAGGAGAAGCTTCAATTTTTAGTCGTAATTAGATGTATTTTAGTTTTAAATGTAATAATTTATTCTTTCTTACCTTGATTGTTGTCATCCCCTTTGTTAATAAAATCCTGGAAGGTACTGTTTATGTCCATCAGTTTCTCCTTGTGGAACACACAAATTAAACCGCAAGCGATTTACGGATTTTAAAATGTAAATTAGCGATATTTTTGCACATTTAAGACGCTTAAATAAGTAAATACAACATAATTTACTAACAAGGTACAAAACACTGTTTTTGCTTCTGTCAGACACGGCCACTACGATGTTTTTACAACAATTTAAAATAAACGTGCTATGTCCTTGTATATCGTATAAATATTCATAAGGTGAAAATTTATAAAAGTAGATTAAATTGGTGGTTCTATACGCTTCGATTTTAAGAAAAGTACATGGTCTCACCTTTTTCATATTTTAAATTTAGTAATTAAACACTAAACGTATAGGCGGAAAAATCCCTAAATCACTTATTTACGTCCAACGTCCGTCAGCTTGCTCCGTGCTCAAAATCAAAGTTCAATGTTCCAGTCCCTTATAACAAATTAAGTTTTACAGATATTGTTCTATTTATTTTAAGATATAAGCGTTAAATATGGCTAGAGTTTTAGTAGGTGTTAAAAGAGTTATCGATTATGCTGTAAAGGTATGAATTAATAATAATTTTACTAAAATTTAGGTTTTAAAGAAAAAAAAACTTTATTTTTAGATTCGTGTAAAACCTGATAAAACAGGTGTAGTTACCGATGGGGTAAAGCATTCTATGAACCCTTTCGACGAAATTGCAGTAGAAGAAGCAGTACGCATGAAAGAGAAAAAGATCGCATCTGAAATTATAGCAGTGTCATGCGGGCCCACACAATCACAAGAAGTGCTTCGCACAGCTCTTGCTATGGGAGTTGATAAAGGTATTCATGTAGAAATATCTGGTAAGGATTATGACACTCTGCAGCCGATACATGTTTCAAAAATATTAGCCAAAATTGCAGAGAAAGAAAAAGCCGATTTTATTATTGTAGGGAAGCAGGTAAGGAATAATATGTTGAATAGCATATTTTCTAATTTATTTCAACTAAATCTTATAAGCAAGCAATCCTTTATCACCTTATAGTGAGGTGTGATTATTTTCTCAATGTTCATAAAATTTAATTAAAAAAATGTTTTTATTGTTTTACTACTCAAAAGCAAAAAACGTATGTGGAACTAGACAAAAATATACCATACAATTACATACAAATATCAGTTATTTAACTTTCTTTTAAACGTATTATCTGAAGATTTACAACTGATAACTGTGTGTACTGTGTCGCTTAATATTCCTACATTGCTGCTAACTCCTATTAGTAAAAGTTTTCATGGTGGCAATATAATTTAAATTATCTTTTTATTTTCGCCAAAAATATCAATTACAATCACAAGTTTTCCACTTAGCTGAAAACTTATGTACAAACTTGACTAATAAAACGGAGCACCTGTAGATTTTCGCAAATGTATAATAAGTTCTTGCAAGAAAATAATGAAATGCTATTTTGCGAATGTTACTAAAATGGCATGCAGGTGTTCCTTTGAGGAACCAAATCAAATCAAGGACACGTACAATTTTAAAAATGAAAATAAGTTATACAAATGCGTTGCCTTAACTAGTACTAACAGTAAGTGTTTTACTATAAATATTCTCGGAAGTTAAAGTGATTACGTCGTGCTGTTCACTTAGCCATAAATAAGCATAAGACTACTGGATTCTGTTAAATTAAACTAGGAAGCGGACGTTCCAAAGCAATAACAGTCTGAGATGTCCGTCTTTTAGAGAGACTAGTAGCTGTTTGGGATAGAAGACAGCTTCTTTGCAGCTGTTTTGTGGTCCAAAAAATCCAGAGAGAACGATTAGAAGACGCTTAAATAGATTACTGGATTTCAAAAGCAAGAAAAAATTCGTTATTATCCGCGATCGACAGAAAAAACCGTTTAAATTGGGCAAAAAGACCTACATTATAGAAGCTTTAAATGCGACATTAAGGCCATCATATGCAGAAATTTCTTCAGAGGAGTTTTTAGAAAACAAGATATCGCTTCCTGATACACAGCTCGAAAAACTAAAGATTGAATACAGAAAAATGGTTTCTGCCTTCTGAATTGGTCTTTCCAATCTTCAAGCATAGATACCAGACAGTGTGGAAAAATATTCCATAGTTGTATTGCGAAAAATTAGTAGATACAGTACCTAAACGTGTAGAGGTAGCCTTTAAAGCGGCGGTGGAGATCTTAAGTTTTGCAAAGCTTACGGTGCTTCGTTTTATTGGCCAAGGCTGTATATATTCTTGTTTTGAAATCGCTTCAAAAAAGATTTCTGCCATACTTATATTTTATAAAGCATGGTAGTTGAGATGGCTTCAAAGTATCCTATCGCTTTTTCTTAGAAATACCAAAGTACCAAACAATTTTTTCGGTTATTGTTATTTAGAATATAATCGAAACAAGACATTTATTTCAGGCTTCTTTATTCGCTTCGTGTAGATTATGTAATTCTAACGTCTATATTTTACACATGTTTAATAATCGTTTTCATCAGTTTGTTCAACAAATTCTAGAAAATATACCGTAGCAATTGTTCGTGTATATTTTTAAACTTTAGTATAATGTTTCAGTTCATAAACCCGAAATCTATTGTATTTTAATGTTTAGCAGCCCTGTAAATTATATTAATATATAGACTTGTTTCTACTGGGTTAATAAAAAATTATTATCAAAGTAAATGAAAGTTGATGAACGGTGCCTTAAGTTTCGTAATAACATTAGAACCCTTTTTTGTGTTCCAGCGTGCTCAATCTTTTATTCCAAAGTTATTCAGTGTCAGAGTTACTTAGTGGTTCTCCCAAACCAACGTGAAATGTTCGCGGCAACAATGAATTTTTCGCAATGCAAGATTGACGTCGTTTGGACATACACGGCAGCAAGGGCAATCCTCCAAACTAACGCGATTACGTTACAGATGTGTTGATGGAATTGTAGTGACTTATACATATTTGCTGCGTGCACGGTTTCTGTTGTTGTGGGCGGTCACTTATCAATAAAGTTTGCAAATTCGTACGACTATAAAAGCAAGCTTCGCAGTTGCATATACACTGGCTGCAATTAAAAGTGCGCCACCAAAATTTTTTTGCAAAATGCTCATTAGTAACAAAAATGCTTATAGTACTTATAAACATGTATATAAAAGACAATTCAACAAAAAAAAGCAAATTAATAATGGGTAGAACCGCTTCTCTTTTGAATACACGATTAGGCATTGAATTAATTATTCCGGTTTCGTAGAAGCCGATGATATCCCATATACGCTCTATTGGCGAGAGATCTAGCGATCTCACAGATCACGGAAGCAGATTTGCATTGTTTTCGGCCAAGAAATGCATAGTCAGTCGGGCTGTATGGGGCCGAGCATTATCTTGTTGGAATATTCCGTTCGTAATGGTCTGCAAATAAGGTAATGTCATGTGCTCCAGGACATCCTGCCTTAGTTTTAGTTTGCCACGCCTTTTCTGCAAGTTAATTACCCCTGCATCATTGCGTGCGTTGCAGTCGTTATTTCTACCCCCCAAACATGGCCCAACAACTTCACCTTCTTTGTTTTTGTAATTATATCTTCTCCCTTAAACTCTTGCTTTATTTCATGGTTCATTCTTTGTCTGTATTCGTTATCAGCAACCCTCACCGGTCCCATTATTATATTATCCTCATTATCTTCCTTTCTACTATTCTCAGGTCGTCTTCCTCTCTTTTTGTTAACATCATCGTTTAGGCTGCACACATCATGTCTGGTCTTACCATCGTTTTATATATATTTAATTTTGTGTGTTTTGTGAGCATTCTTTTTTAGTAGTTCTTTATTTGCATATGCTGTATTTGTCGTTATTATCTGTCTTGATCACTGTTTTTCGCCGCTACTCGTTATTCCAAGATATTTAAAGCTGTCAACTTCCTCAAACTCGTACTGTCCTATTTTTATATTTTTGGATTAAAATTTCTTCCCGTATCTCATTATTTCCTCTAACATTTTTTCCATTGTCTTCCTGCTTTTTATCACTAGAGCTATATCGTCAGCATAGTCGATTATTTAGCCTCCATCGGTTCTCAGGTTTCCTTTATGTATTTTTCTCATTACAAAATCTAACTATAGGTTAAATAACGTTGCCGTCAACGAATCACCCTGCCTTACACCTTTGTTGATTGTGAATTCCTTATGATGGTCTGTAAATCGAGATTTTAAAGTAATGGATCAAATTGTCCGTGTTATTGATAACTTCGAAACAATCATGCTCCTTGATCCAGGTATTTATGAGTTCTTGGCGTGGACGTATGTTAGGTGACATAGCGCATATAAAAGAAAACAATGAAGGCCAAACTAATACATCTGCACAAATTAAAATAAAAATTAATTCTAGTACTAAGCGATAAAAGGAAACTTAATAAAAATAAAAGCGAATTCAGGAAATGCGTAATTAAAAGGTGTATAGTAAATATAGTAGAGTAAACTAAAACTCAGTAATTCTAAACCTAATGGGAAAATAAAGATGAAGTCGAAAACAAAAAGAAAATAGCTGTCGAAAAAACTAAAATTTGCTAGCATTACATAGAAAAGATATTTGAAAAAATCGAAAACGAATTAGAAATTAAGACTAGAAAACAAAGCCGAAGATGAAACATATACAAACAGTTTTTCTGATTGTTGCTTGAAGAAGTGTGTAAATTAGGCCCGTTATTCGTTAAAACTTGCCCATACCCAATACAGATAATTATTTACTACAATATGCTTATGCCCGATACGATTTCAAACTAAAATATTAACGAGTTTAATTAAGTAACTCATTAGTTATTACACATTAATATTATTATCTGGTGTGTAAATATTTTTACTACTATTTACTTACATTGCTTTTTAGGCAATCGACGATGACTCGAATCAAACAGCTCAAATGACTGCCGCTATTTTAGATTGGCCACAAGCAACATTTGCTTCTAAGGTAATGAATTATCCCAATATTAATTCTAAAATTTTATTCAAAGTATATCCATCCTGCTAGATTGAAAAAGGTGACAAAGATATTACAGTAACTAGAGAGGTTGATGGTGGTTTAGAAACCATCAAATGTAAAATACCAGCAGTAATAAGCGCAGATTTACGTCTGAATGAACCTAGATATGCAACACTGCCGAATATTATGAAAGCAAAAAAGAAGCCTATAGCGAAAATGACACCTAAGGATCTGGGCGTAGATGTAGCACCAAGAATTAAAGTTGTTAGCGTTGAGGATCCACCAGTTCGTCAAGCTGGCGTCATTCTACCCGATGTAGATGCCCTCGTTGGTAAGCTGAAGGAGGGAGGCTTTGCTTAAATAGCGGGTACTGTCGTAACAGATTTCATTTGTCTACTTGTGAAATAATTAAAGCCAAGTATGTCTATGTTTAATGATAGATGACCTATATGATGTCCAACAAGAACTAAGATTATGGAATTTGTACAGATATTATAACACCTTCAATAAATATTTTTGTACAGTATATATTTTTTAATGCTGCCTAATGTCTAGAAGTACTCTATAATTTATTTTCATATAGAGCAATACAAGTGTAAATGAAAAATAAGGCTTAATTCAAGAGGCTGAATGTAGTTTTCTTAGTTTATTTTTGGAGCTTTCATCTCTCAAAACTACTTATTAGGATACTTTTTAAGATAAGAATTAAGATTTCAGATAGTATTGAAAAATTAACCGCTTCCATTAGCGTGACAACGAAACTAAGTACACTTTGTATAACTATAATTTGTTTCCAAATAAAACAAAGGATTTGACAATAAAGTTAAAATTTAAATTGAAGGTTATTATTGAAGTCTTAACAGCAGAAAGTGAGTTAGCGTGATACAATATTTATTTTTCTGGGAAATAAAACACTTGCGCCACTTTATATTTATAAACAGATGTACGGCGCATGTATTACCAATAATAAAACAATCCACGTCTTATCGTAAAGTGGTTGCTTTGATACCCTATGCCATTGCTTTTATGGAAAAATTGTATATGAGAGCAATACAGAATTTTTGAAAAGCACGTAAGTACGAGGTTTGTCGTATCTTTTCATATAGTCAGCAATAACAGCAGTTTCGTGTTTTTCGACCGATATAGCATGGCGTAGTGCATATTCTTTAATTCAGAAGATGTGCAATGTTGTCGCTCTAGTTTGTTAAATTGTAAGGTGTCGAAAAATGCACAAGTGACATTAAAGAGATTAATAATAAAATATTGTCTACGTCATATCAACGCTTGGCGGTCTATGGTCAAAATTCAGATACCGAAACCGCTCTTTCCAATATTTGATGAGATTTTATGCGAATATCTTGAATGGTTTTAGCAAATAAGTTGACATTTTTAATGATAGTCGCAGAAATGTATTGAGCATCCCATCAGGTCTATGGTGACGAAAATGGACTGTTTTTGACAGTCTTTCCAAACAAAACTCGCACACCGAAATGAAAAACTGGCACCATGTCGTAAAGTAAGAAGAGGTTTACTTTCACGCTTTGTGCCGGTGCTTCCAGTACTCATAATTTTTTATTGCTAGTGAAAATTATGCTTTAACTTGCCTTTTCAATACATTCTTCAATTTGTTTCTGCCCATAATCGTTATTGTTTATCTAGGGTAAGTGTGAGTTTTGCAAAAAGGCGAAACTAATAAAAACCAGTAACAAAATGGAAACAAGATTCTTATAATTTATTAAGTCAACCCAGTTAAATATATATTCTTTTTCTTTAAAATATAAGTATTTGTCAGGCAACTAAAATTTAGCAAAAATAATAAAAATTATTACATTTATATTGCGTGGCAACATCTTTGGTAAATCACAAGTACTCGGAATGTATAGGAAAATAGGATATTGTATTATTGGATAACTTTCCAATCGAACCGTTGATTGTTAGAATGCGTAACGGGCGGAACTGGTGGCTCGATAAAATTCCAGGTAGCAGCATCGCTGTTCTCTAGCGCCATTAAACTACAATACGGTACTTTCTGTAGCATCTTTGAGAACTCAGTAGCGTTACGCGGTTTCTTCCCTAGCAACTCCCTTGAGCACACATCGAGGGTGGCTGCATGCCCGACAAACAATATATTCCCGCTAGGATGCGTTTCCAAAACCTTACTCGTTACGAACGCACTCCGACTGTAAAACAATTCGCACGATTCGTGTCTTTCCGATAAAACTTCTTTACTGATGACTGGTTCGTATTCTCTATCGATATTATATCCGAACGAAATCAATTCGTCCTCGTTAAACCAAATCGGTAAACTATCTGGATACCATATCAACCATTCGAATAAACCAGGTTCTATTTGTATCTTCAGAGTGTCTCGAACGCCAAGGCCTTTTAATACGCCGTCGCACGTTTGTATACAGCGAAACGAGGGCGAACTATACGCGTGGTCTACAGTTATACCGCTCTGTTTGAGAGCTTCTCCTACTAGCGTGGCCTGCAATCCACCAATATTCGTTAGTGGTGAATCTTTGATATACGCTGCTGGTCCACTTCCTCGCTTTGGCAATGTGCTTGGCATATTGAGATCTTTACGTAAGTAGTTACCCTTTTCATCGAAGCAGTATGGGATCCATGAACCGAACGTGAAGTCTATTCGTTCGCCATGTCTCATGATGAGGAGTTTTTGATCGGTATGATTCTGTGGTTTCTGCAACAAATAAACGTCTAAACAGTTAATGATATAAAACTACTAGGTTGCGTGTGGTTCAACACCCGACGGACGTACGGTTTTTTGCAGAGCAGTTAATATTTGTTAGGTAATGTTCCAGCCGTATCAACCGAATCATTCAAATTTGTATACTGAGGTTGTGTGACAAACTTGCATTTAATTTCAAGGTGAGTTCAATTTTATCGGTCATATGCAAGAAACACTCTTGATTATCGTTTTTTCACAATCATAATCTGTTCCAAGACTTCGTTAACTGATCGTGAATGTAGAGATATTTATCAATTGTTTAAATGCAGATATATTTATTTCTTTATCCTATTCCGCAATGCAAATACATTTTAATGCACATTTTTACGAGATTAAATTGCACACTTGGCTCTATCTACATATGTTAAAACGCCTTCGAAGTATACAGGATGTTCAATATTGAACACAAAACTTAGCCATATTAAAACACAAAAAACGCAATTTATTGTTGCTGTATCCAGCATATACGAAATTTGTTTGCATAGTTATGCATCTGTCTAATATTGAAAGTAAGAGACATTTGCAATTTATTTTTACTTGACTTCTGCATTTGGACATTGCATTCAAGTGCTTTTTAGTATTAGTACTGTTTGGTTACCGTAATAGTAGTACCCAAAACATACTCACATTGCTGCTCTTAACTGTTGATTTGAAATTTTAAACCCAAATAGCTACTTGCAAAAAGAATTACGTAAAAAGCATTAGTGCACCAACTACTGCGCTAAAAAATATTGCAGAACAGCTTTTACAGACGGATTGCACAAATATATCGAGATAGACTGTTGATTGTTTGTTTTTTTCTTTTTTTGTTTTGATTTTAAATTTATGCGGATATATTTATGTTTACGTCACCTCCTGTTACCCTGTATAAACTTTGTTAAAAATATTGTTCCCTTTCTTTAAAAAGTTGCATTAGAAAATCTTTTTTTTTATATCTACATTTCTACATTAGCAAAATAAATGCTTGTAGCAGCATACAATCTTAGCTTTAATTTGACAAATGGTTATGGACATCATTGATAAGGATAATGCAGCTTATATATCCTGTCAGTTAAAATACAATTCTTCTTGCATTTTTTATTAATACGTAAATTATACCTATTTCCCAACCATTCTCTTAGGTTTGATATTTCGTAACAGCAGTCTAAATTGGTCAATGTCAGTATGTTTTGTTTATTGTTGTCACGGTAACCAAAAAAATAACAATACCACTATCCACTTGGATGGAATATCCAAATGCATGATTCGTTATCATTATCGTTATATAAAAACGCTAGAGATACACTGTGGATACAAAAGAAATATATGGTGCTATTTAAGAAAATTGTATTTTTGGTGTTTGAATTAGGTGTTGTTCAATACTGAACACCCCGCACGCTTCCATGAGAAGAATTAATTTAATCTTACAAAGATTTACTCTGAAATGTATTAGCATTTCGGATACATTATCAATTGGCAACTATCAACCCATTTCTAGTATATACAAAACTCATTGATAACCAGTTTTTGCAGACATAAAATAACTTCTAAAGGAAAACAATTGACTTATACCACAAATACACAATGAATGCTTCTACAATGACCATTCAGGTCATTGTAAAGGCTTTTTTAAAACTAAAAGAGATTCTACAAGAGTCCCTTTTTTAATTTTTAAGTTTCAGGCAATAGACCTTCTTTCTAGCGAATTCAGAAAGATTACTCGGCGAGGTTTTTCTCAGACGCTCAGGTGCCACTCTTCCCAGTAAACAGAAAAAATCTAATTCTGCAGATAGTGGAACAGTGGCAACGGATGCTTTATCTATTGGAAATATGAAGTCCACATTATACTGGTTTACTTCTAGATGGAAAAACTAAAAACGTCATAATATACAAGGCGATCCATTTAATAAAAATAATAATTGCTTTATTATCAAATATAGTACATACATAATATATAACATAAACAAGAACTTCATAGAAATTTAAAGCAACATATTGATTAGTCCATATAGACTGAAATACTTTAGGAAGAGACTTTATGATTTTACAGTTCCAAAAGGTTGTGACACCCTGCACAGTATTATGCACGTTTTTTATTTTTATTTTTTTTTGTATGTATAGTTGAGTTCACATTTCGCGAGGCTGCCTCGCGCACAATTTAACTCGGCCTTTGTCGAACGAATAGCAAGACAGGGTGAGATAAGCCAGTTTATAGCGGCCCAACGTACTCCAAACTACGCGAAGCAAACTTTCTGAGGCACACCTCGCCAGGCTGCCTCTCGAAGTGCGAACTCAGTTTACGATTTCACATCTTGTAATCTGAAACAAGATTATATTATTACACACCTCTTCTAATTCAGAAGTTACTTCCGTAAGTTTTCCGGCAACATCCTTATAGGCGTTTTCCTCCATTTTTTCAGTGTTGTTGTCTGTAATACTGGAATCGTCGTCTTTTGAAGGATCTAGATCTAATTGTTTCAATATTTTATTGATTTCATCAGGATCAGATTTGTCGGAATAATTTTTATGTGAATTGTGACTGTTGTTTTGTAATGCAGAATGCGGCAGATTTGTTTTTTGTACGTTTTTCGCATCACCGCTTCCGCTTACTGTGCTATTCAATGACACCTTACGATGAAGCGTCCATGCGTCGGATTCGGCCGTCCTATCGGTATAGCTTTCTGGTAGAAGACCCGTTAAACCTGTTAACCAAGATGTTCCTTCAACCCATCCGTCTGGACTGTTTGCAAGCGCATCCCCACTAACGTATACGTAGTCTCCGCTGTGCAATTCTAACTCGTCACATTCGGATGGATTATACGGATGTATAACCTAAAAATAATTGCTTTTATATAATGAACATTGGTGAAATGATGAAATATACGGCGAAAAGATGCTAGTTGAAATGAAGTGCCAACCATTTCTTTATTAAGCTTGTTCCAACAGAAATCACAAACTAGTCAGACGTAATTGGCTAAAAAAAAATTCGAAACTGTTTTCTGACCGATTTCACAGTAAATGATTGGCTCTGACTAGTTTGTGATTTATCGGAAGAAAGCTATTATAAATTTTACAATACAGATTAAGTGGATTAGCCTCTATATTTTTAGAAATCTTCAAAAATAACTTACTTTGTGATCTGGTACGGTTCTAAAACGAATATTAGAGAAAAGTAGAGTGTTTTCGTTTATATGGAAGATATGCTTTCTTGGTGCGAAAATTACTGGGCTTTCTATACGGAAAACTCTAAACGAAAACAAATAGTTTTTTTGACTGTTATTAATGTAAATAATAATAACTGTTAACAATGTTATTAACACACCAAAGCTTTTTCGTGTACCAAAATTAACTTTCATTGAATTTTAATTGGAAAAGGGCTCATTCCTATGACGCGGTGGGCTTGTCATTCTGTCTCTGTTATCGTGGTTATGGGTCTTCTATTTTTCAATTCTAGCACTATTTTTAATGCTGCTAAGTGCAATTTGTCAAGTATTTATTACGTATCTTTCTGATATATGCTATACAATACCAGGATATCCATATGGATGAATAACACAACCAGAACGATCCTCACAAAGACCAAACCGGACAATGGAACTGTGTACACAAAATATCTTGTGAATACGGACACCGGAGAAACCAAAAGGCATCTGCTGGTGGAAATTAAAGAACATAGAAAACTAGTAATAATGCAAACGGGGAAAACGGAAAAACCTTGCTTGGCATAACATGCTTGAGATGAAGAACGCAATTTCACATGCTGCGTATATGGCTTCAGTGCCAAGTGCCGTAAGCACACGAAGTGTAGAGGTAAAGAACGTTCGGTTACCAGTAATACTTGATACGGATTTTTTTTATATAATAATATTGAAGTACCCATGTATACGTATGTATAAAAACAGAAAAAAAAATCAAACAAAACTGAGGCATTATAAACACGAGTTCAAAAAATTCTGCTGTTATACTTAATCTTGACTACAAAATTAAAATTTAATCAAGTAAACGATGCTTAAAATTATTACGGTGATGAGCATGAAAAAAACAAAAAATAATTTAAAATTACTTGAAGAGCTGCTATAATTGTTATAAATTGTTATAAAAAAAATGAAAATAAACATGTTTGCACGGCAGAGTCAAACTATATCAAGTTCAAATGTAGAATTTAGCTACAGATATATTTTAAATATCGTTATTTTTTTTTTGTTGAATGAACGGATAAGAAATATTGATAGATAATTTAAAAATGTGGATCTAATACCGTTCAGCTCTGAGGTACAGACAGAAGTAGACCCATTGCGAAAGACCTCACTGATACACCTGCCCACCTACATCCATCAAGATGTTTGTTGTTCTAAAAAGTTGTTTTTCATTAATATTTTATAAAGTCTGAGAGGAAGCAATAGAGAATTTTGTTGTAAATTGTTAGAACATATATCGGGGGAGGACTTTTCGCACAGTGAAGTTTTGTGTGGAGGCGGGGATACCTGACCTCAGAATCAGTCTGAAATCTTATTTTCAAGTAAAGATATGGAGGAAATTTAGAGGAGAGCGTTTGAGCATATACAATCAAACAATGCCTAATATTAAATCGAGACTTTTAGCACTACTGCTTAGTATTTATAGACAACTGTGTATTATTAATTTTTATTTGAAAAGCCTTAGAAATATTACTACAAACTCGTCTAAAACAAAAAAGTATTATCAGTATATAATTGTCTTAGGTTTATCAAGTTGATTTATTTTACTTGCGGCTGCCTTCCAGTCTGAGGAAGTGAAAAAATAACACAGCTGCGTATTATTCGCGTGGGCGTGGGCCTTACAATAGTAACATGTTGGAAAGAGATGAGGCATAGATATACATATGTTCTGTTCTTCTCTCGGGTTTCAGCCCGTGTTCGGCGCTGGGTCTCAGAAGAACCGGATACGTCCGACTGCCTGTCAAAACCACGACCTCAAGAAGAAGATGTATGTATAATTACATAGAAACGTCAGGACGTATCCGGTTCTTCTGAGAACCAACGCCGAACGCGGGATGAAACCCGAGAGAAGAACAGAACATTTTTTACCCGCGAAAACATCCGCTACAATATATATATATATATATACAGAAAATAAAATCTGAAAATAGCCGAATCCTGCGATGCACGTCGCGGAACTTCAAGTACCACAGACCTCTTGCTATCCACTTTTACCAATTGTCTACGACCATGTAATTTTCTAACAAACAAATAGCAGAGTCATTAAAACCAACGTAATCTAAAATTGATAACAGAATTGCATGATTGTGTTAAAACCTTGTAATCCAGCAAAATTAGACGTGTAATTGGACCTTCGTTGCCTCGTCTGTTACCTTTAGTAGAACAATTTCAAAAGTAAAACCCGATTGTATTGTTGATGATATATCGGTACGCTAAATATAATTATTAAGTTGGCAAGCAATTATTTTCCAATTAATTTTTGGTAATGGACAAACAAAACGAAACTATTTTTTTTAAATAAAGCAATTATCAACAGTTGAAAAAGCAAATTCGGAGGTAAATAAATGATTATTTATATAATAAAAACCCTGTTTATGAACATTAGCGCAAATATTAGAGCACCAGGAATTTATAAAATAAGTAATTATTTTATAAATTCCGGTTAAGTACATAGGTTCTTTGCTTGAACTTTTCTTATGCATTCCCATATATAATCAAGATGATTACAAAGAGAATTCTAATCTTTTGTACTAGCAATGTGGTTAAAATTCGCCTTTTTATCCAACCTAACAGTCTTAGTGGCACGATTTCTCAGACATTTGAAATAATTCCGGTATTCGGATTTAAATTTAGAATTAGTTTCGGCCTCTGAGATTTGTCATAATTTTAAATTATCAGTAAACCAAAGAGCGTAACACTTAGTAAAACGGCAAATAATTATTGGAGCATGGTAATTAAATAGTGACAGTGTTCTTTTTTCTTAGGCACATATCCCTTTTATTGTTACAACTTAGCGGAATATAACATTTTTCTTTTTTTACATATTTACGCATGAACAACATGCATTTCAAAATTTGGACTATCTAGTAATCGTCATCTGTACAACTTGCTGTCGTAAAATTATATGAGAACCTGCGCTGGAAAGAATTAAATAGTAATCCATTGTACCACGTCATGAGTTAATTATATTTTTAATATTACCTTCTAGAAAGTACACCAAAAACCTAAAAATAGTATATTTTGAAGCTCTACTAACTTATTAAATCACCCTGGCCCCCCGACATACATACAGATGTATTTGACTTTGCAGCCCTTGCTCATTGATACGAGGCACATTTCATTTATTATATTCGTTTCCCATGCATGCGATAATATATGATAAATGTAGTTATTAAATTAATACCCTTCGCGATTTTATATTCGTGCAAAACAACCGAATTGTATGGACCTACCTTATGCACCTGTTTACCAGTTACTCGAGGATCTCTGGAATACAGTCTAAGTTCCCAAGTAGACGAACAGTTCGGGTCAAGCGCATCTACTAACGATTTCAAGGGTGAATACTGATTGCTTGGAAATTGATATGCAAGTGTTAAATGTAGAGACTTTACGTGTGGCTCCAAACTAATAGCTGAAATGAAAATACCATTAATAAAGTAGTTTAATAAGTCGACTGTGTAATAGATATAACTACAGACAAACATAAATTACAACATTCACAACACAAAATCGCAGTGGCAATCTGCCATCTATTTTTTTTGCTGCTTTTAGTTTGTTGCCGTCTCGAATATGTCCGTTACGCAACTATGTACTTTGAGTGTTTATATTCTGTATGCAAGTAAATTTAGAAAACTATAAAATAGATAGCAAATTATGTCTTGAAAATATACAGAGCGTTTTCTTATTAGAACGTGATTATAAGGAAAAATGATTGATTAATATGTGATTGCTTAAAGGCGAATTTTAACTTATTACTACTCTCAATAATTTAATTGTGGCGAATTGTTTCAAAAGTTGAATGGAGACGAAAATCATGAATAGTTGAAATAAAACATCAGATAATTTGACGGGGAACTATGCCAGGTATAAAGTACCATAGAATATTGGAGTCGGCCGGAACCAGGAATTTGCCGAATAATTGAAAAATATAAATAATGATGATTTATATTTTAATGTTTTTTATTTTTAAAATCTGCTTGCTATTGCTTGAACAGTGTTACTTGTTGCATTCCTTACGTTTTCATAATTCATTAACATCGGCCACAGGTATTTGGTGAAGTAAGGGTTTCCAAACGTTCCAGGCGAAAAATATCTAGCGAAAGAAGTTGCTAAGGTATTGGACCACCTATACTAGTCCAACGTTAAGGGAAAGTTTTGTTCAGTTAATACCATACAATTCATGCAAAGTCGTGCATAAAATTCATATTTTGCTAGAGATTTAGAGGCACGCCCTCCAAAAATTCTGGAAGCTGTAGTTGCAGCAAAATCTGCATTTATGGGGATCGGCAAAATATGAGTAAACTAAAAATACTGGAAAGTAATTACAATAGTTGCAAAAAATAAGTTTTAAGTAACCCTACCAGTCGCTCACTCGGTAAACTCCCCCAAATATTTAAATCAAAGCGGCGTTGGCGATTTCTAGGCATCATTAAATGTGCATTCTCGTATCTCCAGTGACATTTATAATAATAACAATAACAACCATTAATTGTCCTAGACAGCAAGGTATATGACATCCCGAAATAAATTAATATTCGTAAAATTAATTTAAAAAATTATGAATATTGACAAAATAAACATACATCTGCCCAAAGAATGGATTTTTGGATGTTTAGTTTGTGACTAGTACTTTTTGAAGGATCGTTTCTTATCAAATTAATGATTGATAATCATGTAAACGAGAACGACTAGCATCTCTGCATGGATTTATTGTAACACACTCGATGAAAAGGATTCTGTCTTCTAGACTTCTAAAGACATTAGCATTTGGCAAACAGTGCTCAGGAAATCGTATCGCATACAATAGTGACGCTTGACCTGCATTATTATTCGAAGCACTAAGAGTCCACAAGATAGCGGAATACTCACGATTCGAGTACTTTTGAGTCGTAAAACGTAAAAATACAAAAATCGTATTTTCTATAATATTTTCCAAATCATAGCAAAATTCTACCACAGCTACATCATCAGCACTCAATTTCTAGCATTGAATGGCCAATTCTCGTATTCGACGAGGCTTTTTAAACTTGTGTGGACAACCAGAAGACGTAGGAAAGTTTCCATTAATTTTCAACTGTACATGAAACTTTTGGGCTTGATTACCACATATAGGATCTGGCATCGGAAGTTCTTGAAAAGTAGCTTTTCTGTCAGAAATAGCTATTGCACTGTTTGCTTTTGCTACAAAATTCTGTAATTCAGCTTTTTTCTTCACAAAATCTCGCACCGTTTGCTTTTTAATATTATATTCTTCAGCCAGTTGTGCAACACCGGTCCTCTTTTCAAACTGTTGATAAATATTGATTTTTTGTTCTATAGTCTAAATGTTGCGCTTACGATTCGATTTTTTTCAATTAAACTACGTGTATGTACACTACACCATATTTGTTTTTACTTCGTGACGTACTCCGAGACGCTAGGGCATTCCCAAAACCTGATCATTTAAACAGTATCGTGGCTGCTGTAAAGTCGTTGTAACTAGCCACGGATAATTTGTGCATGGTTGACCGGTCATAAATTTATGCACACGGAAAATCTGCTGTAATCAGGGTTCTACTGAATCGAACAGAGATTAATCCCTTTACTGACTTTCATACTGTAATTCTGTTGTTTCCAAATAAACGTATATGAAACGTTCCATTAGTGTGCTTGCCATTGGTCTGTAACGAGGTACATTAACTGGGAAAATGCGTTGTTCTCAGCGCACCTCATACCATGGCAAATAAAATTTGCTTAAAAAAATCATAAAAACTACTTTAAGCTTAATTTCAAAAAGTCATTCAGTGCTTTTCAGCTTTAATAAATTCAGCTGTGCAAATTTTTGATTTTACATATTGTACAATTAAAAAAGTTTACTTTTTGATTTTTAATAATTTACGGCAAACTTATTCTGCACATTTGCTGTTTAAGACTCAATTTTTTCGAGATGCTAAATAACACTATTTATACTGACACCATTTTACAATGTTTATATATCTTTAGATAAAGTTATCATTTCCTTGTTGATTAGTCCGTAACATCGCCACGACTTAAAATATTATGTTATTAAAATGATTACATGCAGAATTTAAAGTTATTTTTGTTGCTAATGTTATTTTAATGAGATAATGTGTCTTAGTTTATGTAATTGAAAAGCTTAGAATTTACAGATTTTGGAGTAAAAAAAGTAAAGATATTTTTGGAAATATTACACTGCGTTTTTTAATGTAATCTTAAAAAAACACTCTGTATAGGATATAACTAGAATGATCAGTAAAAAGAGATGCATATTATACATTGATAAAAACAATAAATTACACCGCAGTACTAGAAACAATAGCATCACAAACAAACAACTACAAAAACGGTTATAAGCAATATTATCTTACATCTGCTACCCCTCGGAATACACCTAGCTGTGGTTGTCGTACACCACGGAAAACAGGCAGTTAAAGCATCGAAATGTTCGTAAGTGTCACTAATAACTGAAATAAACCATTACCCAGTTAAGAAATGTATTTGCGAGAGTATGCTGGTTTAGTACACAAAACCGACTATGAATATAAGATGCAGCCGAAAAAAGTAAGGCGCGTAACAGCAATAACCTTCCCAAAAATCGTACAGTGTGGTGTGGTAAGGATCATGCGTTTTAGTTGACTATTTGCAAAAGTAACTGTTTAGGCCATTGCAAACAATGATAACACTTTTATCGAGTTTTTGGGTCGACGCAGAATTAAACTTGACATTATTATTAAGTCCCCAGTATCTTTCTTGCATCAAATGGGATATTCTAAGATTTTTCTTTTTGGAGCCTGAATACGCAGACAGCTTCAAAGTGTCGCCGAAAGCAGCAATGATCAAAGAATAACAAAACAACATGACAACTTTGATTTCTCAATTTTTTTATCAAATTCTAAGTTTAATACAAATACTACTTTTATTATTGGGATTCAAGATTAGATGTGCGACAGTAACTGGTGGTGACAGTGAGAAATGTAGCTTTCTTTTGTTGAGTTGGGATTTTTTGGCGCGCATCGCTCATCTGTTGCAACACATTAGAATCAATGAGATCCATTCAATTTCAAAAAAACACTGCGTTTTAGGTGGTCGTCTATTCCCGGCCTAAAGTAATTTGAAGTCCATGTGCGCGGTTGCGTTGCAAATTGTAGTCCGCCGAAATACAACAGTTTCAAGCTGTCAGCTGCGACAATTCAACGCTGCTTACGTATTTCAGGATTTAATAAAAAAACGGCGGTATCTCATCAGCTTCAGATTTTAAATATTCAGTTAACAAATATTCTTCTTTGTTTTTTTCAATAGTAAAGAATTCGATTAGTTCCTTATTCATACTAATCAGAAGGCGAAGCAGATTTCAAAATATAGTTTGGACTAGTAAAGCAAGAATTGTAGATGTATACAAGGATTGTCCACCTATAAGAGAACTACTTCCTATTTATTTGTCCTTAAAATAATTTACTGTATTTCCATTGCCTTATTCCATACGAATTCCTGAATAAATACGAATTTTAACCAACTTTTCAAAAAAAAAACTGGTACAGATACAAAAGTGGCCAGAATGATAGCAACTTTCAAAATATTTCCTTTTAGAGAACATGTTTTATTAAGAATTATTAATGTATACAGTTCAGCATATTTTGTTATAAGTTATTCACTTTTATCTTATATTACATTTTTTTCTTATTTGGCATAAAAACTTTATCTTACAATTTTTGCTATGGACACAAACTTAGCAACTTACTGATTTGCGTTAGAGATCAGTATCTAGCGCGTAGACGTTCATTTTGATTATCCGCGATGGTCCGTTATACGGTATCTAACCATACTGGAAGAAGGAGACGCAGAACAGAAATATTACAGAAGTATGAGGCTTAGTAAACCTACAACATCTCGGATTATTGAAAGATTTCGCTTGGCAGGCGATGCAACAACTAGAAAGAGTCCAGAATAGCAAAGTAGCAAAACTGCTTTTGTCATCAATTAAAATTCTTGGAAATTTGAAGGAACGGATGATACAGGAGTAAGTGCAAGAACAATGGGAAGATTAATGTAGGCAAAATTATTTGGTCGCCATCTTGCTAAAAGTCGCTATTATCCAGTCGAAATGTAAAGGCCTGACTTGAGTTTGCCAGTAGCCATATTCACTGGATTGCACAAGAATAGAAAAGAATAGTTATTAGCGACGAATTTAAGTTCAATTTCTTTTGGAGCGACGGGACGCAGTGCGCAAAATACCCGATAAAAAGTCCACTTGTCCACTTGTATGGTTTCAGTATAAGGACATTTTGCAGAATAATTTGGTGACGAAGTAATACCCTTGTGTTATCATTTTCTAATGTTTTAAACCATCACATTTAGGTTTCTCAAACTAATCTTCTAGGACGTTTTGGAATAGGTTCGAAGACCAATTGCCAACATAAAATGATGACGTCAGAATTAAATTTGGGTTAAAATTCTCTACAAACCTGTTTTGTTGCCAAAAAAACACTTTAAATGTTATGCGTCTAATTAAACGCCAAAATTACAGCAATTTGGATCAACTTTATGCTAGCATCCAACAAGTTTACAGAAGTATTAAGGAGAATATTGGCAACTGGATTATAGCTACGCCGAGACATTATGTGGTGGTTATAGCAGCATAAGGATATTGGACGAAATATCAAATTTTAAAGATAATTTTTATAAAAATTGGTGAATTTCGTTTAGTCGCTATATGTTCAGGTGGATTCTCTAAACTGCTGATATTCTCTTTAATCTATCTATATTGTATCCGATTGTATTTGATGTAAAAAAAAAATTTAGGTATTAGTACAATTTATTTTACTTTATGAATTGCAAAAAAAAAATAATTGGTAAATATTTTGGTTGCTACTGCTATGGCCCTTCTGTAGGTGTTCATTTCAATAATAAAGACTACATTATGTCACATGCGCAATGAAACAAACAGGAACTTCGCGCAAGATTTGCTGACAACATGTATTCTTTACTATTGAAATTGTCTTTTTAATTTTAAAGGACTTCTACCTGAAACATTTTTTCATGTATTTGGTAATTACAAAGGTATTTACTTTAAAGAAAATTTGAATTTTCAGTTGTTTCTTAATAATTTTAGAACTAGGTATACAGAATTTAAAATTCTCTTCATCAGAATGTGAGTTGGCACTCAAAACTGCACAATTTTGCCACTTTAAACACATTTCTATACTTCATAGTAAGAAACATATTCGACAATTTAGGACACTGTACATTGTTCTTTTTTCTGTTATGTCGTCCCCAATTTCATTATAAAAACTGATTGATGATGGCAAATGAAGAAGTAGGGACGTAAATAAAATCATGGCAATTTGATTTTGGGTAGACAAATTGATTGCATTAAGTAATGCTTCTTTAGTGTCTACTATTCTTATAAACAAACTCACTTTGCAGTGTTTTGTTCCAGACTAGTGAATTAGAGCTTTAAAAAATGATTTTAAGAATTAGGTTACTTGCTGACAAATGTGTAGGATGGATTGCCTATGTTCATTTTCTATACTCCAACATACCTGTGTAAACATTGAGTAAAACCCTGTAAATTAAGACATTTACCTTTAAATATCCCTTACATATTATCTGATTTTTTACAGAAAGGATTTAGCACAAACCTCGTAAATTTACCTAAAAACTACTTGTGAAGACGTAAAACAAAAAGAACTGAACGAGCACTTCAGTTTTAGATCTAAGAGTCATAGTCTTAACTTACTAGCATTTGAAACTTCTTTAACGTATTGCATAGCTATCCTCTTCAAATAATCAGCATGTTCTTCTGCAACGAAAAATCCCATGAAATTTGGAGATGTATATGTCTCTAGTTTCAAGGGTTCATTTAAAATAGCGCCTTGCCTCTCCATTACTGACTTTAGTGTTTGTGCTAAATGAAGGGCATCTTCGTCTGGTGCCTAAAACTATATATTTGTGGTGACCTATTTAGATGCACTGAAAGGGGATACCTTAAAAAATGATACCAATGTTATATGTGGTGTGAAATTATGTGCACCATTCCAACCACAGATCTCTAATGATTTTTCCCAAAAATTTTGTAATTGCTCTAAAAATTCTCCTGTCGGACATGCATATAATATATATTCTCTTGGAGATGTATCGTCTAAAAGAGGATCATTTACATGTGCCAGTAACCAGTCAGAAGCTAACTGTACTCCTCTATTTCCAGTAGCGGCCAATGCTTTTTCTCTGCAAATGGTCAATTAAAATATCTTTATTTAGACATTACATTCGCACCTACGCCCTATGTTTAGGAAAACCCATCTGCAGTAAAATCTGTAGCGGTGTTAGATGTTGTTTTGATATTTTAGTCGGTGTTGGATTTCGTCTAGGTGGTAATGTAGCCATTATTTACAAAAATTGTGATATTTGTACGCACTTGAATTTTGACATTTAAACTATTACGTCATGAAATCTGCAACCTAAACAAGTTTAGTGCTTTTTGCGTTTCTAAAGTTGCAGTCTTGTAACTGTCATATGTTTCGTTGGTTTGAAGTGTCAAATGTGTTCTTTTGTAGACATTCTAACTTTGTAATTATTTTAAAATTTACATCATGGCCGGTGTATTGTTCGAGGATATATTCAACGTAAAAGATATTGACCCCGAGGGAAAAAAGTTTGACCGAGGTAAGTGCTTCGTTTTGTATAATACTAGTTGAGAGCGACCGGCTTGTTTTTAAAATGTGAGGTTATATTTATATCGTTCTTTAAATTTTATTCTGATTATTTCATATACTCAGGGCAGTTTATTATTGATTGCTATTGTTACATGTTATTGTAGTTTCTAAGACATATTTTTACATAGATCTATACCTGAAATTAGTGTTTTGTCGATAATTTAAAATATAGGGCAACATTAGATTTACCTGTACTCTAGTGCGTCGTAATTCGTAATCGTTAAGACCATTAGTGTTCCTGACTTTGATTGGATACTATAGTTTATTCCTATCCATGTTATATCGTTTTGTGGGAGTGGCCAAGGGTTCTGATAACTTGCCCTACAGCCCTACTCAGCACGTCTGTTCGTACTAGATACAAAAACATCGCTCTTTGTATTTGGGTGTCCTTTATTTTATTGTTTTTAAGACATTCCCTCTAATAAAATGACACTTTCTCGTTTCTCGTAAGAGTTTCAGAAATTATTTTTTTACCAAAGTGTTTATCGCCTTTACACTTTTATTGATAAGTTTTATTTCGTTAGAAGTTAGGGATTGCATTGGAAATTCGTGCATACGTATGTTGTGTATTAGCACTAAAACAAAATGGTCCTTATTTGAGGATGAAAGAATATTAGTATTAGTTAATTATCTTGGCTTAAAAATTTGAGGATTCTAATGATATAATAGATCAATGCCACATCAATGTTGGCCACTTTCACTGAAAACTTATCTTCTCTACGGTGAAGCAATTACCTTGGTTTTAAAGGCAAGTGCCGGATAGTATAACAAGCTTCATTTTTCTTCTAACATCTAACAGTGCAATAATGTAAAGTCCATCATTAATTCAAATGCTTGTAAACTATACTTTTGCAATAAACACAAACTTAAATTTACAAGATGGAGGTGACCTTTGAAAACGAAAGAAAATGAGCATGTTCAATATCAGAAAGATAAATGGGCAATCGTCAATGATGTATTCATGTACAAATGTATTTAACATTTATTTTTTGGCCTATGTACGAAGCACCTCCAAAATAACATTTCTCGTTGTTTAAAATCTGAATAAAAATCTAATAGATTCTAATAGATAATCTAATGGCCTTGTCCTCACTTCTTTAATTCTAACCCTCAAAATTTTCTTCTAATGTGAAATTGGTTACATAACTCTACTTCATTGACTTGCTTTGATTACTTCCATACCCACTGTAAAAAAATCGGTTGAAAATTACACGTAGTACAAAATAAAAGCAGAAAGAAAGAAATTCACGCGATGCAATTGGATAAATACAGTTTAAAATGTGAATGTGTGATGTAAGTGGAGCTGTAATCAGTTTTGTTTACAGCCTTTTTTTTGCCTACCCTCTGTTATTTAGCAATTTTGCTCTATGTAGAAAAGTTAGTTATGTGAACAGATTTGCATAAGGTATCAGTATAACGAATGTAACAATACAGAGCAATGAGGTAACAGTGCAATTGTACAAGGAAGGCATCTGTAAATTACACAGTTGCTTCGGTGTATGTTTATATATCGGTACAATTAGTTTTTAAATTTTGAAAATAATAAGGATCAACTCATCCTAGGTATCATAATTCAATAATGAAACTTTTGTTAAATATAAGACTTAAACAATAACAGTGTTCATTTATAATTATTGTGAATTTGTAGCTCGCGTTTGTTCACTTCTTTCATAATTCGGTTTTGATCGAAGAACAAGAGAACATACTAACTTAATTCTACCGATTTACATGAGTATTACCAGTGTATTATGTGGCGTCCACACCAAACAGACACTGATAAACAAAACGCAAGCTGCTCTCTGAAATAAAGAAAAACACAAACTAGTCGAATGAGCCTGTGAAGACACAATACAAACTGCAGTACACATCAAAAGGACTAGTCATTGTCAGTTAAGTCATTCATTTAATTTAGTGATGATTGAATGTTGTTTTAAACAATAAATAAGCTTCCTCGTAGATTTTGGGTAACGTCCACTTTACGTAGACGAGAAATGAGCGGTGTCAATAAACGTTTACTAAGAGATGTAAGAGATAATGACATTGGCTTAAACCCTAAAATTAAATTAATGAAACTGTTTGTACCAGTTCGCTATCTATCTTCATCAGACAGACAGAATTTACAAAATGCCAAACAGACAACAAACTTTTTGACCGCTTTCTCAATCGATGTTTGTCGAAAACTGTTCAGAACGAACTTTGTTTGGATTTTGTCCTTTGTTTTTAAAAAGTTCACAGACTGAGTTGATGTTTGACAAAGGTTATCTTGGTGTGGCCCCGGCATTATGATGTATGTTGGTTTTAGAACTGTCTGGTCTCGACTGTTTCTGCCTCTTTTTGTATTCCAGACATTTCTATAACAAATTATATGCCACTAGTCGATGTCTACTAAACTTGTAGAACGTGGGGCATTTCTCATTGTGTACTTTCGTAGAGGTTGATATAGAAATTAATTTTGATATTTTCAATGATTCAGACTATTTTTAACTAGATATTCTTATCCATACATGTAGCCACTATCTTCGTACATATACGATAATTTCAATTTCAGTTACCACCTTCCGCAGGGTGTAAACGGCGAAACCTGCGTCAGTGCGTGGATGTTGGTAGCTTGTATCATTATCATTATTAATAAATTAAATGAATGGAGGTAAATGAATGCACAGAAGTACAAAATCTTAAATTAAATAATAGAAGAGATATCGAATGTAGTACAACTATGTACCGCTATTATCCGAACAATTATCTAGCCATCATTCGACATTAATGGAGTTGGGAGCGTATTGTCTTCATTTTCCAAACTGTTAACCTCGAGGTTCTGAGCTCGAACCCCGAGCTCGCAACTCTCTCAGAGTGAAATCTTGCCGTAGTTTACAAATTTGGCGAATGCTTGACGGGCAAATACCTACTTACCAGGTGTGTCGGTAATTCCTTTCCGGTTTTTCCGGCAGATGTCACTGGCCATAAGTATGAAATGTTATGATTTGATACATATGTAATTTTATTCTACTGACATTAACCTTAAAACTACACAAGTTACGTTCCGCCAAAATAACAGCGTTATAGATTTATAATTTTTTGAAAATGTCGAGTTTTGTGCCTGAAAACGTGCATTTGCGGCACGCATTACTTTTCTTGTTTCATCAAAAGAAAAAAGCCGCTGAAAGTCATCGTTTGCTAGTAGAGACTTACGGTGAGCATGCTCCAACCATAAGAACATGTGAAACGTGGTTTCGACAATTCAAATGTGGTGATTTCAACGTTCAAGATAAAGAACGTCCTGGTAGGCCGAAAACGTTTGAAGACGCGGAATTGCAGGAGCTATTGGATGAAGACTCAACACAAACTCAAAAACAATTAGCAGAAAAGTTGAATGTGGGCCGAGTAGCAATTTGTGAACGATTACAAGCTATGGGAAAGATCCAAAAGATGGGGAGATGGGTGCCACATGAATTGAATGACAGACAAATGGAAAATCGAAAAATCGTTAGTGAAATTCTGCTTCAAAGGTATGAAAGGAAGTCATTTCTGCATCGAATAGTAACGGGTGATGAAAAATGGATTTATTTCGAAAATCCCAAGCGAAAAAAATCATGGTTATCACCTGGCGAAGCTGGCCCATCGACTGCAAGGCCAAATCGCTTTGGTCGCAAGACCATGCTCTGTGTCTGGTGGGACCAGATTGGTGTCGTATATTATGAACTGTTGAAACCGGGAGAAACAGTTAATAGTGATCGCTACCGACAACAAATGATCAATTTGAACTGTGCATTGATCGAAAAACGTCCACAATACGCTGAAAGACATGATAAAGTGATTTTGCAACATGACAACGCGCCGTCTCATACAGCAAAACCAGTCAAAGAAATGTTGAAATCACTTGGATGGGAAGTTTTATCGCACCCGCCGTACTCTCCAGACCTGGCTCCATCCGACTACCACCTTTTCGCATCGATGGGGCACGCGCTTGCAGAGCAGCACTTCGCCGATTTCGAAGAAGTTAAAAAATGGCTCGATGAATGGTTTAGCTCAAAGGAGGAACTGTTCTTTTGGAATGGCATTCATAAATTGCCTGAGAGATGGACAAAATGTATAGAATCAAATGGCCAATACTTTGAATAAATAAATTTTAACTATCCATTCTAAGTAACGTGTTTTCTTTAGCGAAAAAACCGGAAAAGAATTACCGACACACCTGGTATAAGCGCCTCTTGGCCGGCCAATGCTTCCCTATAAATTAGTCGTTTCGTTATTTCCTTTATGGGTTCTTTCAGCCATTGTGCGATTTCTGCCCACCGCCTAGATACGAAATGCAAGAATTTGCTGCTCCGATTGCATGCATGGATAGGTGGGCTGCATCTAGTATAATGCTCAAGCCTCTACGTAAGTACATGAAACGGAGAATACGGGTTTCAGCATAAGTGATGCCCACCGCGTTTTCGTTTTTCATCATTTACGTTCAGACGCGATGTATGTTGTGTGAAAGTGCTTATACGACAATGTATGATTTGCGGTAACCATCAAGCGGTTTCTTTTATATTGTCAAAAATATATCGTCGTACATTTTCACATATGATGATGTGATAGTCGTGGCTTCTCTTTGTACTCGGGAAAAACGCTTTGCTATCAGGTGGCCTGAAATCGCATCCCTAGTCATGGAAAGCAATGTGTATGAAAAAGAAAATTGCCAATAGATCTGGTGAAAATCTCATATTACTACTGGTAGATACGAAATAAATTGTCGCCCATTACTAATTAATTTTCCAGAAGAAGGATGCTTTTGAAAGAAATGAGAAAATTGGTGACTGGAATAAATCCGTGAATACCTAAGTATTTGCTATTAAAAATAATGACAAGCATAAAAAAGCATGATGATAAGTACTTCTTGATTTATAAGTGAAAGAAAATAAGTATTCCTCTTTAAATATACACAGTATACGAGTTTACGAGGCCTTTTGTAGCAATTATAAGAGAACGATTAAGTAATTTTTATTTGTGGTTCTTTTTTACTTGTAATAAACATAACAATTAATTATACGAGTGAACCTACAATGCTAAACATGAATATATTCGCATAATTAGTGCAAATGAATAATTCAAAGGAATCAAAAATGAGTCACATGCGACAAACGATTTTTACTATTCTAAGGCGTATGGTTAAATCGCAACACCTAGAAAATAACTTGAAATAATGGGCTCTTGGTAGTACCCATGTAGCTCAATTTTTGTTTTAAGGGGAGTAAATTGACATTTGATAATTTTTCATCCGTTTCATTTTTGTGACCCCGCTTTCGATTATTTAAAATGGGATTATGGTAGTGATATCATTTTTATTATTTTTGACACTTTATAAATACTTTAATAAAAGAAATGGAATAAATTGTAAAGGAAATAAATAAACCTAAATTGAGCGTTTTTAAATGGAACAATATTCATAAATAGTTGAAAACATGTCTCACGTTCATTACATTAAAAACTAAGCGGTGCAGCAGATAAAGATGGGGTAAGTGTAAGTAAGCATTGACGTGCTAAGATAAAAAGAATATTTTGTATGAAGTTGCATAATGAAAGTTTGTTGATAGATAAGGTGATGGTGGGCATTTGGACGAATTGATAATGCAAATGTGTAATGAAATTTGTATTTGTATGTCTCGAATTTGTAGAAATAAAAAAAGGAACGTTTTTTGGAGGGGCCGTTACAGAGGGAAGGAGGATGAAATAGCAAATGTTAGTTTTATGTCAAAAATGGCCCCTTTATGGCAAAAACTAATATGCTTCAGCATTTTTTTAGTAGTTATTTTAAGTGTTACCTTTTAAATAGGATGCGGTTAACTCGCACTAAAAATAAGTGTCAACTCAAGAAGTGACCTTACATACCAATCTGATCTACGGTATTCTGTTTTGGCGGGGAAGTAATGGTATAAATCCTCAAGATTCAAAAGAAAGTTTTACGTAGTATGACCAAAGCAGGAAGCAGGTATTCTTGCACCTTTGTTTAAGGATTTCAAAATTATGACTGTAATTAATCAGTACACATATCAATGTCTTCTGTAGGTAAAATAAAACAAGCTGACGTTTCGTCATCAACATTCATACACTTGCATGCCCACAAGGATAAAGCACTAACAATTATATATTTGGACAGACATGATTTTTTTTTGCAAAACTCAGGAATGTTACGAAAAAATATTTTATTTATTTAAACTATTTTCAAATAAACGCCCATTAAAAAAAAAATTAACGTTTTCAGTACACTCAAAAAAAAACTAAATTAAAAAGTTGAAAAATTAATTTAAAAAATGCATTAGTTACTTGACAACTAAATATTGGGACGACGGCAAATTTTCTGGTATTATAATAAAAGTTAGTAGCTTGTGACGTCTCTTTTTGCACTAATGACAGCACGAATTCTCACAGGCATACTAAGGGCTAATCTCTTACAAGATTCGGTGGTAGTGTGTTCCAAACGCTTTGAATTTCGCGGCACAACCCAGTAACTGTTCCTTGCGGATGGTTTGTCAGATGTCTTTTAACTTCAAGCCATACGCACTTAATTATATTAAGATCGAGACTACCCACAGGCCGTGCTGCATAATAGAGTCACTGTCCTATTGGAACATATGGACTGAGCAACTTGGTGCTTGGCAATAATTCTAATCGTTTGCCCTTTTGCAAACAATCTTTATGAAATGCTTCATCCTTTCATTCTCGTTTGCGACTGTCGCTTATACAAACAAATTTCGATTCGTCGCTAAGGATAAATATATATAATATAATAATTTTTCCAATCATCCATTTCAGTTTTGATTTTGTCTAAACTAGCTTTTTCTTTTTCTGGGCATCAGTTAAGAACGGCTTTTCTTTTGCCTGAAGTAATTCAATATTTGAGTAAGTACTTAATTTAAGAATAATTAACACTTACTTCGTAAAAACTTAATCCTGATTTGTACATCCATTGGCGACAACATTCACGCAAAATATTTAAGTTACTTTCCTGGTTTCAAGAAGTAGTAATTTCGTAGTTTGCCGGAGTTTTGGGCTTTCTTTTTTATATCGCCTTTACCTGCATAGTATTTTGCAATGTTTCCTACTGGTGATTTAACCAATTTTAATGTATCTGCAATTCTTTTATGCAATTTTCTATTGCAGCGCTGTGAAATTATTTCGCGCAATTTTTTTGAAATTGGTTCGTCTTTAACCAATCTATACAGCCGAAATTTAAATTTAACTTACAGGGTTAATAAATTCTGTGAGAATGACAGTGCGTATTAGTTCCTGAGTACTTCGTTTATTACTATACCATATATTCATGCTACGAGGCATAATTAAGTGTATAGAATTATTAGTGATTAAATCAAATTACAAATTCAAAAATAGTTACAGAATGGTTCATTGCAGAAACGCACACTTTTCAAAATCAAAAAAAAAATATTTTTCTTAAAAAAAACAGCAGAATTTTCAGAATTACCTAATTAAGAACTCAAACAACATAATTAAATCAACGTCGTAGTTTATCAAAGCGGAAATTGCCGCCCATTTAACTCTATGAAGTAAATAAATATGAAATTAAACTCCAATTATTCAACGAGTACTTTACTAATGTTGCATCGATTGCTCAGCATTAATAGTCGTGATAGAATTAGTTGTTTAAAAAGACCATAGAATCTCCTTTATTGGATCTCTATTCTTGCGACTCATCACAATCTCAGCGTGATTTCACTTATAGTACAAAAGCTGCATTCAACATCAGCAACAGATTTCTATAACATTTCCATTACAATAATCAAACTAATTACTAACTATATTAGTGATCCTTTTGATGGACATTATTAATTTAAAGCCTCAAAAATTATTCCAATTCACAATGGTAAAGATGCTTGTAGAGTTAATGATTACAGACCAATAACAAGCCCTCCAGCAATACCTAAAATATTTGAGACAGTTATAAAAGATTAAATGTTGAGATATATCAGAAAACAACTGCCTATTGAACAAATCAATGACAATACTTATTGATTCCAATATAGTAGAATGTATCTGATGTGCCGAAAACGTTTGATCTTATTAATCGTGATCCATTAGTTGATAAAATTTGTATATTATGTAGTTCGTGGCAAAGCTTTAGATATATTTAAATCACACTTGAAGGGCGGAGAACATCATGTAGAATTAATTCTTATAGATAGCAGCAATTATACTACAATTATATACTACAAAATTGCTCGGCAAATGCCATTTAGTGGTCAATTCCGGAAATTTTTAGGGTTCCCCTCGTATGGATTTGTTTGCACATATTCTGCTGTTAGGGCGCTTAGAATTGCACAGCATCTATTTACATTACTGTAATCTGTTATCGCTTCACGAAGACTTATCACATTAGCTGCTGCATCAAGAAATGAAAGTCCAGATTTACAAGAATCAAATTCATTTCTGGAGAACCAGTTTTTTATTATGCTAGATTTGTTTCTTATTATTTTCAAACTCTAGAACTTACCTAAAAATCGACTTTAGAGATGGCAAGTACCAACGTCAGTGGATTTAAATTTTTAGCCAAACGATTGTAGCATGTTTTCAACTTCTCTGTTTTGTTCTAAGTAACGTGTCTACGAATACCGCAGTCAAAATGAACCTTTCGTTCAGATTCAAAGCATTATTTTAGTTTAAGTAGTTTTTAAAGTTAAAGTACCGAGTTAATTTTTATTTTTAAGATCCATTGCAGTTTCAAATACATAATTGAAACACATTTATTGACATACGTTTTTGCAGTGTTATTTACTTACCCTTTTCGCTTGAAAAATTTGATGAAGGATGAAGGTTCGGTTATTTGCCTGTTATTATATACAAGAAAATAAATAGAAGTACGTTGTTAACGCTGATATTCATTACACAGTCATACGTATAGGTGTTACCATTATAATCTATTGCAAAGTAATAAAAATTATAATTAAAAAATTTAAATCGTACATGAAAGAATATTTGGAGGAATTTTTGGAATTGCCAAATCGTTCTGTGTTGAGTTGTAAAATTGTTGTATGCATCTTTAACGTTTGCAATACGTAAATTTTAAATTATTTTGTCTGTTATATTATGTTATGTTATATTTTATACCACTGATAGTTAAAGTACAAAATAAATTTTAAAAATTTTTAAAATTATTTGATAATCTGATATTGGTTCTTCATTATAATGAATTTCGTTGAACATATTCATCACGTTAGCACTGTCTTCGTACCCTGCCGTCATAAAATGTTGAATTCTCTGTTCCACTTAAGCAAGGCATTGTACGAAATTGAGGTCAATTACTTTTCACTTGTTTGCTGATTTGATTAATTTTAATCTGATGTTTTTGGATAATTTTCATCATATTTGAAACATAACATAAACACCATAAGCTGAGCTTCCACTCTATTATAATGAAATCAAGTTTGTTCTGGATCTCAAAAACAAATGCCGGTATAAGGTTGAGAAAATTATAATATAATTGGTTGCGGTAGGAAAGAACTACACATAAACCTGCGCCACTCTAAGTTAATTTTTTCCAAAATAAAATCTTTGAACCTTTATTTGTGATTGAACCGGTTGCTTCTACAACACTGTTAAAATTAAGCCAAAAAAATTATAGAACACATCAGAAAATGCCTAGAAACAATAACCAAAAAATATAATGCTAAGATAGCTTAGCTTCCGCATGGTATTGATGGAATAATTCACGGCAAACGCAACAAAAGGAGAGAAAAAAATACACTAACACACGGACATGTTTCTGCCTACCCGGCGTCATCAACGAGGTTTCGAGAGTATTTTTTATCTCTACCTTCTATTACTGTTGCCTCACAGTTAATACCACAACTTTCAAAACGACAAACTCGACACATCTTGGCACCCTCTAATGCCAAAGAACCGTATGCCTGCCGTTCAGGAAGCAACGACATAAACCGGGTACTGTTCCCCAAACCATCCCTCGTGAGGCAACAGCGATAGAAGGTAGAAATAAAAAAAACTCTCGAAACCACGCTGATGACGCCGGGTAGGCAGAAACATGTCTGCGTGTTAGTGTTTTTTTTTTCTCTCCTTTTGTTGCGTTTGCCGTGAATTATTCCATCAATACCACGAGGAAACTAAGCTACCTTAGCATTATATTTTTAATAACGCTAACTTCAAATCAGAGGAAATCGTAGACAGTACACTAAGCAATTTCGATAATTAATTCTTGGGATATTTAGCCGTTTCCAGACTTTTTGACTGCTTTATATATAATTATGGTTGTATAATTCCCTATAGTTGTTTATTGTTTTGACATTTTTGTCATGGTCTATGATAGGTAATTGATGCATATTGCCTATATTTTTATCTAAATAACTAATTATATTTTGTGATTAACGTTTGAGAACCATTCAGGACAGATAAATACATTTTTTTCGTTAATTATCGAATTACGAACATTAAAACCGAGAGCGACCTAACATAAATGTCCATATATTCCGTTCGTGAAAAGTGAAGAGGCAGGCATCATCAGGCGAAGCGGGTTGGCATTATCGCTAACCGAGGGGTTCTTCTGACCTAGACTCGGTGACCTTGACCGTCAGAGCACGCAGAGCTGGATCGATCGGGGACGGTCGCGGCCCACCGTCTGCGCATGACCAGAATGATTGAGGAGCGTTGGAAAGTTCGCGAAACCGAAGCGGGTGCCGGCGCGATCGGCGGACCTACCGTTGGCAACGATGGAGGTGGTGTTGAGCATTGGAAGGGGAAAAGGGTGAGGATTTGCGATTGCGATGGAACGCACCTGTCGAATCGGGGACATCTTGAAATAAAGCGGTGTGGAAGAGGAAAGTGGAAAGAAATCTGAAGCGAATTGATTGTAACCGAATTCCGGTTATCGAGATGTAATTCACTGAAAAACTGTACACAACGAATCTACTTCTAAATGGACGCATCTGTTCCAGACATTGTTCGAGATGTTAATAGATATTAGTAGAAAATTGGAAATATCTCGCGATAAATTCTAATTGATTGGAGATGTAAAGGAAGATTAATTAATTTGTTTAAATTTGAAAATAGCACAGAATTTAATTCAAAGCAAAATTCATTAGTATAAAATGTCACTCAATAATGTCGGAATAACTCTAGCCAAACGAAAACATCATAGATAAAGGCCTCACCCTTCTTACTCGGATGTCAAATTAGGGCTGTACTTACTTCATTACCTACACATGCTTTAAATGGTTTTATTCAATTAGCAGAGTTAGGTATTACCGACGCAATTGTCGGAGAGGAAACATCTTTCAGTGAAATTTTGTTTCAATTTTGTTAATTACTTCTATGTATGTCTTTATGTAATTTTCTACTTTTTCGTCTACGTGAGTCAATGTAACAATTTCTGGTATTGATTTTACCGAGATTTTAGTTAAAACCAGGGTTCCAAAGTATAATGATACTTATATAGGTTGTTTAAAGTTGGGCCACTTTTGGTAACCTTGTTATTGTGGCTACGATGTTAGTTAAAATACCAAAGATATAGTGAATTTTCCGCTGATCGTGATGTTACTGAGAATAAAACTGTACATCTCATTTTAACACTAACTTGAACTGTCCATATTTGCAAAATACAAAATCTTGTAGATTTTTCAATTATTCGATGGGAAATTACTAGAGCTGGCATTACTCTTACTTACAGCAGCGTCGCCAGGCATAAATTGAAGGAGGTTTGTGTGATCTTACTATTTGTATGCGAATCTGTACTCGTACTTAGCAGCATCAGCTACTGATCGTTAGTACATAGATGCGAATTGTGTGCGGAAACGGAGAATGTTACCATTTGCCGAAACAATTAAATGTATGGTTAAATCCCCGGATTTACGATGTAATGGTGTAAAAAAATGTTTGTAAAGTTTGTGAAATGAGTTTGATCTGTCGATAGAAACGTGACTGTGAAGTGCATGTAACAACGCGACACAGACAGCAGTATTTCTGTTTGACTTACTATTCATGCTGATTGCTTGCGATCCACCACTCCACTTGCTCAATAAACCAGAATTGAGACACTCCTGGAGTAAATACAATCCAGATTCGCAGTTACGAAGTCGAGCGACCTTACGGAAGTATATACCATCTGTACGCGAGGCTGTGGAAAAAAGAATCAAATCAGCATTAAAATATGAACTGCTTTGGCTATGTGTCGACAAAACCACTGATTGTAAAAAGCAATCTATTATGCATACTATAGTACGTATACTAGAGCCTTCTAAACCTGCATCTGCAATATTATTAGCGAGCAAAAGTATAGAGAATTGTACGGCTGAAACAATTACAAAGGTGGTGCACTATGCTTTAGAACAATTTGAAGTCTCACTAATTCAAGTGTTGATGTTCATGAGCGATGGCGCCAGGAAAATGCTCAGTGTAGGCCGTTCTCTTAAAGAAAATGGTGACAGGTTTGTACATTTAAAGTTTATGGTTTACATATTGTGACACAAATTATTAGAGATTCTTATCCAACAGCAGATGCACTAATAGCAAATACGAAAAAGGTGTTTCTTAATTCTCCTGAGCGTATTCGACAATTTAACGTACAGTGTCCCGGTATTGTCCAACCACTACAACCGATTGTTACACGTTGGGGAACTTGGTTGAAGGCAGTTTCTTATTATTCAAAATATTAAGAAATCAAATCAGTGATTCTCGAGTTTAATACTAATGAAGCAGCAGCAGCAGTCATAAACAATTCCATTATACTTCCGTAGAAGCTGCTGTAAAAACTATTCTGACAATTATACCGGTTTACATGATGCGACAGAACAATTACAAAATACTTCTTTGTCATTAGGAGAGTCACTACAAATAGTGAACGATGTGCATTCATTGGTGCGTGCTATAAATGTCAAAAAATAAGAGTGTAATACAAAAATTCGAGAGTTATAAACCAAGGTTTTGGTTTTACTAGATTAAGACAAATTTGTGATGGTGTATTGATAGATCCCTTATTTATATATAAAATTACTTCAATTATGCGTGTCTGACATCAGTGGATGTCAGACGGTCTTTTTCAAGATATAAAAACATTTTAACATCAAGGCGAACATCATTTGCTGAGAGAACTGTGAAAACGTACATGATGCTGCAAAGTTTTTATGCAAGTTACCCGGTTTGTCATAACGTTGCTTCTACCTCATCTAATGCTCGATAAAAACCAGATAACGCCGCTTAAGAGTAGAGTAATACCAGCTCTAGAAATTACACTTATTACAGTGCTATGCTATTAAAATGAAAAACAAGTTTACATTGGACAATTGAAACTGCAATAACTTCGTTATTAGAGCAACTATTGAGACAATTGAAACATGAAATATATCTAAATTAATATTCATTCATTTACATCCGCCTTCTCATTTACGATTACGCTTTTATTAGATCGTTCTTTAAAGGTGTTCTCATCTTCGTGTAATTTTCGACCCGTGGAAAGTATCTTTGTTCTACTAGGCAGCACTCTATCCGGAAATGCTTACCTGTAACACTGCAGGGCTCTTTCTTTTGAATGTGAATAAAATGCATTGTAATGAAAATAAAATAAACAGTAATCATAACAATAGTAGCAATAATAACAACTATAAAACGCACAGTCAACGCAAACGGTAAAAAATAAAAAAAAACGCATACAAAAGGCAATTATTCTCACTAATAAATCCTCTTACTGATTGCAAATGCCCAGCCAAAGGGTCAAAAAAGCGATACTTGATTGCTTTGATTCATATTTAAAATTTTTCATCTTAAAATTCCTTAAAACTCTTCTCTATTTCATTGTAAAGCGTTAGTGCAATTTATTTAACATGTTGCTTTAATGATTTGTTAAAAAAATATACATGGTGTTTAATAGAAAAGCGATTTAAAAAATAAAAACGTAGGCTTCGTACGTAAACGTAGGGGAGTTATTTAACCAAACGCTGAAATACGACGTGCATGTTTTCTTGATGACGCCATTTTATTGGGCGGGATGAACGTATTTTTTATGTTTCGACTATCTCAATAGCTGCTTTAATAACAAAGTTATTACAGTTTCAGTTGTCCAATGTAAATTTCACCGTGCCTCTTTTGTTTTCATTTTAAAGCTATGGTACTACAAGGATATTTTACGTAATGATTCATTTCCTATCGGATAATTGGAAAATATACAGGGTGTTCAATTTAAAAAATAGAAATTATTTAAGTTAGCGTTGAAATGCGACGTGTGATTGTTTTTTTAACACCATTGTGATTAGCAGAAAAACCACTACATCTTTGGTAACTTAACCAAGATCGAAGCTGCAATAGTAACAAAGTTTGGCAGTAGTAACCTCATAGCTTTGAACAATTTATGATTGATTGCTTTTGTGAATGTAGATTGGCTGTTTTTCGTTGTTTTCTTGTTATGAAGTCCAATTGTAGGTATGATTTTAAATTTTATTGAAACGTACAGGTTGTTTTATCAATTCGTAGCTACCTAAAGTTTTTTTAATGGAAAGTGTATATTATTGTATTTTCCACAAAAACGATATTTTCCGAGTCCAGTTAACGACGGTAGTGGTGGAACTGATAAATAACTTGTCTTCCGTTCAATTTCTCTACATCCCAAATCTTGCAATTAATGCGTTGGTAATACTGTGTAGTTGTTAATGGTGACAGATGTCTTAAAACAGCATAGAATCAAGTTTTCAGTTGCGTCCCTACGTAACATGTTTTATGGTATTTCTAAAAATAAGAGTATGCGATTGAAATTCTTTATTAAAGTATTTTTTCGAAAGGTAGAATTATCAGAACATTAGCCGTGTTTAAACAATCGCTATCGTGATTTAATAAAGGGGTCATGGCACGCTAATTAATTTCTAATTTTTAGTTTACGATTTATCCATTCAGCACGTATTTGGTTGTGTTCCCATTTTCTGAGTGTTTAAATCCGAACATCGCAATATTAGGTTTGTTTCTCGTTTAGAATTCTAATAGTCGTTAAATTTCATTAATGTTATCTATGTTAATTTATTTTACCGAAAGAGTGTTCTAGAGACACTCCCGAATTCTGCAGACCCTAAATTTCATCAATTCCGAAAAATCATTTGAAAGTACTCTAAGGTATCCCCATAACAAGCTGACAAAACTGAGCTAGGGTAGTAGGGTTCTCTCCAAGAATTATTACCTGAAAAATTAAACGTTCGAAGAAATGCACTGTCGAAGTGTTGTTTTTCGAACAATTGCTCTCGAAGAATTTTCTGTATCCTGTAATAAACTGTTGGCGAACTTATGCATGCATGCTTCTACTATACCATAGGAATATATTGCCAATTATGCACATATTGAAGCGAAAAATAGCTAGACACAACTGAAATACATTTTTATTTTTTATTTTGGTGCATTTTTGTTATTATGCTTAATAAATATATAAAATATCTCGCTGTATAGGCCGGGGGATCATAACATATGTTGTGGACGTAACATATGCTTCGGATCCAGGTTAAAATTTTTTTAACATAGTTAAATAAAATAAATCTTAATAACAGCATATTAATTAATAAATTAAACATACATTAGTAGTTGTAATTGTTCATAATTACAATGAAACTACGCTGTATACGAACTTTTTCTTGCCACTTAGAACGTATACCTCCGATTTTTCTATCTATTGCAGATAACACTACACTGCCTTCGAATAGAAGAAATGCATTCCAATAGATACATTTTATTAGTATTCACCGATCCATGAACGTTATTGCATTTTTGAAATAAGAGCGTTGTATATAAGACAACAAGCGTATGTTATAATAAGATACAAATGTAACATTCCAGCTTAAAATAAGCCATGCTAAAATCGAAGAAATCAAGAAAAAGGACCGTGATTTTGAAATTTCATTTTATCTTAAAAAGTAGTAACGGATGATCAAGGCAGACTCGTTTCATGGCATAGCTTCAAAAAAGAAAAAGAAACTAGCCTTAAATTGAATAAGTAACTTTCGCTTAAATTATTTCTTATTGGGAACCTATATAAGCCAAAAAAACGATGCTGAGCTCGTTTTATTGATTTGTTAGTGTGAACGTTTTAATTTCAAACATTCAAGTAAATTCAAGTAAAAAAAGTATATTTTGGTATGATACCTTTTTATTGGCATATCTTTCCTAATTGAGGAAACTTTTAATATAGTGCTTAACCTTTGCGAATGTACCGCTGTATCCGGGAATCATTCTGCACATTTGCATCTTAAAAATATTTGGCACCTCGGTACGATTTTAATTTAAAATTATCTCGCATACTTAAAGCGTTTCGCGTATCGTTTTCAAATATGGAGCCGATAACAGGATGTGCAAAAATAGATCGTCGGATTAAGACCTATTAATATCGAGACCATTTCGCTTCGAAAACGTCAATTCTTAGATTATGAAAACGGTAGGTACTTCATCACACTAGTTTCTATAAAATGCATGTGTTGCATGCGGTTATTAAGTATTTTGTATTTCAGACATTACCTATATATAAATAGTACAGTACAAAATACAGTAATTCGAACCTATTGAGGAAAGGAAATGCTAGGATTAACGCATACAATGATCTTTCCACTGAACTTGAACTACTTCAGAAGTGTTTTATGAGTACACATATGGATTAATAAGCTTTAAAAACGTAGAGAAAAATGTTATTTCGAACAGCAATTTGTTGGTATTAAACATTACAATATGAATCAATATGACATTGTGTCAGGGATGTTAGATCAGCAGCAGCCATCTAATACGATGTAGAAGTAACAGTTGATGATCTGTTGTTACTCTCTGTTACAGGGTAAATCAAGCTTTAAACGTCGCTTGTTGGCTATTGCCTGTAAGACGCCATCTGTTGATGAGCAGAGAGAGTGTGTGTGGTCAACGTTAATCGTTCGCCATTTTAGTGTTCAGTAACATTTTCATTCATAAATAGTTAGAAAAGTTGAATGTTTGTGTATCACTGTTGTCCAGATAAAGCACCAGCAGCATATACAGTCCACTCTATCGAAACACTCTCTGTACTTCATCTGATGCATTGTTGAACACAGTTTGGCACTTTTTTACGCCGTTTACTTTTCTTGTGTACAACCCTTTCTCCCTTCGCTTCTTCCCTATTATTTTTTTGATGCACTGTTAATGATGAAATCATCTCTTCATTCGTAGCTAGAATCTCTTCATCGACTCCTGCAAACCATTGTACAATTTCATTGTTGGTTATATCGGTTTGAAAACCGTCTTTACAAATATTGACAAACTTGCGTATTTCTTCATCATTAACTTGATGGTATTCAATGCCATCAGCATCCTGAACATCATCGAAAATAAGCTGAGGGATAGAATTCTTATTTTCATCTTATATTTTTAGCAATTCATCCACATTGGGCCGTTTTTTCTATGTCCGTTGAATAAGTCTATGCTGTTTTGTACCATCGAGACACGTCTTCAGAAGGCAGAAGTTGACGCTTGCAGTGCACTAACTCGACGCATTAGAAATATACACGAAGCCATAAATTGTTTAGAGAGCAGTGTCGGTATTTTTGAACATTTATTAAAAGAGAACGCTATGACTAAAAAATTTTAATGCATGAAATTTTATTTATTTGTAATTAAGCTATAACTTGAAAACGGATGAAAATCGAGTAAGAACATAGGATTTTTTTTTTATATTATTTCAAGGGTGGGTTTAGAAACAGAACGAATTTTTCAAACGTCATACAGCGTGTTTGACTTACACTTAAACATTCAAATGAAAAAATATTGAAACTTATTTTTTTTTAAATAACTACCCATTTCTCTCTTTCTTTTCAAATTGCTCTTCTAAAAAAATGTCATATTCATTATGCATATAAAGTATTTGGAAAAATGCATATTGGAACACAATTTTCTTACTGAAAGGACAACTTACCAATAAGAATGTAGCCTATGCAGTCTTTTAAAATATGATCTAACTTTGGATACATCCAAGTTAGTTGACTAAAGTTCGCCACTTTCCGTGCGCTCCACGGAATTAGCAGAGACTAGACAGACTCGTGTTTTGTCAACTCGGAGAAAGCAGTCTAGTCTCTGCTAATTTCGTGAAGCGCATGGAATGTGGCGAACTTTATTATGGCCATTAGGAAATCCCAGGCTTGATATAACGTTGAATTACCAACCCTCGTGGAAGTTTTGCGTTTTGAATGCATACATGAGATTCGAATTGCTCCAGTAATGAGAATTGTGCCGGTTCTTTATAATTGAACAAAACAATGCGACCGGTTTTGCGTTTAGTAGCGCATCCTCTGATGAGCTAAAAAAGGGATAGAATCCTTTGCGGGAACGAACATTGAGTTAAATATAATAAATAATAAAATTATATAGTGACAAATTAAGCATATACGTGTTTTTTAATATAATCAACATGTATAAAAATAACAATTTTTAATGATGATTCTAAAAATATGTAGTTGTAATTTAGAATAAAATTCCTATAATCTGTCAAATTTTGTATAAACGACAAGCGAAAATGGACAAATATTTACAATTTGTAACAGGTAAATGTTATTAAAAAATTGAAATAATTAAATTACAAAATATATTTCCAAAGCACATTGTGGAAGGATACTTCACAGTTGAAAACATGAATAATTAAAATTAATGTAAGAAGGGGACGGTCACGACTGGTTAACATAAAGATTTTAATTACAGTAACCAAGAACGGATTAATATTTTTTTATAAATTTTTGTTTAAAGGTCTAAATAAAACCTATTCCACTCACACCAACATAGACCAGATGGAGCCATCTATGTATTGATGACTGTAAAGTTAGTAACAAAATATAAAAATGTAAAGATAAATTTGTTTACCATACACGACAGACTCAAGGATCGAAGCAAACCTGAAATGTAGATGTCGACTCAAATATTAGTTGGGAATTAAATGAAAATTGTCCGAGTAATCTTCTGACATAGAATATCCAACGATTCTAGGCTGTTAATGTATGTTGCCTTTATTAGCTGCGTGTAAAACGGTAGTTATTTTCAATTTGAACGTTGCTAAAAACCAACATTCGGCTGAAGGCAACGCAAATGCTCTGTGATACGCACTTTAAAGTTGCGATAGATTTTGCCAATGTCATCGCAAGGGCAGGAGGCATACATCGTCCCTTTCTTCAAATTCTTCATTTTTTCTTTAAGAAACCACATAAGCTACATTCTCGTTGGTAGATGTTTTGGAAGAAACTTGTGTTTACAATACATATTTTCCTAAATATTGTGAAAAGTATCAATTTCGAATGTTTAACGAATATTTTTTTTCTAAAAACAATTGGTTAAAAATGTCTATTTGTATTAATATGAAAAAAAATTGACAATTTTCATTTGAAAATTTAATCGTAATTGTCGGACACGCTGTATGTGCAAATAGTGCAGTTTCCAGAATTTTTCAATGCATATTTCTACATATACCGATCGATGCAGTTCCTCGTGAGACACCTGTATATGGATAATTACCTAAACCAAACCTGCTCTGTAGAATAACTCTTTATTTGATTTATAGCGTTTATTTTTATTTATTAGACGTGGTGTACAGTACTTTTGTATTTTCTGTGTTGCAACACAGATATTTGTGAGTACCTTTCTATACGCACTCGAAATTCAGCGAGATGCCCGTTCTTTTTTTCCACCAACCTCGATCTTTTATATAAGACTATCTGGCGAATTTATTACTACGCTGTGGTACGATGGTGGGGCAAATTGCGCACTCCAAGCCGGTCCCCTTATTAGTAAATTTGCCATAAACGTGCAAGTATTATTCACGTGCTGTTTTCGTACACGATACGCGCGTCTGTTTTGCTTACATTCAAATCCGATTTAATCTAAAATCTTTTTTCGTCATCTGTTGTGATTATTTCACTTGTTTTTGTATCATTTAACATTTTTTTTGGTGCATGGAAAATGCGCGTAAATTCGTGTGCTCTGTGTTCTATCTTGTGTCTCTCGAATGGTTCAAAGAAAAAAGATATTGGATGGGACATGTTTACGTTCGACGGTGAAGGCCCAGGTTGTAATCGAGCGGGCAGGACGTAACCGTGACATAAGGTATGAGTTGTATTCGAAATGTGGCGCAGTATCGGCCATTGCTGACGTATTAATTAAGTTACTGTAATTAATCAATAATTGACGATATAAAATGAACTATCTACTATAACGACAATTTTAATATAACATATTTCACTAGATCTAGTAGATTCTATAGATGACTCAATACGTCTAGTCTGGCCTATAAGAAAGCATGTTTATACGCATATTTGTACTGAATGTTTAGGAAATATGGTTACTAATGCACGAGTAGTACTGTTATTATTCCAATTACACCTCTAATTGCTTCCTTGAGCAATATAGAGAAATAAGTTTAAAATAAAGGATTAGAAACCATTATATTAGAATATGTAAGATATCCAGTCTCCAGCACACGATTCAATTTTGCTTTTTTAAACTTTTATGCTCTATTTTTTGGATGCTTCTCTTCAGTTAATATCAACATATTTCAAAATTCCTTCTACCTATCTAGTTTAGTTTTTGAGATAATCGGGAGATTTTCGCGAAACGCCCTTTTTTGTAACGCCCGATATCTTAAACGCTTTGCATAATACGAGAGGCAATTCAAAGTTTATTCGACGAAGTATAAGGTCGCCGATGACATCCTTATCAAGTTCGATTCATGTTGTTTAATTTTGTTTTAATACAACAGCCTGCACATTTTTTCAGAGAAATAGAGTGCTATAACGAAATACTGTAAAGTTTTGCTTCTCTAAAGATATTTATTAAAAATAATGCGACTAAGAAGAATTTTCTGCGTACAATTCCAACATCTGCTCAAAACGACAATTTTCCTGCATAAAAGCTGTAATACGATTTCTTGTATTTTGTTGAACACCACTAATATTTCACCAGCTAAAAATTTAAATTGCTTAAGTTTTTAAATATCTTTCAATATTTTTTTATTGCTATGACAGAACTTTAAATATCAGTGATAGACAAATCGGCTGAGTAGTTTGTTTCCAGTGAGCGTTTAAAAAAACACAATTTTGTAAAAAAAAATGGAAATTTCAAGTTTTTGTTGGATTTTTACAGTTCTAGTAAAGTAAATACAATAGTAATGCATTGAATCGCTTCGTACAACTTCTGGCAACTCTTAGAAGAGAATGTTTACAACTGGTTTGCGGAGATTCGTCGTGGTCGTGCTTCCGTCAGTGATGAATTTCGTGAAGCTCGGCCAAAATTGGTTGTTCCAAAAAGCATCGGTGCTGTGGAGGATCACAGTATGGAAAGAAGGGACCCCCAAATGTCGGAGAAGTCTCTTAGCGGTATTACGAGTATACAGGTCTTTCGTCAACATGTCGAGTTTGGTTATAGTAATTCCTTCGGCACCCTCTCTTTTGACACATCCGCGGCCTGTATTTCGGAAGCTATTTTGACTACAGCATTTACGGATACTCCGAGAAACCAGGATTTTTCTTCCTCGACTTGTAAAGGTGAGGTCGGGGATGCGGATGACGGTAAGTTTTTTGAGTTACTATATGTATACATATAGAGTATGCGAAACAAGGGTAATGCATACTTTTTACTGTCGAAGAGTACTCTGTATCACGTCATCTCCATCTCCGAACATTGGCCAATTGAGGGGGAAAAGGCTTTTCAATCTAACATACTACAATATTTTGTACAATTCGAAAAGCTCATGGGCACGTGCATTTACATAAAGGAAGGATTTCGTTTTTTATAATTAGATGAAATCAGTGCCGCATATTTGAACAATATTGATTGTGTTGTAGTTTGCACATACAGTGCCCCAGAAAGCAATATGTCGGATTTCTTTGATATTTTAGATAATCTTTTGATTATCATATCTCACAAATATTTATCAACTGTTATTACTGGGGATTTTATTGTAAATTTTATTGACGGTAATATCGGTAGTAACATCCAAAATTTGAGGTTTTCCTCTATCAGATCATAAAATTTTAACATTTGGGTGGCGGGTGTAGTAAGACTGAATTTGTGTGGCTCTTGAAAAACGAAAAATGGATAGACGTATAGGGCATTAAATCAACCTACGATAAGTTTGAAACTTTTTTCATGCAGGAAAAGCTAAGGTACTAAGGCAGAAAATAGTGAGTGATCCTAGTATTTCAATTATGAAAAGCAGATTATGTTTATTATATGATTTACCATGAAGAAATCAAGAAATAAAGGAGGAGCATAGAGAATACAAAAAATTCTACGAATGCTGTTTGGGGAATTTGAAGAGGCACGTAAATTTGAAAATAAAACAAAAGCAGTTTGGTCCATTGTAAACGATGAAGTTGGATGAAATGACATGTGGTTCGAGGACATCTCTGATCAATTTAATATTTATTTCATAACTTCAGCGTCGAAGGTGGAGGCTGCCTTGCCGTCAGTCGATGTTTGGCTTTGAGGGTTCTCCTATTGCAGCAAATTTAAAAACCATTCAATTTATTTCATACCGGTTACTGTCGAAGACAAGAAGTAACATACCAAATAAAATTAAAACATTAGACGGATTTTTATGGTCGGAACTCTGCAACGCCTGTGCGTTTGTTGCTGAGCAGTTGGCTGACAATAAATTGCATGTTTCAAGCTGGGGTTTATCCAGGCAGGCTAAAGATGGCAATGGCCATTCCCCTTCATAATCGGGGAGGTCGTCAGAGCATTCACATCTATAGACCAATACTTATGTTACCATTTTTTCGCTTTCGGGAAAAGTAGGGGTCTCCTAAGGAAATATTTTGGGGCTTATATTGTTCCTATTGTATATAAATGTTTTACCAGAAATATTGCCGTCTCATACAATACTTTTTGTAGATTATACCAAGATTTTAACAAATTTAGAGAGGGGAGAATATTTTGATGAGCCAGCAAATACTATGCTAGCTGTCGCTAGCCAGTGGTTCGCCGCAAATAGGTTATAAATAAACTTTGGTAAGACAAATATAATAAAACCTTCAAAAACCACAAAGAATAATACTGAAGAAACTAAATTTCTAGGCATTAACATTGATTCTAAATAAAGTAGGAAAATATATGTATAGATCATATAGATCAATTATGTCAAAGGTTAGCTTTTGTGATATGCTACTCGACGAATTTAATTAGAATTTTCACAACTACCATATTCGAAATGCGGAAAACTTCGTGATATCTCAGTATCGACTTGCGGTAACGGATAGAATGTTCATTGGAATTAACATATGCACTTGCCAAACCGGCGTTCAGGAGAACATTAAAGGCCCATTTGCTTCGTGATTACTACTATCGCACTGAGGATTTTAAAATGTAGATGTATGTGTGTGAATGTGTTGACATTCAAGGATAAATTATATGCATATGATATTTGATCCAAGCACAAAAAGAGGCTCGTGTCAATTGATGCAAAGGAAATGCTCAAAAAATTTAGCAGAGAATCTTCAAGATCCGTATACAACATTGTAACAGGTAATAAAACTTTGATATATTCGTACGAGCCGGAACCTAAGCAACAATCAACTGTTTGGGTATTCCCAGATGAATCGAATCGAGGTTGTTTCTTCACGAAGTACCTCTTAGAAAATAATTGCTTGTTTCTTCCGTTGTACTGGACATGCCACAAGCATTGTTTTGCCAGAGGTCATCGATGACATCAGGAAAATCGATCGACAACGTCGCATCATCCTTCATCATGGCAATGCCTGTTTTTACACAGCAAGTAACTCAATTATTTGACGTGCATGACAATTGAATATTTGGAGGACAAAAAATATAAAATTGGTATCTCATTGTCGCATTCACCGGATGTATTGCCTAACGGCTCCTTTTTGTTCCCGAATGCGAAAAAAGGCGTGAACGGCGATTTTTATCACCCCCAGAAACTGGTGAAGCCAGGTGAAGTATATACATTTTATTGGCGAATATTATGAAAAACAATAAAACGATTTGTACAAGAAAAAATGTTTCTTCATTGTTTTTATAAAAAGGTCCTATATGTTGGAAATTAATGATTTCTTTAAGTAGACGTTGGAATTAAACACATAAAATAAATCTTACAGATTGCTTTTAATATTTTCAGAGAAACAAAATTGGTAGTATCTTATATTCAGCCTTAATCATAATGTATGTTGCCTACTATGTTTGTCGGTCCACGTCCCTATAGGCCTGTTTTGTAGAGTTTGACGAATACTACTATTTGAATGACTCAAAAGATTTGGAAATTATGTTGAGAAATAAATTTACTAGATACAAGACAATTGCATTGTCTTCTTTAACACAGGTATTTACCACACCATCCTCGTATATTCAAGGCTTAGTCGATGGAAATTCGTTTGTTTGCGTTTTTATAGTTTTGGTATTTACATAAATATTTCCAGCACTTTCTTAATGTTTTCGAAAGACTGGAAGCATAACAGTGAAACAAAAGTGATTATTATTATTTGTTATTGTCTTAAACATTTACCATTAACTTGGCGGACCTTAAATAGTAGATATTCATTTAATGCTTATAATTATCTTCACATATCTATTACGAATGGTAATTTCATTTTCACATCAGCAGCTTTGAAGATATTTTGACTGTACCTATCTGCGGTTAACCTCTGATACACAATACAGTATTCGTAGGAGTTGATTTTCGCAGAACCGCATCCAATACAACCATAATAAATTTGAAAGTCAAATGCTATCAAGCTCGTTCTTGTTGCTGTGGGATACCCGTTGTTCTCCTTTTCAAGTCAAGTGTACCCTGACATGGATCTTGTCTTATTATCTTTCAATATCCGATCTCGTATGCAAAATCACGTTAACGAAGATATTTATTACGCGTTGTTCGCCGACTCCAGGAAACCATGCTGTTGTCGGCGGGGATTCTGGGTGGGAGTAACTGGTTCTCTCGAGATCATTGTCGTTTTGTCTTCAAAAAGGTAATCTGACGGACGATAGATCACTTCGAAAGCGACCAGTTAATTTTCAATTTATTTTCTTAGGCGTTGTATTTACGTCACATATATTTGCTTCTTCCTTTGTAAATGTAAATTCTTATGTACAGGATAAGTATTATAATCCAGTATTTTCTGAATCTTAAAAATATTTCCAAGAAAAATATATACGCTGCAATTTTATATAACCAAATATTAAAAATATTGTATAGTTTCCTTATCATTAAAATTTCTCTTTGAATACACAATTGAATTCCTTCATACATTTCCTTCAAAATATTCCTTCACATAGTGAAGGTCACTCAACCCTTGTGGTTAGTACACAAAAGAATCACTATGGCGCTAAAGCCGGAGAGTTCAGGGAGCCAAAAAAAAATGTAAAAATCTTTCAATATACGGGTAAACAAATGACTTTGAAAAATACAATATTTGGGGCATTTGCGTTGTACACATCAAGAAAATTGTCCAAAAGCAATAACCAAAGATATAGTTCATGGTATTGATGGAATCACTTATGGCGAACGCAATGTGAGGAGAAAAAGCACTAGTAAATTGACATGTTTTTGAATACCCGGCGTCATCAGTGTTGCTTCGAGTGCTATCTCACCTGTATTTGTTTTTCATGTTATCGTTAATTTTCAAACTAGCAAGCATTATACTTCCTGGCGTTATCTAATGCCTACAGATACAAGCCATGCCGTTTAGAAAACAGTGACAAGAAGGCGGGTACAAATTCCGAGAGGCTGCCTATAATGTGTTATAACAATAACCAGGAGCTGCTCGAGAGTTGGTTTGAGGGAGGTATACTGGTGCTTTGGAAATTAGCGAATTAAGCCGAGAGGCAAATAGCGGTGTGAGGTCAAGAAATACTCGGAATAATGCCGATGATGCCTGGTAGGTAGAAACATCTCCTCGTGCTAGTGCTTTCTCTTTTCACATTTCCTTTGTTGTGAGTGATTACATTAGGACTGTAAACAATATCAGCATTATCTTTGGTTATTTGCTTTAAAGTTAAAAGACGGTAGCATTATTATGATGCCCTGTTTTAATAAATAAGTAATTCTGTTCATTCGATTAACTGATTAACTTTATAGCAAGGATGCGCCTCTCGGCGTAAACAAGGGTTGTCTACATTTTAGTGTAAACAACGGCTGGACTATGTAAACTACGCAATCTACATAGATAACGCTTAGACTACGTTAACAACGCTGACTTTGGACGGCATTTTTAGGTTACGTTTACCTTTTACTTTTACTTCTGAAAAAAATTCTATCGTTTAATTGGTAAAACTAATTTATATAATGCCAGGAAGCAAAAAATTATTATTTTGATGAGTTCCTGTTTGACTTTTTTTTAACGTTTGAAAAAGTAGTTTTTCTAAAAAAAGTACATTCGTTTAAATGAACTTTGGATCTGATTAACTGTTACATTCTGGTATTTCTGAAAAATGTGTACTAATTTGTCTGCAAAAAATTATGAAAATACAAAAAAAAAAGAAATGATTGCAATAGGCGAAGAGAATACGGTTGTTGAATCAGAACATTTTAGAAATTTTGTGAAAGCATTGCGCTCTGTTTATGTCCGCAATTTGACGTTCCAAGGTGTTATCAACAACTTTATTAGATAAAGAATACTAAACGTTGCATTGATTTATCAAGTAAATTGATAAACTTCTGATTCTGTGCTATTAATCAGTGGATGGAAAAATACATCTGTTAATTCAAAAATTTTGAAAAAATTAGACAAGCAGTGAAGCCTCTAATTTTGATTTCTTGAACGAGGGTAAAGGAAATACTGAATTATTTGAGAGAAATAGTAGTACTTTCTAATTGTTAATCTTTTTGCTATATTTTAACTAAGCTACCGATTTTGGGGATAACCTCTCCTTTACGATTCATATTAAAAGAGTAATGGTCAAGTTATTTTTGAAAGTTTAAAATTTGAGGTGATCATTTTTTAGATACAACCTGGTATAAATATCAACTTAATACATATGGTATTTCGTCGCAAAAAATACTATAAGCACTATTTTACTTTTGAAATGTTAAGCTTTATTAATGTTATACATGGAGAAAGTTAAATATTTCGCTTAAATACACAGTACGTACCGCAAGTTTGGAATAACATTTATTAATTATTTACTGGAAAATATTAAAAATACCTTTAACGAAATATTTCCATGTACCTACTTATTGTTTTCATTTACATAACTGACTCTCCCAGGAAAGTTGCAAGAATTGTACGCTAATGGACTTTTAATCTTATCACGAAAACGGTCCGTCTTTCCTTAAAACATACGTAGAACCTTTTTGATACAGAATTCCGCGAGTAATATCTTTTGCAATAATAATTCTTTTTAAAAAATCAATCGTTTGTACAAATTGAAAAAAAAGGTAAGAAACAGTCTCTTGGCCCCCCTGGGTGGGGCACTTTTCTGTTTTTTACTACTAGTATTTTTTCAAAATTTATAAATTGTTTCCCCTGTTTGCTATTTTTTTGACTAACTTGTCTGCATTAGAAGCAAGATACTTTCCACCCCCCACCTTTAAACTCATCGCAATCCCCAAAGTTTTTATAACCGCATTTTTAAAAAATTTTTGAATTACAAGTTACCGCTTGTGTGACTTATTTTTAAAGCATTTTCGGAATTTAACAACGGTTGATAAACAAGGAAGATATCCACCAAATGATGTGAATGATGATAACTGATAACTTATGATGTTATTTTAACATTTGTCGTCCCTTCTATTTATTGAGCGAAATTAAAGTTCTTTTTGGTGTTGATATTCAATATTAGATATAAAGTTAAATTTAAAATTGTTGGGTGAAAAGGTAGAAAGTGTCTCTCGCAAGTGGCCGATTAAAAATAGAAATCGACTCGTTCGAGATTAAAAAAAAACTAGTAATAAATGATTAATGAATTCCTAACATTTGAACATTTTCCTTTATAATTCTTTCATTACGTACCTCATATAATTCTGTTTAAAATAAAATTATGTTTTCTTTTTATAACAATAGACAATCAGTTGCGTGATTTCTTAAACAATACTTTTGGAATGCAGGATATTACAGGATGAGCTTATGTTAGCCGTATATCAGAAACAAAGCAGATTCAACATTGTAAATTTCCAAAGTTATTTTGTTTGAGGGGGCTAACTTTTAGTAAACATCGACACATTTATTCAATTTTCGGTTTCACCGGAAGTAATATACACTTAATTTTTTTAATGGATTGTAATTAATTCGATGTAAAATTAATGCATTTCGATGGGTCTAACCATTACCGTTTTAAAGCTATCTTGATTTTTATCAAGGTTACATCCTAGTACTTTATCGCTTATTTCCTCGGTATGTAAGAGTTGTTTAATAATTACCACGGGTTAGTAAGCTATAAATATGGGTTATTGAAAAGTATTTCCACTTTTGTACAAATATTATTATAAGTGTCTGTATTTAACGTTCAAATATGTTAAACTTCAACCATTACTCTATGATATTATTGTTTCCGTTATTAGAGCAGTTTAAAGATAACTTAGTGTTGTTGATTCCATATTTGCTAACAGTTTTATCATATTGGCTCTAGACTTTATGATGTGATATATGATAATGCTTCTTTTGAAAAGATATGAAGAAAATACAAAAAAAAGTAAAACTAAAAATTTATTGTCAGGCAGGCGGAAAATACCACAAATTATAATTATACAAAATAAAATTAATATAAAACTAAAAAGTATGTTTCTAGTAAAAAAAAAAAAAAACATCTACAAATACTAGGTGAAATGGCGTCTGTATGATTTTTTATTGTGTTGAACTTGAAAACAATCACGTTGCAGGTTCGAACGATAGTCTGCCATTATGTGTGTATTCCACCTTGACTTTGTGTCTTAATGGAATCACTCGCCTTGTTCTTCATTAAATTCACCGAGCTCTTCCGGAATATTGTATTCAAAAGTTCGAAAGTTGACTATAAACTTTCATCGATTTAGCGTATGTGTTTAAATTTGAAGTCTGGAGAACATTGAGGCCGTAAGTATGGATTTTCATCATGTTATCCACCTTCCTTCAAATATCCGTCCAAAATGTATGTGGACATTTCTTTTGTCGTGAACCAGTGCACAATCCATTTGATACCAAGCGGTAGCAGACATATTTTTAAGATATGAAAGGAAATCCTGTGGATGTAAGTTTTGTATTTGCTGGTACGAGAAAGGTCTCCGCTTGTGTTTTTTTTAACACTCTTTGAACGAATATTCGCGAAATTTCTAGTGTTACCGCCACTTCTCGAACAGATACAATCGGGTTGATATAACAATATCCTGCACCACCTTTCTCAAGAATATCTTTAGACGTCAGGTATCTTTCCGGAAACAGAGCGCAGGTACTACTTTACATTCTTCCAGATTCTCCATAAATCAATAAATTCAAGTAATCCTAATTTGTCAATTTTCTTGTACGTTACAAAAAGCAGATTATGATATGTGTCATGTGCTAGGAAGCTTACTAATACATTATAGAACTGCCATTACAAATTTGACCATAGGCTAAATCGGCCCATAGCCAACTTTCGAACTTTTGAATACAATAACGTAACTAGCGAAAAATTTTAAGTAATGTATGAAATATAATCATCATTATCATTTGATGAAGAATTTCATATTCCATCATCTACAACAAAAATATACAGGGTGTTATATTTAAAATTACATAGATATTAGTGGTTGAAGTCTAATATATGTGAACGATAAATACTGACATCCTGTATAATATCTATACAAAAGTGGAAATACTTTTCAATACCCCATATTAGTAGCTTATTGACCCATAACAATCATTAATCAACACTTTTACATACCGAGGAAATAAGCGATAACATACTATGATGTTTTTACTGAAATTTCGTAAAAATCAAGATATCTTTAAAACAGTCTGTTGAAATACATCGATTTTACAATTGCTGAATTCAAATATTTCGAAGAAATTAGGGCAATCCATTTGAGAAAAATTAGCCTTGAACATAATAAGGTTGCAAATTTATAAATGTTGAATCTGTTTAGTTTCTGATATACGGCTAACGTGAGCATCCTGTATAATAAATAAATATTTATTGGATAACAAACTTTTGTTCAACGCTATTAATACGGAAAGGCAAAAAAGATATTGCTATGCAAAAATGTTCATGGAAAAGGTTAATCAACTACAATTTATTAAAAAGTTGCTACGTCGTACATATGTACAGTGAAAGAATTTAATAACCGTGGTGTTTGCCAGTAAAGAAGGTGATACGTAAATGTAGTGACGTGTATCTCATTTTTTTTTGTGGGTATATTGTTAGATAATACCTACTCTATTGAAAGATAAAAGGATCTACCTTTATTAAATAAATACAAATAGAGGTAGACAGGTAGATAGACCGCATAACAAAACTATTGACAAATATTACGTCTGCATTTAATATACCTGGATTTAATTGCTATGGAATAGTTAATAACTTGATAACAATTTTCTACGTGCAAGAATATTGCGAACCTTGAATCTTCTAGAAATACCAGTAATTAAGACGAAACTTTACGTGTTGGAAATAAAGAAAGCCTTTTACACGGAACGATGAAAATTTAAAAACCTTTGAAAGAAATGACTTGAAATATGGCGTTTCAGTATTTTTATGCTTTATTTTAATATATCTATCTACTGCTAATTTGCGACAGTACTTTTACATTCTTGATTATTAAATAATTGCCTAAAGCTTAAATATTGCATTAATTTGAAACGATTATCTGTACTTGTTTCTTAATTTAAATAATGAAAAAAATATATGTAAAATCGGTATCTCACTGTTATTATCTACCGGTAAAAAAGGACAGTTGCAAGAAGCTTAATATGACATCGAACTATTCAATAATTAAATGTGTTAATACCAAATGTAAATGAAAATTATTTCAATGCTGTTTGTGTTTATAGGAGACATCATTAATATCATTGCATAAGTTTGGAAATATTTTATGTAACGGAGCAAAATGATTTGTTACTGCTAAATATAATAATATTAATGGTAATAATAATACAACTTATTTCTACTACCACGAAGTATATAAAAACTCATTATGGGGCGTTGATGCACAATTCGCAAAATATACAAAGAAAATAATGTTGAAAGTTCCCGTTTCTTAAGTAGATTGGGTGTTAGGCATGTGAAAATGTATTCAATGATAACTAAATGTATACATATTAAAACTAAACGTAATATTTCCAATGATATTTACATATGTATGTATTACTATTTATATATGCTTGTTAAGATTCCTAAATAATTCGAGTTTACGAAAACAATCCCTATTCAACATTAATTAAATCTATCAGTATTAAATGTGGACATAATATTTTCCAATCACTCTGTGTTACTACGCGGTCTACCTACCTGTCTACTTCTATTTGTATTTATCCATCAAGAATAGACCCTTTATTTTATATTTAATAGAGTAGGTATTTAGAATATATCACTTTTTTTACTGCACAACACCGCGGTTATTAAATTCTTTCACTGTACATACAAACGCGTACGTACCCATATGGCAAACAAGTTTTATTTTTGTAAATTGCTTTTTTCCAATGTTAGAAGAACCAATTTAAACTCGTCATCTTTGAGATTTGTACTGTGAGTAGAAACCACTGATTACTTTTTGGCCAATTATTAAAAATTTGGAAATCAATTAAAAATTTATATTTTAGCTATCCGTAATATTTGTTTTAGGCAATTGTTAAAATTAAATGCTAAACAAAAAATAAAAAAAGAACTTTCTTTTTTGGTTTATAGAAATGTATCATCATAATCATTTTGGAAGGTCGGTATAATGCAAAATCTCAAGCGTCTTATTTGGAGAATTGCTTCAGGAAAACTGAAACTAAGAAAATAAATTTACTACGGACAACATACGACGGAACTGAACAAATTTTTTGTTTCGGAAAACCAGATGAACTAAAATTCATTTTAATAAATACTTAGTAACCTATTTTCTCCTGTTAATACAAAAGCTTACTTCAACACTTTTAGGTGAGATTTAAGCGTAATCTCATTTAGAGCTACATTCGCACTGGAGCTTTTATGACGTCCGTTAAAAAAAGCGTTGTAAGGAAACGAATTGGTAACCGTGCATTTATTCACACGGCAGCGCTTTTATGATGCGGGTTTTTTTCTATCGAACAGTGTTGGATTTTCAACGTTAGGCGGTGAACGTCGAGTCGAATGCATCTTGTGGAATTCTTTGCTTCTCTTCGAACGAGAGCTAAAATACCGCCGGCATTGCGGTCAGTGTGCTGCACGTCCGCATAGGGTTTAAACGAGCAAAAAAATGGCTACGACAAGTTCGACGTGGTTCTGCTACTTGGCTTGACGTTCTACTAAATGTGCTTACAGATATTCGAAAATAGTAGGAAAATTATCAAGATACTGTCTTTCATTTGTCCTTTCAAATATTGATATCCAAAAGGCTTTTCGTTTTCCCGTCGCCTTCTGGCAATTTTGCAAATTTATTTCTGAGTAAGTATTGCAGGAGAAACGAGAGAAGATTCTTAAGCGCTCATATGACAAACAATTTGAAAACGTTTGTAAAATCGCTACCGTGCGGTTTAAACGACACGTCTTTTTAACTTCCGTGCGAATGAAGCCTAAAAGTGTTGAAAATATGCGTCAAAGGCCTTAGGCTGGGAATAGGCAACCGTGGAAAATACAAACCAAGACATGCATGTCTTCTGAAATGGATTGGGTTCCCCTGATTCCAATGTGTTGCGTTTACTTGCGTGTTGTGCGCTAACAATCGCAACATAGAATTCCACGTTCGCCCGTTTATCCCTAGCCGCAAAAGTAAAACTAATTTGAAACGTGTTAATAATATCGGGCGTACAGATGCATTTAGCAAGTACCGTATAGAAATAATTACGAAAAAGCATCAATGTAGTAAAATTTACGAGTTTAGCTAAATTCATTGTAATAAAATCATCGGCTTTACAACTGTAATTAACTTCTTATGCTCGATTACTGTTATGGCATCTTTAACCTTAAACTCGTTTCCTATTCGAGAACCGGTGCGTCCACCGCAAAAGGTAATCTGTTGAATCCCGATGTGGAACATATGCAATACGGTATTCGTCGCACTTATACGTGATTGCATGTTACATTTATGACCGCGTATTACGCATCGTATGTACGACTACTGACAGTAATGTCTTACACTCGCAGTTTGACGATGTTGATTTTAAGCTTTGTGGGTATGCGTACATTCCGGATATCACTTACAATGCAAATTAAATTACAGCAAAGATTAATTTCTGCGTATACTATAGATTTTCACTTGTTTTCTGGCGTTCTTTGTTCAAGTTTGAAAGCAAATGCGTAAAAATGAATTACCGCTTTAGGTTGATGCGAATTCTAATATATGTTATTAAATATAGAGATCGATTCAAGAACAAAAACCATGAAAAAATGATCGACCATTTGAGTTTAACTGGTTTATATAAGGAGAGCCGGAAGATGATTCTTTCACGGCGAGAAAAATTATTTTCATCGACGAAGTAGCGTTCACCTCCAATCAGTAGCGGTGGATGATAGCGTAAACGGGAAAGCGCGAACAGCGATTCGATTCCATCGTGAATTTTCCTTGCATATTGTATACACTACTGTGCAGCGGAAATGTACCAAGAAATTGAATCGTTGTCAGCGCCCTCCCGTCGCCACTGCTTCCGATGGTACTCTAAATGCACAAAATTATCGATGATAGAGTGATGTGAATCCACGTCACGATACAAACACGTGATCAATATTCGTTCGAAGCAAATGTCTGGTGCGCAATTTTTAAGGATCGGAACGTTACTTACATTTTTTGAGCAGCTACTTGTACAATTTTATTCATGATCTTCCCATATACAAGGAGCTACAGATAATGATATTTTATTGTGCTTTGGTACTAAAGATTTAAGAAAAAATCTCTTTGAGATAACTCGATAAGACCCACCTTGTTACATTTGATTAAGAAAAAAACGATCTTTTCACATTTAGAGGCTACTAACAGAAATACGAAATTCAAGTTTTTATCTGATGTAATAAAAGAGTTTAAGGTGTGCCTACTTCTCGTTGTCACCTTGTATAATGTTAGTATCTAGCAATAAAAATAATGATAATAATAATATTAATAATAATAATGTCTTTAGAATGCATCAAATGATAACGCCGATTTTTGCAATTGCTTAACAATGAGGTAACTGCTACAGGTTCTCGTTGAGCTATTTTCTCATACGTGCAATATGTAGTTGTTATGCTTTCGATTAAAACTAGGCATCAGTTACAGTTAAGCCTAAGCCTTCGAAGCGTGAAAAAGAACAGAATGAAAAAGGAGAAGTAGAAAAAGCAAACCATAAGTTTTGCGTTTAAGTATTATTAATGACGTTTTCTTTTCTTCCTTGTCTTTATTTTATTCTAACGAAGCAATTATTACGGTAACGTATAAGTGGAGCATGTTTTTGCGACCAATTCCCATTTATTCTTCCAGTTGTTTAAAAAAGCCATGAAAAATTTAAACAATACAATGTCTTTTTTAATCGAAGGATATAATTTAATCTAATCAAATTACCGCTTGGTTCAATTAGATGTAATTGAAGTATTTGAACCGAACAACAGATAAAAATAAAGGAATTCTTTCGTAGCGGTGGACCGTTTGCTTGGCACAGGATTATAAAATAAGAAAGGAAATAAAAACAATGTTAAAATTATTTTCATTTTTAAATTAAATATTCGGCTAGGCCTTCAATGCACATTGTTGAAGGTGTTTTTGGTATAAGTAGCGGTAACCTTCGCTTATACATTAACGCTTATAGGTTTAATCGAGTCACGTAAAATGCAATAAAATCTAGCCCAATGAAGGAACACAAGCAAACTGGATGGTAATTACCCAATTACTAAGTATATACAAAATTTACTGGAAAGAGTGGCGCACCACCTTATATATGAAGAGCAACAAACTATTTTTAAAATATTTTTAAGGTTTGTAGGTTTTGGGAGTAAGCCTTAAAATTTGTTTTCTAACTTTAAATTTAAGTTAGAAAACAAATTTTCCTCCAAAAAATCTTTTTCCGATAAAACCTTCCTTAAAATCTTAAGTTAATAAATGTTGTGTATTCTTACAAAAAAACTAAGTTCACAATTAAATAAAAGACTTTGCTTCGATTTCTTTTGATAATAACAAAATCAAAGATATTTTGTAACTTTTCAACTTAGTGTGACTCCACATTTTCAGGTGTGTATTTTTAACAAAAGACAAAAGCTGACATTTTTTAATCATATTTTCCATTTTGAATCTCTGGGTAGATACAAACAACACTTTTTTATGACATTTGTTCATGTTTGGTTAAGTAATGACATTCTTTGACATTTGACATTTAGATGACACTTGCGTATTGATACGAATACCATAGGCCTATATTTTGGAACATATTTTAGTTTTTAATGATGCATAGACAAACTACAAACAAAGTTACTTTAAAACTAAAGAACAAAGACGTTTCCCATATGGTGCAGACTTTTCCATGAACATTGTATAATTCGTTTTTGACCCGCACCTTGGGGATCTTGCTTGTTGTTGGAGATAGAGATAGAAGGTGGAATTAAATTTGGCAAAGTTGTTAAATTTTGAGTTTGTTATTAACCCGAAGAGAAAATGAACTTGTGCCAAACGACGCTTGAGATTAAATAAAACCGAAAAAGCTCATTTTCGTTTTTACCTATAGCACTTTTATTTAGCTTTGCAAAGAAAACCTAAAACCACATTCACGCTACTTTCTATTAAAAATTATTATATGAGGTTTTGGTTCTTTTTGGCCATCATTAACTTTCTTATTTCTTATCCGCACCATATTGGGTTTTCACATCGTCAGAAAGAGTCTCTTTACTGATTCCAACCAGGTATAACATATTGATAAATTTTTAGAGGACTGTTGTTTTTAGATGGCTACAAAATAAACATTATTGTTTACCTTTTCAACCTACTTGATATTCTCTTTACAATAACTCGCAAGTTTTTGAAAAGACATTCGCTAAGACTACGGAGACTTTATTGTAATTCTCTCGCAATCACGAAGTGTCATTAATCAAACTTGTAGATTATAGTCGGGGGTTTCCTTTATGTTTATTTTGTACTCTCCTTATTGATAGACATTTATAAAAAAAACAAATAACGCCGTTTTGCTGCAATTTCGATCACGAAGATCATACTTACCAGCATAATTCTTTTCTCTAAGTTCTACCACCAACGGTTATCCATGCCCACCCTAAAGAAATCACTGTGTAATGTTTGGCGTTTCCAATACATGCCGGTAGTATTTCCCATTTCGACCACAATCTGCGTCCGCGTAGGTATCGATGCAAACTCTCGAAGACCGCTGAATATCCACGTCGTCCGATTATTACATAATTAGTAACGCATTGCTGCTGTGGATACTGTCTGCTATCCGGTTCTTAAAGTTACGATTGAATGCCTGAAACGACAACTCAGACGAGTTCAAGGTTTTCACTAGAAAACGTGATTGCTCGAAATAAATTCCGTTGCTAATTCACCTCTGCGACGGGCGTTTAAATATGAACACGCAAATGTATTATTGATATACACGCGCGATTTTATATGGGATCTTGCAGAGTTTCTACTAAAGTTGTCGGTAACCAGATTGTTCTATGGTTTCCGAATTGTTCGGGCACTCTCGGAAAGCTCACTAGATCAGAAAGGAAGAATAAAATTTACGACACTTAGTAAGAATGAATAAAATGCAATTAAAATTTACAGTCACTCCTAAAACTGCCCTTAGACGCTCAATATTACTGTATAAAATTCTACGCAATTTTTTATGGGACGTCCCTAGAGGAGAGAGATTATCGTTTAAGAAGCTAATGTTGCTGTTTTAATTTTCTATGGTGAACGTGTCGGAAACGGAACTGTATTGTACTGGCTGAGGCAGTCAATAAGAAAGAAACAAAAAATCAGTACATTTATGAAAACTTATTAAACGATCTAAGGCTGAGTCAGCTAACTGATGTTCGAAACTTCTTACGATTTATTTGATGAACTTTTTGCAAAGGTTACTTAATAAATTCAGAAAAAAGACACTATAATGCGAGAAGCTATTCCTCCAAACCAACGTGTGTCTCCTCCAATGCCTTGTGATGGTACGCAGCAGGCGGTTAGTATGCAGGACTTGATTACGTACTAACTAGTTCACTGTGCGGTTGTTTAAGACGTTAATATACAAATCTTAACCAGTCTTATGAATGATCTCGTTTGTTCGACTTCCTTCTAGGAATCACCTTGACACTGAAAAAAGTACACTCTAAATAGAAATATAGCCTTTGCTTCAGAGCAAATATATATTTCTATGTATGGAATTTTTTTAACCGCTCGGGAGCAGCGAGTGATAAACATGTCGCAAACAGAAAATCTGATGTTTCAGTATTTTAATGATGGTAGTAGTGAATTAAAATTACGAATTATGGCAGATGCAGGAATAGATGGACAAATGGCAGATGTCGCTGTCTTCGGTTACACGGCTTTTGGAAGGGTATTTTCAAATGAAATACTTCACATCCTAGAACTCGCCACATTGCTAAACAGCGAGAAGAAATTGCCATTGGTTTTGCTGGGTGATGATGCTTTTGCTCTGGTAGACGTTTTTATGAAACTGTACAGCCAAGTAGGATGAACGATGGAAAAGGAAATTTTCAATAAATGAGTAAGTTGTGTATCTCGTATGGTAGAAATTGCCCTTGGTAGTTTGGTTAGCAGATTCGTTGTATTCCAAAAACCTATTCTCCTGAAAAAAGCAAACATTATTGTCTTAGCATATTATTATTTACACAATCACTTACGAATAAAGCGTGTATGAATATACATTAATCAAACCTTAGTGGATAATGAGGACTAGCAGTCTGGCATTCTATTTCAAGAAACATGGTGGGACAATGATCAGTCAGTCTACAAGTGCAAAGACGGTAAGAGATAGTTATTGCGGGTTTTTTAATATCGAGGGTCAAGTTCCATGGCGTCGTACTTGCATAGTGTAAATTAGACTAATTAGCATCTAAACAATACATATATTGCTTGATGAGCAACTATTCTTGTTTATTACATCGTATTCATTGTCCTTTCTCTCCACACCAATATCCCATGGTATTTATTGAATTACCTGCTTCTTGTTGAGAGACGAGGAACTTTATTTCATCAAAGCACGTGGGTTTAGCGTCTTCTGCACCTGCACCACTTCTTTCACAACCTTTAATGCTTTTCAGTTCTTGACGAAAATTTGTTCGCAAAGAATTGATTTTTTTTTAACTGCATCTAGCTCCTCAGCTTCAGGAAAATTTTCCTGGTATTTACGAAGTAATTGATTCTATTGTTGTTTTTGCTTTTTGCGTTACACAAAGCTGGCAGAGAACGGTAAATTTCAATAAATCTCGAGATAATTTCTTTTCACCTTCTTTGTTTGTCTGAGAAAAGAACGAATAGCAGCAAAACTTGGGAACGGGGAGTTTACTCGATGATGGTTCGAAAACAAAATCTTGCACAATCACTCAGTCTTGTCCAAACATGACAACCGTTTTCGTATTGTGCACTAAATATCAAACATTGTTTATAGCTTCCTCGTGGTATTGATGGAATCATTTACGGCAGAACCAATTCAAGGATAAACCAATGCAAAGGATATGCTTCTGCCTAGCAAGGCGCTCCTACGCACGCCATTTCATATTAGGCAGTTCAAGAACTGCTCGAGGGATGGCTTGGGAAACTGTACCGGCTTAATGTCGCTGTTTTCTACGCGTCTAAGATGTCTGGCTTGTCAATTTGAATGTTGTGGTACTAACTGTGAGGCAAACACCGATACAAGGTGGAGTAAAACACTCTCGGAATCACGCTGATGACGCCAGGTAGGCAGAAAAATGTTCGCGGGTAGTGTTTTTTTTCTTCTTGTATCAGTTTTTGTCGTAAATGACTCCATCAATGCTATGAGGAAGCTATTTTAGTTTTTTTTTTTTGTTATTCTTTCTAGGTATTTTGATGTGGGTCTTTGATTCGCACAATATGTTGCACAACCTTTCAGATTGTTAATATACAATTCTGAATATTGCACAATAATATTGGGCGTCTAGATGTTTTTCTTATGTTTTGAAACCTTTTTGAAGTGAAGAATGTATTGCTAAAAAATGTTGCTTCACATTCATATTGTTACAAAATTATATGTTGAAAACGGTTTGCATTAGCTCCAGCCGGATCTGTGTTGTTAATCATTCTGTTATTAATAGATGCTGCTGGTTGTGATATATACTAATAGTCTGAATAGAAAATAATTTAACGTAAAACGCAATTTGTACCGATTCAAGTAGTGTAGGAATGAACGCTTCGTTCATTCACCAGCCTCCGTTTGGAGAACGCACCGAAGATTTGAGTGAACGAAGCTTGTATGTTCTATGATACCGCGTTCACGTGTCATCTATCGGCGTTGTATCAGTTATACTAAACTTAGCGTTGCGTGCACGCGCACATTCTTTCTCCCGTCCACGTTCATTCATACAGAAGAACACAGACAGAGGAATGTTTCTAGGCATTTTCTGATGTGATTCTTGAATTGATTTGCACAATTATGTTGCACAACCATTCAATGCTGAGTATAGACGGTCAATGTTATTATACCATCCTGAATATTGCACAATAATATTGGGTATCTAGATGTTTTTCTTACGTTTTGAATTATTTTTAAAGTGAAGAATGTATGTGAATCTATGTTGTTTTTCATTCCGTTATTAATAGTTGCTACTAGTTCTGATAAGATGAATTAAATAATCTGATTAGAAAATAACTTAACCTAAAAGTTAATTTATACTTATTCAAATAGTCTAGAAGTGAACGCTTCACTAATTCACCGGCCTCGGTTTAGAAAACCCACCGAAAAATTGAGTGAACCATGTTCTTTGATGCTCCGTTCATGTCATCTATCGCGTTGCTGCATCAGTTACACTAAACTTGGCGTTGTGAATGCGCACATTCATTTTCTCATACACGTTCATTCATACAGAAGAACACAGACGGAGGAATGAATGTACGAAACCCAGAACCAACTGAGCAGTAGTATACGGTTTTCATAACAACCAAAACGTTTAACATAATACGAACTAGATATTTTCAACAAGTCTACATTAGAAATGAAAAACTTCTCTCAAAATGAATATAACTCCAGCCAACGACAATCGTGATGAAGACTTATATTAACTACTTTTATCTGTCGTTCTATATTCATCACGTTAATGTCCAAAATTTCTACAGCAAGTTCTACTGCATACGTTAGTCGTAGAGAAGTTTTCTTTGTCAATTAAATGTCTTTCGGTCCGTTTCATCTAAATTCGCAGTGTAATTTAACATTGTAGTGTTGCATGTGGGCAAGAGTGTCATCAGAGAACACAGAATCCCAGCATCAGTTGCGTTCCTGCATCATGCTACAGCAAAAATCTGTCCTTTCGCATATATTTCAATAATAATAGTACATTTTCAATTGGTAAAAGTTATCATAGGTGTCTATGGATTAAACAATTGCCAACGTATTTGAACAATGGTGAAAAACAACGCCAATTTTATTTGTGACTTTAGGTCTAGCAAGTTAAATAGTTCTGAGTAAATATTTCAGTTTTTAATAAGTGTGTTCAGTAGTCTATTAGTGAAGAAAAGAGGTTCGAAGAGGGACATAAAGCTGGTGTTTATGTAATAGAAAGTACCGAGATTTGAGGTTAGTAATTATTTTCGTTTCCACGTCTTAACACGTCTCTTTTCATCTGCCGAAAAAGTGTCTAGGGACATTCCCGGATTCACGACCCGCAATTTTCGAAGAACAATTTAAAATTTCCTAAAATTTTCCAGATTTTCACATTGTCAAAACATTACAAAATATATATTATTATTCTGACATATATTACACAAGATACTTTGAAAATATTGGTTTCACTAAAGGAATGTATACAGGTATGGTTATTTATTTCCATGTGAGTCACAATAGATATATTTGAATGGCTTCAACTAGCACTTTCTCTGTGCAAAATTTATTTAGTCTTCTGTCATCTTCATATAGTTATTAAGCATTTTGTTAGGTCTCCTTTTACTGGTAATTCCAACTTCCTATTGCATCGTACTGGGTATGTTGTCGCTTACGATGATATACCAATAAGTATGTACTTGTTTGTACTTGTTGGTGTACCAATTTTTTTTTGTTTCCATGGTTCGAATTCGCTGCTAACATTACTTTTTGTAAATAAAAACACCTCATTGTAGAAATCCTAAGCAAACAATTAAATCTATTCATTAAGACATGATACTATTGCGAATGCATAAGTCAATTGATGCTTTTATTATGCAACGTAAGGAACTGAATTGGAAATGAAAGGAATCGTGTCAGTTATCTCGCTGTGAAAAATTGCAGGTGTTGTAACGCACACAAATGTGCTCTGCTTCAATTCCGAATGCCGTGAATTTTAATCGAGTCCAGCCTGTAACGCGTTCGTTTTTCGGTTTCTTTTGTTTGTAGTGCTCAGTCGTTCGCTTGTTACTAGATCAGATTTCAAGGTCTAGAACGCATGTAACGAAATTTTTGGACTAAGAGAGACAATGGCACGTTTATACATACACGTGTTAAAATTATCTGTTTATAATAAAGAATTCATGATAGGAAAAGTGGATTAGTTCTAGTATGATGCGATGGTAGTAAAATTATAGTTTTAAGTGTGGTAGGCTTGGTACTCGTATTTTTTCACTAGAGCGCAACAAGTCGATTGCCTAACAGTAGCGTCACTGCACCGAGTTAACCGAAATAAATGTGCGCGTTATTTAGAACAAAACAATAAGAGAATTCATGAAAACGCAAACACAATATAGTAAACAACTTATCGAATATGCTTAGATGGCCGAAAAGAAATTCGGAAGTGAGGCCTTCACACCTCTATCATAGCGTACGTTTCTACAGTGGTCTCTGACACCCGTCCGTTGCGGCGTATATATCTGCTTATGCGCAGGAAAAGATCGTTTACATCTAGCGATGTAATATTCGCGTATTTAAAGTGGTCTTTGTATTTGTATAACGGATCTTCCGCAACGGTATTGTTAAAAAGATGGCGTAATCTAGAAAAACCGACATTTTTCGTAATACAGTATTAAATTTTTCTCTGATTGAAACACTTTTCGTCATCTAAGATATGCAGCACTGTTTGTACGTGGTCAACAATTTCACACGAATCCCGTAAGGACAACGAAGTGTTCTGCAATTTTTTTTATTGCGTCGACTACTGGAACGTAACTGTCTTTAATAGTTTTTAAATCTGCTGCAACTTGAGGATTTTGGAGTTTGGAAGCATTTGACTTAGCTTTATTGCAGCTTCTTCTTTAGCGTCCAGTTGTAAAATCACGAATTTGATCTTTTCAAAATGTTTAAAATAACAGAATGCTGTTTCTAACCATGTACCCCATAATGTAAGAATTGGCTGCGGCGGTTGCGGTATGTCAGTACATTTTCGTACAGTGTCTGCTACAAGGTGTAAGGGATGACGCACGACATGTTATGTGCAGCAAATTCGGTTGAATAGCTATGAATAATTAACCTGTGTGAAGCACAAAAAAGATAAAAGAAAACATGAATTTAATTTCGTGATAAGAAATACTATATGAAATAGTTTGCTTTCAATTTATTGTAGACGGCTTACATGGATTCAAACTAAAACGAACGGAATCTATAATAAACAACAAAACTAAATCTTAAAAAAACCTTGAAATGTTCAAAATGCTGGCCATTATTAGCTAACATTGCGCAATATTTCAATTAATACTAGCACCTGTAGCACTGCTTTGCCCAGTTCCTCGACATTATTGTAAAAGTAATTACTTCCATATATTTTATTCTTTAACGTGAATGATCTGGCTGGCCACCGAACATTAGTATTGATTGTGATTGTTAAATCGATCAATTAAATAATTTACCATGTTTCTTGAATAGGATTGGGCTACGATACCAATAACCTACTGGTATCGTAGCCCAATCCTGTCCAAATTTAGGTCGTCTATGGAATCTTCTAAAATGTCTAGAGAATTTTTAAATAACGTTGAGCAATTAAAGCTCCATTGAACATAACAGGTCAGATTAAATGACTTCCCGTTATGACCACGAAATACATTCAAAGTAAATTCGAATTGAACGTGGTTTCGACCTGGAATTACATCTGGTTTTCCCTGCGAGTAGTAACGTTCTTTGTGGCAATTAAACACTCCCTAGTTATAAAAATAAAACCGGTCCAATGAAAACATTTCGACTCGTAAAATGGTTATTTCCAGTACTCTTGCAGAGCTGGTAAGTAGGGGTGAAATTTGTACCATCTCAAAATTTGCGATGCTTTTGATTTAGATACACCAACCGCTGCTTCTGTTTCTCGAATTGAAATGCCTCGATTAGCCGTGACACAAGCCATTGTTATTAACTCACCGTTATTATGATCTTTCATATTGAAGTGCGTTTTCTAGTTTTAATGACTTTTCTCAAACTTCCATATCGCTGCCTATTTATGTTTACTTTTTTAAACGTTCTGACATTTGGTTGACTTCTTTCCAGAAAATTAGTTATAGAAGTTTGGGCAGCAAGACGGGAATTTTTATAACACTTCATAATGCGAAACATATCGTAGACTTCAGTAATTGGAAAATTTGCTACGACTTTTGAAGTTTATAATACAAATAACTGCAGATAACGCTTTAGCTATTTTGCTATTGTTGCGGAACACGTTCAGAAAATGCCTAGAAACAATAAAAAAAATAATAGTAAATAATGCTAAAATAATAAGCATGTGGGAATCTTTCACATGTGCAGTTTCCCAAAGCGCTCCTCATGCATGCCATCTCGTGGTAAGCAGTTCAAGAGCTGTTCTAAGGATGGTTTGGGGAACAGTATCCGGTTTATCTTACGGCTTTCTAAACGGCAGGCATGTGTTTCTTGGTAGTAGAGGGTGCCAAGAAATGTCCAGCTCATTGTTTCGAAATGTTGTATCATTAATTGTGAGGCAACAGCCATACAAGATAGAGTTAACATTTTCTCGAAACCACGTTGATGACGCTGGGTAGGCAGAAACATGTCCGTGGGTAGTGTATTTTCTTCTCCTTGCATTGGGTTTGCCGTAAACGACGCTATTTTAGCATTATTTTTTCTTGCTATTATTATTGTTTTCTATCATAGCTATATACTCACCTATTTGATTGGACATTTGAAATAGGTAATGTCACATTATTTTTTTTGTAGTTTAAGTACCCAATACATAGTATTGAATTAATAGTCGATTAAGTACTATGGAATTATATATCACCTTTTTATAAAATAAATTTCACTTTATCTTGTCTGGATCCATGTAAACCTGCTTAATTACTTTTGAATTTTAACAAAAATAATGTTATTTTGGTATTTTTTATTCAATTATACACTGAGAAAAAAAATGGTTAAACCAATGTAAAATGCATTCAACGAAGTTTAAGTCACCTATTAGCAATGCATTTTAATTGTTTACAGAACATCTTAAAAATGTCAAATAATGTAGTTTAGTTCAACAATATTTCGTTTGTTTGTTGCTAGTTGTTAGTTGCTTGAAAATACAGTTACAATTATTTCAACACATTTAGTGACTTGAAACAAAATGCTCGACTGTCCTACAAACATAGCTGTTATTTAGCCCAATGCAGGAGGGATTTCAATTAAAATCAATGCGTTCAGAGGAAATCTAGGTTGGTGGAAGTAAAAAGGCTATTGCTTTAGCATTAACAAAGGTTATTACAACACAAATGTTGCTCAATGAATTTCGCAGAAGTTCTTAAAGGAATGAGATAGTGTACTGACTTGACATTGACAAGGGGCAGTATTTGCCAGGAGTCTGAAAGGATGTTTTTTAAAAAAAGTAAATTCTATTTCCACCTGCAGTTTATTAAGATGGATATAAATGGCATTAATACCTTTTGAAATCTTATGGAAGAAGCGAAATTGAAGTTGAAACAAAATTGATTTTTTTCAAAAAACGTTTACTCAGATTTCTGGCCAACGTTACCTCGCATTAGTTTCCAACAATCGTCTAGAAAGCAAGTCCATTCAAAGCGCTGGAAGATTTGTACTATTAACGTTGATTTTATTTAGAATCGGAATCACCTTTCTGCTGAGATACCCACTACCAATCACTACCATAACAAGGGCCTATACATTTTAATGTTGTTTATTAATGAAGTTTATTTTATTTGATTAATTTATATAGAAAATACAATAAATATTTTGCCATTAGTATAGTAGTATGGCATTGGAAAACGCCTTTCACCTCAGTTTCACTATAATTAACAGCCATTGTAATAGCGTTTCCTTCTGCTAGTTTATATGCCTGAGGGTGATCGTCAAAATAAATGGTGCTACACTTTGTTAAAATAAAAAAACATTTTCTCCGTCATATAATATAGATAAAATTTTACATAAATCTTTAAACAGCGTAACTACATGATACAGCTGAAAAGCATTTTACTCCTTCAGCATCAACTTTTTGTCTAAGTCAAAACCCCAGTCCAGTAGTAATAGTTGTATGTCAGCGTCAGTCATGCTAAAATTATAATACAAACATAGGAACATTGGCAGAAAACAATTGAATAATTGTATAAATACGTAATTTAATGTTTAGTCAAATGAAAGGTAGTAATACATCTTTAAAAAAGACTTACTTCCTCTGATTTCCACTGATTTTAGTTCCAACACATCTAGCAAATGTGAAACAGGAATAAATGACGCAGAAATAGACGTTAGGAAATTAATATAAAGATATCTGTGATTGGTCATAAATCTTCATGTTACTGGAAAATATGGTTAGACGCGAAGTTCTTTCCTGCGTGTTTAAGAATACACATTTAGATTAAATTAAAGAACGAAATGTATTGGGCTAAACTACTGTTTCAGTCGATCCAACTAATTTTCCTTCCCCAAAGGTTCTTTTAATACTTACATTAGTTGTTCAAATAAAAAGCTATTTTGCTCGAATCAACTCAATTATTTTGACATTTTTGTAATGTTTGGTGATATGCTGGTATTTAGTATAATTAAGAATCAGTTCACTCAACTATAAACGATTTGATATTCACCAGGTAGTTGATTTAAGATATTCATTTTTCTCACTGTACGTTATCTTACATCGTTGAAAAGAGAATAAAAAATTTTAATCAATAACTTAGGAATCCAATATGGTGTCCATTTAACTTAAGAAAGTTGATACGAGTACCCCAAACACCGCCGTTTTGAATTTTTGTTCGAAATCAATTTTAAATTAGTCTTGTCGAAAACAATAACTGTTATATGACGTACAAGTTTTTGTTTTTTAGAAATATCTTCTGGTGGGGTCGACATTTTAAACACATGACACATGAAACTTCAAAACATTGCCCATTTAACTAAATTTACATTTTCAATGACAAGGAAGTTATCAAAGAAGTTAGCTATATGTACATCGCCGAACAAACTTAAAGTATTTTTATGAAGCGAAAATAGTTTTTCTTTAGTGATTTTTTTAGACAGTTTCGATTACCTAAGTGGTATATTCACTTTATCAACGCATTTTCTAGCATGTACATTAGATGTAAAATATTGACGAAATAAAGTGTTATTACTATGTCTTCGTAATTGTTCTTAATCACTATAAAATAAACATATTACTATATACTAGGCCTCATAATTGTTTTACATTGTTTATTTACTAACACATATGCGTTATTTATTATCGTATAAATAAAGACACACATGAACCATATTTGCCAACATTGGTTTACAGAAATGTGTCGATTTCCTGGAACATAATGAAATAGGCGAGAAGGGTCCTCCGGCGTTGCGACCTTCTCGAACGTGAACCATGAATCAAGGGGAGATGCCAGGGCGTGGCCAATTGGTTTTATCGACCTATGAGATTCTTTTCGAGCTGTTGCCTCTCTAAACAGGCCGGGAAAATATGGCGACCGTCATTTAGTAGTCTGCTTTCCAATTTGCCTATTATTTCTGTCTATTCGATTCGGACCTGCTCCCCCTCTAAAAATAGATTTTCTTCAGTAATGTTTCCTTTGTCTTGTGTCTGCGGGCTGTGGACGCTCGTCGGTGCTCGGTCATTTTGTTCTGATAACATTTGTATTGTTGAAGGAAAAATAATACTACGTCGTGTCTCTAGGAAATGAATTTTCTTTGTATGATGATCTAACATGACGGAAACAAGGAAATTCACTCATGGAAGCATATTTTTGTGTGCTATAGTAATTTAAAGAGAATTCATTTGAAGATATTATCTGTAGAATTACAATTAAAACTATATCAAACATGTTTTTTTTTTTAATTATTTATTGTGTTGGCTACAACTACATCTAAAGTTAAATTCAAAATTGAAACTTTAAATTAAGTTTGATAATTCAAATTGCATTTGATATTTATTGACGTATTATAAATTTTAAAGCATGTTTATTACAGACCACCAAACATTTATCTTATACTCTTAGAAAGGATCTTGAAAAATATTAATACATGCGTACTGTGCAAGAACTTAAACCTGTTCACGTAGTGAGAGTGCAATACTGCAATTGGTTTGAAAATTACATGAATGATGATAGTATCTTTGACAAACCCTTCTCGGATGAAGCCTGGCTCCATCGAATTAAGGGATGGAAACTTCCAACTAGACAATATCATAGTTCAAGAAAACACTACAAAGAATGATTTTTTCATGATAACCGTGTGGTAGATTTTTCCCTACACGTTCTCCTGATCTAACTATTTTAGATTTTATTTTTCCACATTTAAACAGTACAATTTTTGAAAATACACCACACATGATAGCAATCAACATGACAACGCGTCAACACCTCGTTAACGCATTTAATAACATGAAACGAAGAGTAAAGATTTGTATTGGAACCAATTGAAGTAAGCTAGATTTTACTCTCAGATAAGTTGTAACAGAGATAAAAAAAACGTGGGTCTCTCCATTATATTTTCTTTATATTTGCTTGGTTGAAAATGATTGAGCGATGGAACTTATACATTCATGGAAACTTAAAATTAATATATACAAGGTGTTTGGAGGAACGATGTAAAACCGAAAAATATTTCCTAATAACCTCCTATAGACCATATTTACCTTAGTCTAAAATCTAATGGATTTTAAGATATTTCAACTTTTAGTAAATTGCAATTTTTCCACCATTGAACACATTGAACCTTTTATTTTTGTCATATTACACTAAAAAAATATTTCTTCATGAAGTTTAATGCATTTTCCTTTTTATAAAGAGGGAATTAATTAAAGTCCGAAGTTATTTAGAAAAAACTATAGGCCTACATGCCCTACTTAACGACATAGAAAATTTATAATTTTCAAGTTTGTAGTGATCTTTTTCTTGTTAATAAAACTATTCCAATGTTCAAATTACTTTAAAAAACTTCCTTGTTTTATGCTTTCGTGAGTAGCACTTCATTTGTCTTGTAACACACAAATAATACCAAGAAAATCAACACAAACTTTGACGAAGCAATAAGTCAGTATTGCCTGATAAGGAAACTAATTCTATGTGGGTCTAAAATAAGGAAGTTTTTAAAGTAAATTGAACTTTGTTTTATTTTACAAACTTGAGAATCATATCGTTAAGTGAAGTATGTAGGCCTGTTTTTTTGCCTAATAACTTCGGACTGTTTGCCTCTTTTCAAAGGGGGATGCATTAAATCTCCTTATTTTTAGGGTGTTGCTAATGCTTAATGGTCAGTTTTTGCTGAAAAACTGAAATTTACTAAAAGTTTAAATATATTAAAGTCAATTAGACGTTGGACTATGGTAAATGTGGTTAATATGGTTTTTAATGACCTTACTTATCGGCTGTTAAAGATTTTAATATTATTATTATTATTTATTCTAAACATTCTATATATGTGCGCATGGGAAATATTTAATCAAGATATTCTCTTTTGTCCATTTTGTCGAAATAATTGCTACAATCACTTTTCTTCAATTAAAATCAATTAATCTTTAGCTAAAATAATGTGGGTTCTATTAACATATTTTATTTAATTCGTAGGGATATACGCTTGGTTGCATAAATTTCAATGATTCCAAAATTACGTTTTGCGAAGTTAATACCGAAAATTGATTGTTGGTTTTTGAACGAAAATTTATTAAAGAAAAGGTAATTTCGCGGTATGTAGTCACACCTTCCATTAAGTTTCAAAACAAAATTATAAAATAATAGATAACTGAAATTGAAATCGACCCCGAGCATCCAAAACAATTTGAAAGCATTTTGCAACAAAAAAATACAAATAAAGGGAAATGTGAACTGGAAACGTAATTTCGGTACAAAAATGTGGTGGCTTAATGGTGACCTATTTCGTGGCGCCCTCTGTGCAATACTTTGCTGCATTATTGGATTCCTATATTTCGAACTCGTACGTCCTTTTATTACGATTAAAATCGGAAGGCACGACAAACCACTAAAAAAGATGTATATTATGAAATTCATCGAAAGTTGTTGATTCATTTTTGATTATCGTTGTTTTGCGGTGTCATTTCTCTAGATTTTTAGATAATCAAAAAAATGTTAATGGAAAGAAGTGATATTCGAGAACTGAGATGTAAGTACTTATATAAAACCAGTTACACAGTGATAAACCTGTAATATGAACAGATACTTCAGAATATAAGGTTTATACAGTATGAATGTATATTTTTAGATGAAACTTATCTTCAGGTTAGCTATACCAAATTATATGAATATGTTTACTACCCCGATCCGGGCCTTAAGAGTTCCGTATCCAAAGACAAGTGTTTAATAATTGCTTATGATGATATATTAAGCAAAATCCGACAATAGTGTTGTGCCAAATAACTGGTTACCTATCGCTACTTATAATGACAACATGAATTTATCAAATTATAAAAGGTGACTTAAAGAACAGTAATTGTTTTCAATAATGCTACTTACTGCAATGTATTGGCTATTAAACATCCAATGTCAAATGTAAATGAAACGAATGATGGAACGGCTTAATGAACGGAACATTTTGTTTAGTTGGCAATACACAAAGGCAAAACTATAACTATCCCCTTATCATCCGGAATTAAATCCAATAGACATCTCTGACAAATCTGATAAAGAACTATGTGGCTATGAGCTATTCGTAGGAAGGGCATTTGGAAATGTACATTGTAGAAGATTGGGTGAATGTGTGTCGTGTCATGAATATCAAAAAAACATCATTGATGAACATATGTCTTCCTATTTTCGTTCAGTGAAGAAGGTAATCAACTGAGTGACAAAGAAAACCTTAAATGCTGCTGATGCTTTTCTGTTTAGATGTTATGTTGGAATATTGGGGAATATTTGCAAACTATAAATGTTACTTGTGCCATACCTAGTTTTTACTATTGTACACAAACAAATATTCAATATACTATTTCTTTGATAATTACATAAATTATGATGGTACCTAATAGATGGTTCCAAAACTTCAAAACCTAGCATGATTATTTTCAAATTTTTATCTTCTATAAACACTGATAGCAAAAAACTTCGAATATAAAGTATGTTTTCTACTTAAAAAATATGCTGTAGATATAAAATAAATAACTTCTACGAAAATATTTCTTATTTCTGTTCTTTGGTATTTTCATGATATAACGATGATAAATGTAAATATTTATATATAACCATTGCGCATTGCTATTTTTCTCTGTATGAATGTGTTTATACAATAATTGACATGCAACAAGTTTATTATCCAATATTTTCAAATGGGCCGATTTAATCGAACTCTAACTTGATAAAGTGCGCCTTTCGTAATTTCGTACGTCAAAGACATACGATGAGCGCACCTATTTTTCGTGCATTTTAGGCTATTCATCGTTCAACCAACTGAAGTTTTGCAATAATCTGTGTTAGCATTCTCGTCGTCATTCTTACTCCACAAATTTTTTCATCTCATTCAAATCTGGTGAGTTATAGTAGGCCAAAGAAAGTGAACACTTTATTACTTCTAATCTATTTCAAAGAGCAAATTTTTAATGCACTTATTGTATATATACAGCCCCACACTATCACATTTTCACATTATTCTTGGGCCGACAGTGTATTCATCCTTAAGTTTTTCTCAACTTTCTGCCATAGTTTCATTCCTCTGTCATTTCCAAACTAAATTTTTATTCGTGAAAATTACGTGTGACTATAGTCTTCAGACAATATTCAATATATTCAATATAACGCTCCAAAAACTGATTTTTTCATAAATTTATGAGTGGTCGTCCAATAATAGCTGTTTTTTTTTTTGGTTTCTTCATTAATACTCAAAGTGATTTTATAAGGGTAGAATAACGACTTTTTCACCCGTCAACTTTTTAACTTTAACGACAGTTTGATAGCTAGTCACACGCCTGTTCCTCTTAGGGATTTGTCTTATTAAACAATCGCATCAAACCCAGGTTTTATTCTCTTCTTTCCTTGAAGTACTCAATTTTTTCTCTTTTTAGCACAATTCCAAACAATTTATGGCCAATTTTTGAATATCGATGAATGAATTATGGTGCGAACTTTTCATTATACCAGACAAAAAAAAAACCTTTTTTCTTGTTTGGATCAAATACGATAAACACTTTGTGATAAAAAAATGATTATCGATGTTATTATTAGAGACATAAGATGACTTGAATTTACCGAATTTTTTTTAATTACTTTTGCAATAAACAACGTTTAATACGTAACAATATTAATTAACCTATTAATTCAGTAATTTTAATTTTAAGACACTGAATTTTTCGGGATTTTGTACAGGTTTTGGAAGTTGCGCCTCAAAGTTATTTCAATGCAAAAATAAACATAATGAATGAGATCTGCATTATGTTTCCGGATTCTGTTAGAATAGGAGAAACTTCTTTTATTATGCATTTATTATAACAAATTATTATTCATAAAAGGTTTTCCTTACGTGTTTTTCGAAGCTGGTGCCAAACATGATGGCCAATAATTGTAAGCGAAACTTGATCAATTTTGATGGTGTACATTGCGTTAAGAGGTAGTTTTTCGGATTTTCGAAGATTTTGTCGTACTTCTTCTATACACAGTTTCCCATTTATTGAGTAGCTAAAGGTAGATAATTCTTACTTGTTATACATAACATAAAAGCAGAGAAAGAGAAAGATGCCAGACCAAACAGAAGAATATACCGAAATAAGCTATGATGATTACTTCCTCTAAGATTCTTCTCCGGGTAGAAGATTGTGAGTCCGGTTAGTATCGCTAACTTTCTAGTGCTTTGAAAGATCAGTAGTAGTACTTCACTAGTGCACTGAATGAGCAGCAGCCAGAAAGAAGTTGGTTTATTTCGAGTTTAACAGTTTGTTGTAGTTAGCTACGAACGAACACGGCGCGGGAAATGTTACTAAAATAACACCGGGTGGTTACATAGCAAATTCCCGCGAAACAAGTCAAATTTAGAGTTTCTGATAAAATTTCATATTTGAGACGTTATGCGAAAGGAAAAAATAAGCAGGCGATGAAAATTGGAAAAAAGATTTTTTCGATTTCAACTGATGACAAGTGCGTATTTTTAACAATATCAAAAAATTCACTCGATAATTATTCTAATGTTATTCTGGAATAAATACTAAAATCATATAAATTAGTCATTTCCATGAAAACTTAAGGTCGCCTGTATCCCATTTTCGACTTTCTAGGAGGGTACTATTGAAGCGATTCCATTCCAAAGCAATCTGAAATTGCGGCTATTCTTTTTCTCATGACCAAAAAAAAACAAAATATAGTTTTTACTCCACGTGATATTTGTTTATATCGTCGATACTCTTATCGCTCTTTACCCTTCCAAGAAGCTGAATCTTGGCACAAATTTTTTCAGGTCGATGAGCAAAGAAAAAACTAAATTTTTTCACGACAGATAGCAATAAAAAAAACAAAATATTTGAGAAATCAAACATAGGATGCAAAGTTACAAATTCAAATTAAATGTCCAACGTCAAACAATAATTCATTGACTGAATGAATTTTTTTCTTCATGCAGTAATATCTGCAATATATTTCCTCGCACTATTTTACTACTGCACAGCTGTCTAAAAATGCAGAGTGCTTTGATTCCAAGCTTTCCTCACTTATGTATAAAATGTTTGAGAGTCACACGACCCTTAACAAACCGAGTTCTCAAACTTCATTTTTCCAGTAAATCCAGCAATTTTTTATCCTCGTTCGACATATTACTTGAAGCAGATATTTGGGAGAACTAGGCGAATGTCTCTAGGCAATCGCACGAATATCCAGTTTCTTGGAATTTTAAGGGTTCAGGCGTGCTTGTGCATCTGCTTTGATCTTTTTATAAATCACATTTCCAAGGCTAACCTTAAGATGTAGAATTGGTGGAACACATTTAGCCAGTTTGATAGCTCAAATGTATTCCTTTTCGAGTTTCAGAATCTTTTGTGAAAAGCTTAAGTCGTTGATTAAATTACTATAATGATCGTGCTTCGTAAAATGATCTATCCAATTTATCTACTTTATCAAGAATTCTTCGAGCTTTGATAGTCACACCAAATGTACAGGAAAGGAGACATAATCGACATTCCGTACGCTAGAGCAAGAAAGCTCAAATCACCTCCTCTTTGGACGCGACATGCTTGAAGTTGAAGTAAAAGAAATAAACACGAGGGCTTCATCAACAAGTATTATCTAGTAAATTTTAATAAGTTTGTCCAAAATTTTATACGTAAAATTCAGGAAAACTTACCAGTCGAAATCGGAAACATCGTTTTATTTTCTATCGCACCTCGTATGTGAAATATTATCAGACATACCCAAACATGGACAGTTTTATTTAACGAAATGGAATTGCGAAATTAATTTTTAAAATGCACTGTGCAAATAACTTCGTGATAGAGTAATTGTGTTTTCAATAGTAATACGATGGTAGGTGAAAAAGAAAAAGGAAGCAGAAAAAACAACGAGAGAAAGGTTTAATTGACTAACAATCCAAATACGAAGATAGAGCGCATGCATACCTAGTACACTACATAACCATCGGCTTCAAGATGGAGTCGTTAGGGGTGGCGCGTGTGCATTTGAAAATTTGTTACCCGAATCTCGTAACTGCGCAATAGACGAGATATTGACCGGTTTATTTCCAACTAGTCATCCATTCCCCCAGTCACGGACGGCGGTCGTGCCCCAATGCTTATACGATTAAGCAGGTTCAAATTGTCGCAGCCAGGGCCAGCAGCTACCCGATCCACCGTGCCGCGCCGCTTAAAGCCTCTCGTTTTGTAGCGATCGCTCCAACTCGTTATTTCTAATGATGATAACGTTTATGCTGACCCGTATATCGAGCTATCTTTCTGCGTAAATGTAATACGCATATTTGTGCATGTATTACGAACTCGTATTTATTGATTTTTGTTGGTCATGGACTTTTAAAATGAATGGATTTTTTTTCTTACTTCTAACTAGAAGAGATGAATTAACTTTTACTGTTAAGCTTCTCCTGTCTTGCCCACGTTTCTCTCGGAAACTACTCCCTTTCGTTGTTTAATTCACTCTTTTATTGGTATTGTTGATATTTTTGTTCTTATTTTATCAATACAATACAACTCCTTGATTAGCGGATATAACGCTGTCTCTGAGATAACATTATTTTTTTGCGATTTCATTAAATTACTATATATTTTATTGTTTAAACATTTTTAACATGAATCAAATTCGCTTATAGCGTTATCTTTTATATTCGAAACACTCATGTTTGTTGCACCTAGGTGAAACTTTACTATCGTGAACTATAATGGTGCGTAGGCTTCCGCGGTCGTCAATTGGATTATCTTCGTCGTTTCCGGGCTGGCATCGCGTCATTGCGGTTGCTTTTATCGACATTTCGTCCACACTCCTATGGGGGATCTTTAGAGTTTCTGCAACTACTCCTGCTACACACCGATTAGCGAATAATCATTCCTGTTCATGTAGGGCTCGTTGTGAGTAAGTGTTAAGTGTGGCGGTTGCTAGAAGATTTAATATCTTGGGATTTTCAGGTATGATATAAGCTGTAGCTATCGTTTCATTTTAATTTGTTGGGGTTTTTGAAGATTCCATTATGGACTCGCGAATTTTTCTATTGTAATAGTGAAGGTTGCGGGATGCGAGTAAAATTAGGGGCCTACCTACATGAAACAACTGCGTGCAACACTCGTGCTAAGGAGATATCAGGAGCTTCCAGATAATAACTGGCGGTCTTTGATGGAGAAGTAGTATGAGAGTTTGAAGACGGTTTTAGTGTTCTTCCTAGAGAAAGTCTTCCTGATGTGATCGGTAACACCTTGAATGTATCGTAGATGCCTTTGCTTACGGAAATTAGGGTTTCATGAGAGGAGTTGTTGTAGAGATTAATATAACGGTTAATGGTAGTTAGAATGATTATTGCGGCCCAGAGTTTCAGTGATATGGTTCACTTCTTGAGGAAGTGAATTGGGTTCATATATGGAAATGGCTCTTTGAATAAAAAAGTTCATAACACTGCGCTTTTCGACCGGGTGATTGTTTGAGAACCCATTGAAATATCGATCCGTATGCGTGTGTTTTCGTAAACGAAATATCTCAGTGCACTGTCCATTGTGAAGCTGTGTTGGGAATATAGAAACGGTAGGAAATTGTTTAAGCAATTGCGTTTATGAGGCCAGATGACAAATGCACCATCAACACAGTCTCTGCCAACAGTAAGGTTATAGGGTAATAGAGCTTGTTCGAACAGTCCCATAAAGACTTGCTCGTAGTATTGACCATTGTATTGGAAATAGCTAGAAGAAAGACATGCTTCAATTAAGTCATCCAGATCACCCTGTTGGTTAGCAGAAATAAGGTTTTCTCTAAGAACAGTTATTGTATTCAGTATAGAAACTTTAGTGAATAACAAACTAACTAGTAAACCATTGGAATCTACGGTTAATTCTTTCAGTCGTTTGACGAAATGTTGCGAGTTTTGGATAAAAGATTCGTTGTTTCTAGTGTAAGGTTTTCTTGATAATGGATATAATTTGAAATGTATGATAAAAATCCATTAAATAACGCATTTTTTTAAGGAAATTTTACTCTTTTTAAAAGCGTTCTTCTTATTCATTGTGCGTCATACGGTCGGCACAATCGGTAGAGTATCAATAAGGAATACGAAACCAATGGCACTTTTCTAACGTTGGGTATCGATTGGTTCCAGATCAGCAAAATCAGTTAAGCGTTAGTCAACAATCGGGAAATGATGCTTAATATTGCTTGAGTAACATAAGCAAGTTGATGTTGAGCAAATTCAGTCTGTGCAGCGACGGTTGAAGATCAGCTGTCAAGCGTTGTAAACATGTGATGTCACGGTTGGCAGACAACAATGTCGGTTATAGGTCGGTGCGAACCAATGTTGCGCCAATCGTCTGTGCTCTTAGGGTTTCTGAGAGTAGACGTAAACTGTTGTGTTTCCTGTAGGGTTATAGTAGCCTACATGGGAAAAATGCTATAAGAAAGCATACAATTGCAGTATAATTAACTGCAATTTGTTTGTAAATATACGACTGGCTACAACTTACCTTAAACCCTTACTACTCGATTGTATTTCTACTGAATGCACTTTTGTTATAAAAATATTGTCAATGATCTACAAGAGCTTTAGTTACACACGTTTTAAAAAATGCAATAATATTGGTCTGCAATTTGCTATATTTGCATAAGGAATATCAGAAATTGTGCCCTACCACACCCTTTTATCACAAAATCCGGCATTATTGTTTGACAAAATATTATTGTTTTATAGTAAGGAGTGCTAGGAGTTGTATTAAGAATACAACATTTATCTTCTAGAGCAAAGATTTATTTATTTATGAGCAATAATAATTGTATTATAACATGCTCATATAAATACATTATTTTTTGTAAACTCCGTGAATAAACGAAGAAACTTTCTTCCTGTTTACCTATAAAGTTAATAAGTACCGCGAGATACTCTTTGAAATTGGCTTCGAACAATGTTCTAATATCTGGCGCAACCTCGCCTAAATTAGATTATTAAACCATTCTTCATTTATTTCTTTATCTAAAACTAAAATGCATTAAGGTTAGATAGCACGAATAGGTTCTCTGTCATTACGCGAGTGGATAAAACGTAGAAATTATATTCGTAATAATTGTTAAGAAGTGGAGTTAGTATAATTTGAGTCATTATCACAACTACACGTGCAGCGAGATTCAGGGCGGCTATGTATGATAAAATTGAAAAAAAATAAATTTTATGTCAAAAAGACGTGCAGGAATTACGGCACCTTCACGTCTCGAGAAAAACATTGTTGTAAAATATTTTTGTGAAACTTTACCAGAACATTGAAATACTATATGTGACAACAGGTAATAATTAATAAAGATCTGCCGGGTGATTACGGCTACGGCAATATTTTTTCTACAATATTGTCGTTTATTCTTTCGAGTAATTTTTTCTGTATGCTATAAATGCCTACCAGGCTAGAAACGTGCATCTTTAATAGAAACTAAAGACCACTGTAATGTTTATTTATTTCAGAACAATTGTCAATAAAACATTTTTTGTTAATATATTTTCCAACATCTTGAAAAACGTCTAGGGCGTTCCGTTTAAAATAGTGATTTTGACATTACCAGTTTGCCAATTTAACAAATTTTGTAGGCCCAGTAATAACGAAGACAGTAAGTAGCCTATTAAATTGGATCACTTTGTGTATACCATGCATTCACATTTAATTAGATTCAAAAATAAACAGGGAAAGGTTTTTACGTCATGCTTAGGTATGACTTCGTGGGAAATCTATGCGTCATATCTCTTCCCCTCGTGCGTACGGAATTCCAAGTTATCTTTATACATGTAATATAAGCATTAGATACAATTTCGTGATATTGAGGATTAAAAGACTAACTGGTGAGAGTAGAAGTAAATTAAATATAAAGCACACGGTAATCATATTTAATTTCCGTTTAGAGTATTCAGGGCTCAGTGTGTTCTATAATTCTAACGTTCTCGTGTTACTTATTTTTATAAAAAAAAATAATAAAATTTTAAGAATAAAGAAAAATATATTTTTTTAAATATAGAGATTAGTTTCTAATATTAATAATACCTACCTAACAAAAGGTTTTCTGAACTATTGAAGAATGCAGTAAATAATTTAATTGAGAATAAAAGCAGTGGCAACATATGGATATTACATTTAAGTTTATCACCTACGTTTTATTGTGACAAACACGGAGTTATGAACGTTAAGCACATTGGACTTTGAAATAGTACTATCAACGTTCTTAAAAGCGCTAGAACTTAGTCTATCTCTTCTACTCTAATGCAATTATTTTTGGATCTATATGTTTTAATAACAATAGCCGATAATGAAAGCAATTGAGCTAAATAGCAAGTTCTTTCAGATACCTAACTAACCTAGGTGTTTTTTTACGGCGCAAAGCAGCACTAAACGAGCATAAAACTTTGCTGTTATGAAATTTTCAAAAATCGAACATTTGGTCCGGTGGCTGTTAAATAAGTGCATGAGCAGTTTTAATTCTCGTAGTCTTCCGTCTCGATTATCTCGAAAACGAGATTAGCACAGGAGCAGTGAGAAGTTAGCCCTCACTTTTCAATCTTGAATATCTCGAAAGGGGAAGATCACAAAATAAAATTTTTACGGTACAAATCGGCACAAAATGTGAGCATTTCCAGATTTTAAAAAAAAATCAAAAATGCGAGGGCCAACTTCATGCACCCTCTAGAATGTCTATCGTCGTATCAGATTTTACATACATACACTATTTCCATAATGGCTGCAATTTTCCAAAATGTTGAGACAACCTGTATTATTTCCGTTCAGTACGTGAGCACCTTCTCTCAAGAAATACATTGCATTGTTTATCTCTCAAACAATTCTCTGGAGTTAAGAGGAACAGGAAACTTGGGAAGTTGAGCTTTTTATGAGAAATGCCTCATGCGATGCATTTTTAAGTCATTTGGCGTCCCATTTAGTTGGGGACACATACGCTCACATCATTACCACGACAAGGGGGGAGGCATTGACGTCACGACGACGTTGCGTCACGCGCTACCCGGCATTTCCGAGCTGAGGCCTACGACGCAGGCTCCGACGCGTTGGTTGTTGGAGATTCTATTTTGCGTGCATGTATAACAACACCGCGCAAGACGGCGGCAACTGTAACCTACCTACCGGCGGATGTTGCTGTCTTGTATTTGTCTCCGATGACATTATTATACATATTTTAGATGCCCGTCTTATTCGCGTCCTTGTTGCCCAGTTTTCTTGAGTACTGTTTCGCCTTTGTTCCTGTCCCACTACCTAACAGGTGGATCATAATTTTGGGGCGCTGCGGGACGTCGAAATGAATGTTGTTGTGACGATTGTCGCGGGGAAAAAACGGGTTCGTCATGGGAGCAAAGCGAACTGTTGAAGCTATGGGTTAAAGATTGTGTTGTTCATTCGAAGCATCAGGGTGAAAGTCGCCGCAGTGGGGGTGACAAGACGATGGAGCCAGAGAGTTGGAAAGTTTGATGAAGCAGCACGCACGAGTGTCTTTTCCGTCTTATGGATAATAGCTTATTACCACGCACCACTATGATGGTAGGTTCTGTTTTTCTCTTGTCTTACCTTTACTATGCGACTATTTCGTTCTACATTACAGCGTTAATCATATTTTGTAATATTACATAATTTTACTTATGATATTTTCTGTTGTGTTATAATTGAAAGCATACCTTTCATTTTAAATAAATTTAATTTTTTTTTAGCGTATTGATGAATCGAAATACTTAATATCTTTATTTATATATAAAGTATTTCACCAAGTGGAATAACGTGAAAACGGTAACATATTTGGGTTGGATATTTGGTAACGTTAAACTGTTAATTATAACGACTCTCGGGGAAACCAGTAGGCCAAACAAACCCTTTCTTATGAGACGAATAGATACGGTTCTGCCTAGTCACTGCAAAAAAGTAATAATTTCACCTTCCTTGGTCATCTCTAATTATAACCCACTTTTTGACATAAGCTTCGCTTGTTTTGTGCAACTGGTGTTTGCAGGATGCCGCCATCTTGTTTTTCTTTCTTTAATAACAACAAGGTTTTAACTGTGTCATCTGAAAGGTATTTGCGTCTAAAGTACATCAAAATAAGAAAATAAATCAGAAAGAATACAAGTTTCTAATAACCGTTGAAAATGTTGCCTGTACTCTTTCTGGAGGAAATAAAGCTTCTAATGAATGACGAAGGTTTCTGCAGAAATATCTGGCGTCACATTCCTAGATTGAGCTTTAAATTATCTAATTTTGTTGCCCTATTAACATACATTAAATTTTTTAAATATCCCGAGAAGAAAAAGTCAATTGAAGTTTTGTTTGAGGAACGAGGAGGGAACTCAGTCTGACCTCTTTCTACAATCCATTTCTCGGAATGCGTGTAATTCAAATAATTAAAAATCGAAGTAGTTCTAACTAGATGACTGCTTATATTTAGAGTTGGGCGTATAAAGAATGGACCTGGACCAATGATGTTTCCATTCGGTATATCACACCATTTTTTTAAACCTCGTTTAGAATTAGAATTTTTTAATTGGTAAATCTGTTTTTTGCGTTGTAATTTTTTTAATGTAAATTTATCGACGTAATTCGATTTGATTTGAGCATGTTTTTACTGTAATTATCTTATTCAATCAGATGTTGTATTTATCGAGCTGAATACTCTATTTCTAGTTTGAATTAAAGACTATAAATTAATTGGGGGTATAAAAGAAACACTCATTTATCACATAATTTTAGTTATTCAGCAACGTTTTTACTATAAATTGTGTTCGTCAAAGATGTTACACACCCGTCCTTTTATATATCGATGCAATGACATCAGTGATATATCCTTGTTGTTTTATCCTACTTTTTGTCCGGTGATTTGATACGTGCTTTTATCATAAACTATTCGACATCCGATTTGATTGATTTGTATGCATCATCGATCACTCAGTTTGTATTGATCATTAAGTGTTTGTGGTGTATGTTTTAACAAGTAAAAATGGAGTTACGTATGGGTTTAAGTAAATACTACTATACAAATCCAGATTTTGATTAAATTCGGGTAAAATTCTGTAATAATAATTGATTTATATGTTTGTGATCATTCTTTGTTTTTTTTTTTTTTAGTATTTTTACGACTAGAATTTTAAAGGAAAGCTTGTTTTAGTAATATATTTTTTTCTCCTATCTCTGTGTCTTACACACTCTCCCTCTTTATATGTTTATTCACTCATATCTCTATGGTTCTGATTGGGTATTAGGTGATTAGTGATTATGTATTGTCCCACTACTTATAAGTAACAGATCTTAATGATTCTTCCTTCACAACGATTATCCTTTTTAGTACTTATTTATCAATAAATATAGAGGAACGCGCGTCTTAATTACGCTACGCGGAGCTGCGTACACCATTATTGATCAATTTGTTGTTGGTGAACAAAATTCCGTTGGCTATGACTGGTTTAAATGTTTCGAGAACGGTCAAACAATTAGTTGATGACGATGAACGTTCCCAACGATCATTAACCAGTATTACACCAGAACATGTCGATGCTGTTAGAAATGCAGTGGCTCTGCAGCAGAGATGAAGGGATAAAATTGTCATTTCAAGTGCTCTCGCATTGGAATAAGTGTGATATCTGTCGACGAGCCTAAACATAACTCAGCGCGACAACTCTGGGTATGTTCTTCACCCGAGTTTGCGCTTCATTCGGTTTAAGTTAATATACTTTGATACCAATAAACAACCCTTTCGACAAAATTGTGGGGTGAGTGTTCCAAAATATCAAAGTCGGAAAATAAGAGACGCCCTAATATGCATACTTTAGTATGCTCTACATTTCCCCCAAGTTACAAAATTCAACATTTGAATTTGTCATCTGGGAACCATTCCTTGCCAGTACAAGTCCAGGGCAGTCTCTAAATACGTTTCTACACGAAAATCATGTACTTGCAAAGTGGGTGTATCTGAGTTTAAACGCAAAGATATCCGAATTAGAAGGAGATATGTATTCGTTTCCCACCTACTGGTTCTTATTTCCTCTTTTTCGCCTACTACTATTATATAAACTTACGCACAACGTCGTTTGATTGAGCATGCACAGATAAAAATATGGTGTCAGATCTAACACCGTTTTAACATCGCCTGGTTGTTCCCTCGCATCCACTTGCACAAGTAGTTAGAGTCGACGGAGCTCTTTTTACAGCGTTGGTTCAACACCGTTGCATGGTAAAAGGAGTTTAATAGGAATAAAAACTTTCAGTGTTACATATGTTCCTTTTCGGTGGAAACTTTCTCCGTTACAGTGAAGAATGTCTCCGTTTTGGTATTAAGAATTTGTCCCCATGGCGAAACAATTCTCCGTTTCGGTGTTAATCTTGCTTTCAGCACTGGAAAAAATCACCATTGCGGTGTTAACATTGCCTTGTTTCGATGATGCTATTTTTCCTACGCGGTGAAAAAAATTCTGTGACACGGAGTTAGAACATTTACCTCAATGATGAAGCATTTGTCCATTTCGACGTTAAGTTCAGTGAGGAAATTCCCATGTGGTGTGGACTAGAACTTGTCCGGTTTGGTGTTAAAATGTTTCACCCATACTCAAATATACCTACTTAGGTATTCATATTTACCAACAAATTATCCAGTTTGTTCAACTGTAGTAGAAAAACTCCATTTCAGATTCCATCGCGATGTAGAATATCTTTGTTCCAATGTAAAAAAAATAGAGTTGCGAAGAATAGCAAAAACAGTCCTTGAGTATTTTTGGTTGCAAGAGGTCAGTGGATCTCCTATAAATTTTACAATAATATTAACTGCATTATTTTTTAACATTTGTTTTGCGAAATTTTATGAATTTGTGCTTACACATGTAGTGCACATGCAAGATTCTCCAAAGCGGAAGAGGGACTCTTCATATCAGCAAAACATGCATTTCGAACCCCAGATAAACAGCTACTGACTTGTTTTCTAACGAAAAAATGTACCTATTATATTTCATGTATGTATCTTAATGTACGGTTGTCTATTCTGTTTGCATTAGCATGCAATTTCCATCCATTTTGTTGCACCTGTTGATAATTGGTTCGGCATTCACAAATTTACATTTAGTGTTGTTCGCTTGCTTATCTTATCGCTTTATGTGATTTGCGCAACGGTTGAAAAATGAAAAGGTTACGCTTTACTATAGTGACCGGGGCAGAATATGTCATAATGAGTTTCAACTAATATAAAATAAAGTCCTAAAAGGAAGTGGTAGATATTAACAAATTTCCATATGCAAGTTTGTATTTGCGTTGTGGTTTAAAAGGGATGCAAAGTGCTTTGACATGAAATGATGCTTAAATTAAGAAATTGATGCTTTATTTACATTACAAATAATGCGTATAAAAATTATTAGGCCACGTCGAAGTTGACCTTAAAAATTGTTGCGCAAAAAAACGAAATTGGATGCGTTCGTGATATACAAAGATATATTCAGTAATACATATTTAAAAAATTATGAGATGAATTGACATAATCAATAATCAAAAAATAAATAATGAAGTTGCAAGTACACAGTAAGAAGCAAGACCGAATGAAAAATTTTACTCTGTGTAAAAATTTAGGAGTGACTAATATTAAACTTAAAGCAACAATTTCACTTAATTTAACACATTTATAACTTCGTTTTGGGGTTAAATTTACCATCAACTATTGTGCTGGACCCACACTAACGTTTAATGGCGTGAATTATCGCACTATTTGACTTAATATGTATAATATTATATTGTATAATAATGGGATAACTAACGGCATTAACATGTGTATGTATATGCAGTAAAATTAACGAAAGTCGAGAATCCTAGGAACGAATCCAGAAATCAACTAAATATGCTCCTCAACTGATAAATAAATACAACATTTATGTTACTTCAGGGAGGATTTGGTATTCAAAGTAAGAGAGTAAGGGGAAATAAATAAATATCTTACTTATGTACTTATGTATATTCATGTAAGCATAGAATTGCTATGTATGGATACTGCTACTTTTTTTTTATTTCCAAAATTTTTAATTGTAATTACCGTTTAATAACTACAAGTATTACCTATTAACAACGTGTTTCATCAAATCAAACGGGTATTTAGACAAGATTATTGACTAACCGTTTTTAATTCATGAATAATGGCTAGTCAGGACTGACGGTTGATGAATTACGGTTATTCATGATTACCGACTAAGCTTTACTCGCGAATAATGGTCAATCATAACTAACGGTCGATGAATAACGACTAGTCATGACTAGTGAATAACCGTTAATCAAGATTCATGAATAATATCTTTTGTTACTAACGATTACTCATGGATTGCTGAGTAACGTTTAATCATAATTAAAAGCATATGTTTGACGGGCGTAATTACGATTGAATTATTCATGAATAATGACTAGTCATGACCAAATTTACGTAGTCATGACTAAATTTTGCGTGAATAATGTCCAGGTTTGTATATATTGTAATATTGTAAACGAACGTCCAAAAGGTTGTCTGGTATGAGCGCTACCCACACATCTCATCTAGTGACAGTTTGTCCACCTATCGAAAGTAAAGGTTCCTCTAATTTCGATTTCTAAAAGAAAATTCCTTTTTTTGGATTACTACACTTGGGGTGTAGGTGGTAGAAGAAAAAACAGACACATTAACTGCTTTCGTATTAAATTTCCTCTTTCCAAAAACTTCTAAATTAGTGCAAAATCTTTTTACTACAAGACTCAGTGTAAATGTTAGTTATATAAAAATGTAATCCCATTAACTAATAATTGTTTGGTCAGTCTTCTTCAAAATTCTCAATAAAATTTCACGTTGTAGTGTTGCATGTGATCTAAAATGTCATCAGAGAGCACAGAATCTCAACTTCAGTAGCGTCCCTGCATCATGCTATACTAAAAATAAATAGTTTCGGCATATATTTCGACAGCAATATATTTCAAATGGTAAAAACCATCAAAGGTGATTATCGAATTAAAACAATCCCCAATGCGATTAAACAATGGCTTTGAATGACGTTAATTTTATATTTGATTTTGAGTCTAGTTCTAGAGTCTTAGTTAAATTTCCAGTAAGAAGGTGGTTATTTGAAGGGTTCGAAATAGAATTCAAAAAATGAGTTAAGGTAATTATTTTCATATAGAAACACATAAACATAGTGTTTATTAAGCGAAATTTCGATAAATAAGGTTAGTTATTTAAATTTCTACATCTCTACATCTTTCAGATAGCTCCCAAACTGCTCCAGCACTTTACCCCTTATTCTGTAATAATTCAGCTTCTCAAGAAATATCTGACGATTGACAAGATTGGAAGCTTTGGTTAATTCTGCAATATACCTATGCATGTGTTTCCTTTAACGGTGTAGTCGTACAAAGGAAACTATGGCAGGTGAGCCGTTACGATCAACGTGAAAGAGTGCTAAGTTGATTGTTAAATAAAATATTATGTTTCTTGAGAAACTGTACTATTTTTGTTGTCATTACTTCTTAAATATTTTGAAGAAAATTTAACAACGATATTGGACGATAATTTAGTATCTACTGTTCTGATCCGCTTTTAAACAAATTGAATTTCTTATTTATCTGTAAATTTCCGTTGTATGATGGAGTTATTGATAGTATGCATTAGCGGATAGACAATTTCACAAATACATTGCTTCAGTGCCTAAATACAGGAGTTGTATTTACCTGTAGTATCTCTTTCAAGTTCAATTTTATGATTTGTACCATGTACCAAAGTGCTAGAGATAAATTTACTACAGAAAGAATATATAGTGCCGTGTCAGATAATTACGTTTCAGGTGTTTTAATGCGTTTAATACCATGTCTAGATAGAACTAAGCATGCAATTTAAGTAGATAAAATTTTGCCTAAAATATAATTGCATTCTAGATTTTTTTAAGGAGATAGATATATCTACATTTAGCTAATTGAAAACAAACTAAGTATCTCAAAATCTAGAAACATTGATTTGATTCTAGATGAGGAAATTAAAAATTCAATAAAATACGGGCGTTCTATTTAATTAAAATAACAAAGTAGATTCTTGGTTCGTTACTTATTTGTTGTCATGTATGGCACATTTTTGGAAGATAATTTATGGTATGCATTACATTATTTGAAAATTTTGACCTTTCGTCGTTTACACAATAGGCACAATTCTAGAAGATTGGAGTATCCTGTATTTCAATCAGCTGATAAAAGATATGATTATCCTTGATAGACTTCAATTTTACTTTGTGATTATGTATGGAAATAGCCAATCACGAGCCAAATTTTTAGCCCCAGATTTTAAAAGCTCTTCTCTTAATTAAAAGACCTACCATAATAAACTATTTATGTCATAGAGAAAGGAATTGATCTGGCTTTGTTAATCCATGCTAGTATGAAATTTTAGATATGTGAACGTTGGGAACTTTATTGTCTGTAGTTAGAATAAAATTTATTAACCGTTTTACTATTAACTGATTTTTATAACGCTCAAACACATCCTTTTAATTTTCAATCGAGGTGTTTTCGATACGCCACCTACAACCCACTGAACCCTAACACCCGCGAATTTGTTTTCATTTTTTTTATGAACGCTTAATTAATTTAGTCGTTTGCTATAGGATTCAGATAAATGGCAATTGCCCAAGCGTTAACAAATTGACGACACGATATTAAATCGTTCTGGAACTTCGCTGAAAGCACGTTTTATTCTGTAATAGGCTATTCGCAACTACTGAAGCATAAGGAAACATCACAAATTTTATTAAACTACTGGAGCTTCGTATTAGCCCCGGTTACAGTTATCAACCGGATTTGCGAAAGCATCGATAGTTCTTGTTTATTCGCCGGAATATCGTTGACAATTGCTACGGTTGGTCGTCGCATTCCGTATGTAATCCTGGTTAGTTGACGATCGATTTTCGCCTCTCACTGACGCAAGCGGACTTCTCTCTTTAGCATATGCTGCTCTACATTTCGAGATCGCAGTGAAATTGAACAATTTCGCCTCAAGAGATTGGCTCCTTTACCTATGCGTGGCTGTTCTAATTCTAGCTCATACGGTGGAATAATTCTTGTGGATGAAATAACATTTCCGAATAAAATTATATTGTTTTTGGAGCACAATACTCTGTACTGATGTTGAAATGTTTTTATTCAATCATATCAACTAGGGTAAGATTAAGTTCTTAAAGTATTCCCTTATTCCCAGTTACTGACAGTTCTTGAACGACAATAAAACTTTTGGCATTATCAGTATTTCTTGTGTCACCAGAAATCACATAAGCCTTCTTATTACAAATAAACGACGACAAAAAGCAACGGGAAGATGAATCCAACGATACCACACACAAGGATGGCATGTGTAGAAAGATGTATGATACTTTGCATCAAAAGCTGTATTTACCTACTATGTATTATTCTTTAGTGGACGTGTCAAAATTTCGAAAAGATTCATTGAGTGGTGTTGTTTTGAGAGAATCATGGAAAAAGAACAATTCAGGTCAGTGATTCGATTTCTTTTTTGGATGGGAGAACGTGTGCAGAAATCAAAGAGAGGTTGGATGCAATTTATAGGGACCGCGCACCTTTGATGAGTACAATCATATACTGGTTTAACGCATCCAGGTCGTCCCATTGGGGTCATTACGGACGATGTGATCAATAAAGTTCATGATAACGGATTAGCAAACCATCGGGTAAAAATAAGAAGGATTGCTAGTATGGTAAACATCTCAATTGAACGTGTACAAAGCATCCTTTACGAAAAATCGCGTGATGACTTCTGCGGCGCTATGTGATTGTAGATAAGACATGGATATATCACAACACGTCTGAAACAAAAGATCAGTCGGTAGAATGGGGTTTTCCCGACGAACATGCACCAAAGAAGGCAAAAACGATTCCATTAGCCGGAAAAATTATGGTAACGATTTTTTGCGATTCGCAAGGTATCTGTACCATCATAACGCTTCATTCCACTGATCGACAATCGCGACCGCAAAATTAGCCCAGGTAGAGTACGAATTGGTGCCGCATCCATCATATCCGCCAGATTTGGCAGCTCGCGACTTCTTTCTTTTCCAAACTTGAAAAAATGGCTGGTTTACGTCAATTGAAGAAGCTATTACCGAAGCAGAGGCCTATTTTGCAGAGTTCGACAAGTAATGGTTTAAAAAAGTTGGAACATCGCTGGACTAGTCGTATAGAGTTGCAAAGTGATTATTTAGAACAATGAATCTACTAGATGCAAAGCAATTGCGTTGTCTGTATTAACACAGATAGCAATGAATGTTTCCGTAATTAACTTTTGTTGTTGGCTAGGAAAAAGCGCCCTTGTGACGCCAAATGCTAACGTAAATGAGCAATTTTACATGTCACTATTTATTTTGTGTGCTTGTGACAGTATTTCTACATAAAACTAGGGTAATTTATTCACGACGAAAAGGCATTCGAAACATCAACAATTTTCCTTTGTTGCACGGTTCTGATTTTCATTTGGATTGAAAAATTAGTTTAAACATCTGTGTGAATCAATTCGATGAAGTGATGTTGTTTCAGACAATTACTTGGCATCAATGGTTATTATTTTTCTAATTTCCAAAAGAAATGACAACGCCTTTTTCTTATTAGATTTTTCAACAGAATGTACAATTTGTTTTATATAAATTAATTTCTACTAGAAGGCTGTAGAAATCCTTGTAGATTTAGTTTTACTGTAATTTCTTTTTTAACGGAATGTCCTGCACATTTTTCTAGAATATGATAGAGAATTTTTGTAAACATTTCCCTGACATTTTTTCTTTGAATTGCTTAGATTGGGATGATTAAAATTGATCGGAGTTGGTGGCAATATACCAATCGCGCTTATAATTATTAATTCATGATCGGCCAATGCCCGTGTAATTGTGGAAACTGTTGGGAGATGTAAAGGCATGTACCCGTATTAATATTATTATTATCAATTGCCAGTAATTATCAGTAATTTTAACATCACGACAGTATTTAGCAATATACGACAGCAGATGGTGGCGCAACTGTTGTTTGAATAGTATGGTTGTAAATACAATTAAACAACGCAGAAACAATACACAAGGCTGTGGAGTCAGATCGAGCGGTGCTGGTAGTAATGAATTTTTAAAATGTCTGCTTATAACACAATCTAAAAAAAATAGTTAATAAAGTAAGTTCTTGCTAATGAAAATTACGGCATTTCAAATTAATATTGTACTAAAATTACTCTTTGTATACTTATTTTTTTAAAGTTCACCTCGTTTGAATTTCCACTAAGATCAGTTTTATTGTGAGAAAAAATCACTAAATTGTAATCGCTTTATTTTGATATTTGTGTAAGTTAAGTAAGGAAAGAATTGTTGAAATTTGCCTGATATTACTGCATTATTGTTTCATTTTTTTGCTTTAGTAGGCCTGGTGATGATAACAGAGTAATTATTTTTTATTTGGGAAAATTGGTACAGAAATTGTAATGTCTCTTGTATTTTGCTTGACATTTATTAATATTTTGAGTGGTGGTTATATTGGGTATCGATAATGTTTGAATTACCGGTTGCATTGAGAAATTCATTCAAAAACATTTTTATAAATGTTTTTGAATGAATGTTCTCTTTTGTTTAATAAATACAATAAATTTGTAAATAGACATCAAGGATCCAAAATGTTAAAAAATTTCTACTAGAATTCGGAGGATTATCCATGCAGCTTGTTACTGTTTTTATATTTAAAGGTATAGAAGTATGTAGAATCTGAAAATTGCGTTTATTAAGACAAGAGATGAAGTGATGTAACGCTAAAAATATTCACCAAAAATTTTGCTTCGTATATTTTTTGTTGGTATGAAATCAGAATTAATAACAATTTTGTGTTTGTAAACAGTATCATACATAATATTATTTCTCTATACCAATCAATCGACATCATCTCATTTGGACCAACGATTTGAACGCGATCGCAGTTCAAGGTTACGTTTTTTTTTTATGTTGCTACTTTTTGCCACGTAGTATAGTTTACATGAACAAACCATTGCATACAGATTATTCGAAACATCATCGAATACATCAATGGATGCTTATGTAAATACAGACTCGATCACAATTATTAGACATCTTTCGGGCAGAATATAGGAGGTTAAATAATCTAAATCAACGAAAACACGTCCATTCATAATTTATTTATAAATATTAGTATTGCGTTATACCATTTTTTGTCTTTATTGTTACGAATTGTTTTCGGCATATTAGGTACTGCCACATGTGTTCAATGAGTGACGAATGTGCCGACTGTGGAGTTCAGTCCATCAATTGCATGCCATTGTTAACAAACCTAGGCACTGCTTCGCGTTATTTGTAACATAGGTTGTTGCCTTGTTGAAAGATATAGTTGTGTATGTCCTTGTGAAATAATTTTAATGCAGGCGTCTTCAAAGCTTCTTGTAACGTAGTGGACTGCTACCACCAGTAAATTTAATGATTGGCATTCCGCAATCTGGATTGTACGCTTTCCTCTGCCTTCTTTGAAGTAATTGAACGCCCGACTACTTGAAAAGCTGTAATATAAAGGAGTAAATTGATGAATTATTCAATCCCATTTTTTTTTTAGCCCAATACGATCTATAGTTCATGTTTTTACGTTTGTAAGAACAACTGATTGTTGTTGTTTGATACATACCCACACAGTCGAATGATCATACTGTTTAGCCCATAATAACCGCTTCTTCTTGTGGGTGTTCGTCAAATATCACTCGAGAGTAATATAAGGGCATGCACGTTTGCACGTTTTGCCTTTGTTAACTCACGCGTTTTCAGCTTTATTGGGCACTTCGAATTGTCAACGCAATATAAAAAATATCCTCAATAAATACTCGCAGAAACTTATAAGTGCAGTGTTCCTGTAAATCATATAGCAGAGATTAATTTATTAAAATACAGATTTATTCCCTTGTTTCCGGCTGTTTTCAAATTCAAGTTAATAACTTAATAAAATCTTATTATTAGACATAACCTTAAATATTTTCGATGTCCACTTTCCTGCAATTCAATAACAGCATCAGTACTGGGATTTTCCAGAAATACATATTGTGAAATAACTTCCTCAAAACCGATCCTGAATTCGCCGTTCGCGAATGTCTGTTATATTCGACGGTCTTTTGGATAATCTGCATATACTTACATATATAGCATATACACATTCATATGTCTATCTCCGCCTCTCTATGAAACAAAAACACAATCAGCTTTTGTTACGTAAAAAAACATTATACTGTCAAGGACGTAAGATGTTAAAGGTGGTCCGATCGTATTTGGTACAAAGTCGCTGAATCATTAACAATGCTAAGTTAAAGGTGGTTCTTGATCTGTTAGCCAACCCAAAATTCCTCAATAAAATCACTTTTCTTTTGGTGCCCATCATGCAGAACGCTTGATGATGCGAGATATTATCGAATGCAAGACTTTTTGTATTAAATACAGGCAATCTGTATTGTTGTTCCAAATTTATCAAGATTTTGATATTTTCATAAACAAGTATGGCATTCTAAACCGTTTTACTGGTCGAATATTTTCTTGGCCAAGTAATATCTAGTTTTCTATAATCTTAACGAACTTGCTAATAATAATGTTTAAATTCAAAAAGTGTTGTTAGAGCTACATATAGATATACGTACATGTATGTAAATGTGGAATCATTCGTAATTAATGAAGATATTGTAATGGTTTTCATAAATATTATAAATTGAAACAATACTCGAAGAACATTATATGTTTTATTTAAAACTGCGCTATATACTCGGTGAAAATGTAGCTAGAACTATAGTAGATAGTAAGAGAATCTACAGTAGCATATAACAACTCCCAGTTAGTACTTGCTACTGTACGATTTTGCTAAATTGGTCTAGTTGTCTAGTTCAAATATTCTGGTAGCATATACGAGGTAGGTATCGCAATGTTAAAGTTAACGTATTGTTGCTGATATAATTTGATATAATAAAATGTAACGCGTATGCAGAGCCCACAATACTTTTTTTTTTTTTTATTTCGTATTATACTGTATATTAATGCAAACAATTTTTGTATAGTGCCATTTAAAACAACGCATTATTATTAAAGTAATGAAGTTATGTAGTGGAGTTTACTACTGTTTATAATACTTACCAGATATATTACTTGATACTATATTTTGTTGTAGTACAATTTATATTCATGTACACTCAAATAAATAGATACCTTAATACCAAATATGAAAAATATCGCTAAATGTGATTCGGGCTGTGTATTACGGGTTATCTTACAAGGGATGACACTGAACCCGAAAATTCAAAAAAATTAAAACTGGGAACATATTTAGCTTAGGTATGTATTATGTAATTTTTTTTTGTAGTATTCACTCTGAGTGGGCGAAATTCATTTTTGAAATTTGAAAATTGTCCTCTCTGGTAAGAGATGGAGCAAAAGTTTTGAGACAAAAATTGTTTGCTATAAAGAGTCTCATGAAGCGGCAATGAATTTGATGAAAAAGTAGATTATAAACATATCGATATTGTTATCTCTTACCTGGAGTCGAAAGTGGAAATAATGGAATCTTCTTATACAGAGTAAATGCCGCCTGTTTTGCAGTGCTGGAAGTATTTTTCACTTCAAAAGAGCTTTTTTATGTATAAAATAGATGTACATACATAACGTTATAACGTGACAATCTCTCATTCATAATTAAGTTTCGGCGCCAAAATATCACTTTGCTTACGCTTGGTATAAAACTTGAAAATTCAGTTGGTTTTGCTTTCACGTAAGATTTCCTGCATCTTCTTCGTTGCTCCATTTGTGGTAGCCATGCCACCATATACCATGTGCATTGTGTGACAAATTCTTGTGTTCTAGACACCTTTTGAGAAGGTCCAGGTATAATAAACTTGGTAGGAATTACGATTCGTGTGATTGGTACAGTTCATTCGAAAATTTAAATTTAATTTACCGTTTTTTGCAACATTTTTAGAATAAAATGCAAAGAATAATATCCAAGTTACTTGGATTCTTTTATATCTATTGCATCATCAGAACTCGAATTGCTAGTACGGCAAGTCGCGAATCATCATGAACCGGTCTGAATCTATTGGTACGATATGAATTGTGTCATATGAATCTTTCAGAGTCATGAATAAGGTTCGCCACTTTAGTCATGAATCATTACGAATACTGTACGATCTTTCGATACGAATCGTATTACACGAATCTTTCTTTAATTTATTAAAATTAAATTAAAAATTTTTAATTTTTTCTAATTTTGGGAGTCATTAGGATTGGAATCGCTAATCGCTAGTAGGAACAGATTAATATTATATTATTGTAGAATCTGATCAAGCAATAAAGTAATTTATTGCTATTTTTTTTTTTAGTTTTTAAAATGCTTGTGGTGCCATTTGTAACACTGCAAGTATGTCACAAAATGTATGCGCGTATTCCTACTATATATAATAATAATAATTCCAGTAGTACTATAAAGTAGGTGGCATTTGCACTGCATGAAAAATTACATTATTTCCATTTTCGACTTCAGCTAAACGATGTACGTAAAAATACTGATATGTTTATAACCTTCTTTTTTTGGTCAAATTTATTACTGCTTCGTAAAACTCATTACAACAAACAAATTTTTACTTGATTTTTGTTTTATCTCTTATTATCAGCGAGCTATATGCAAAGATAGAGTGGAAAATTTCAAATTAACGAATTAATTTCACCCTCTCAGAGTGAATATTAGTAGAAAATTGCGTGATACATGTGCTCTATATGTCCTCAGAGTTTCACAGCTTTTGACATTTTCAGGTTCACGATCATCCCTTGTTAGTCGCTTGGTACTATATGTTTAATTTTTACCAAAGTAGCTATTGTTTTTATGTTTTGTTTTGTCAGTCAATGTGTATGTTCCACTTTAAATTGTTCTGTATCCTTAGACCTAAGTGAGTTGTTTCTTTTATTTCTTTTATTGTTTGAGATCTTACTTTTATCTGCTTTTTTGGTCTGTTCTTCCTTTTAGTAAAGATCATACGACATCGTCTCCTTGGTTTTGCTCGCATTTATTGTTAATAAGTTGTTATAGCGATATCATCGTGTATGTGTGATTAAATTTGTATGTCGTTTCTACCTTGGTACACTACTATATGATGCATAAGATAGAGCATTGGTTTCCTCCTTGTGATAGACCATATTCTGAATATAAGAGATCGCCTTCTGCTTTGTTTATCTTCGTGGCTTGTTGTGTGTGTTTAGGTTTTTATTAGGTTTACTTCGGTTCTTTTCATGCAAAAAACTTTTGTTTTGGTTATTGCGTCGAATGTTATTTCATGGCTGTGAATATAGTTACCATTATGTTCTGATCTAGTTTTTTCTAAATTTGGTTCATATGCTGCAGACGTTGTTCCTGACTCTTTTTAGAATGCATATCGTTGCACAATGTTGTACTTTGTGAAATAGTCTGTTAATCTTATTCGGAGAACATTTTCTAATTTTGTTTAATGATGACAGTAACGAGATCTAGTTTTGTAGTTTTTATTTTTCTTGAAAGTGGGAACGATGTTTACTCTATGTAATTTAGAAATTTTCTTTTTCTGCTTTCAGAGTAATATTTGCTAGTTTTACTAATAGAAGTGTCAATATTATCTTTTATTAGATCACTTCTTACTCCATCAACTCCGGATGTTTTGCAGTATTGCAATTCATTGATCATTTTATGTTACTACTACTAGTGCAATAAATTGTAATTGTGAGAAGGTCATGCAGCAACATATCCTCTTACTACTTATGTAAATTTTCATTAGAGCCACAAGTATTATTTTCCACTCTTTAAATAAAAAAGAAAATATGAACAAACATTCTTCTGTGAGGTTTAAACTGCCAGGCTAGTAACCACTTAAAAAATATAATTTCTCGCCACTTGTCTATTCTAAATTTTACCAAAATTAAATGTGCGCCAACCTGATTGCTTCATTTTTTTTTCAAGAACATGAAATTACAATCTGTATATACACTACCGTCCATATTAGTTCGGACACACAAATAAATGTTAAAAAAACGGGAAAATATTCAAACTCATTTTTCCAAAACTTAACATTTTTATTGCATTTTATTAATAGCTATTGAAATTAAAGTATAAAAGTAAAAAAAAAATAATTCTAACGAAAAATAAACAAAAACTTCTTAAACATTCCGTTCATCAAAGAAAATCCCTCTTGCGCGAAGACCAGCTTTCACAATCCGAGGCATCCGCCCCACTAGTTTTTCAAAGACTCTATTTGGCATATTAGTCCATTCCTCTTGTAAAATGTTCCACAGGTGGCCTACGGAGGTAGGGGATACTGTTCGGATCCTCCTGTCCAGTTCATCCCATAACAGTTCGATGTGGTTTAGATTGGGGCTTTGCGGTGGCCATGTCATTATTTGTAAAGTGCCATTATCTTTTTCTTCATTTAAGAAATCTTTACGTATCACTGCTGAGTGTTTGCGGTCGTTGTCCTACATGAATACAAAATTTTCGCCGATTAGACGTTGCCCCGATGGTATTGCATTTTCTTGCAGTATTTCTAAATAACCTTCTTTTCGCAAAATACCTTCGATTCGCTTCAAGTCTCCTGTACCGGCGTAGGAAAAACAACCCCAAACAAGCACAGAATTTCTTCCTTGCTTGACAGTTGGCAATACACAATCCTGCAACATTCTTTCGCCTTTCACTCTTCTTACAAAAACGCGCCTTGGTTGTGCGAACACCTCAAACTTTGACTCATCAGTCCATAGCACCCTTTTCCAATCATCCAATATCCAATTTCTATGTGTTTCTGCCTACTGTAGCCGTTTTTGCCTGTTTCCCCGTCGAAGTAGGGTTTTTTTTTGTTGCAATGCGGCCGTGAAGATTTGCAGCTTTTAATCTTTTCACTGTAGTAACAGAAATTTTTCTTGCACTGTCGCGATTCATTTCGGCGGCGATTTCTAATGTTGTCAGTCTCCTATTTCGCTTGCTCAGCAATTTTATATGCTCATCGTCGGCGTGAGTTGTTATTCTCTTACGACCTGAACGCGCCCTATCTCTTAAACTGCCCGTGCGTTAATGTCTCTGAATGATATCACTAACAGTCGATTTATTAACATGTATTTTTTCGTATTTGACGCACTGAATAACCTTCTTGATGAAAAGCCACAATTACAGAGCGCTTTCCTAAACTTGTCGGTTTTCCTCTCGGCATTTTAATAACTTTAATACGCTGTTAACTCTAACGCACGCACAAGCAGGCTTATTTAGAAACTATAGCATTTATCAATACACAATAAACTTTCAGGTGGCCTGCTCCCACCCCAAAGAGTATTGTAAATTTATTACCTGCAGTATTGACCCAAAAATAATCCTATTTGTGCCGATGAGGATTATTCTGAAAATTACTATATTGGGTCATAAAATATAATAGGTTTTTAATCATTCTCTAATCGATATTCTCGGAAGTTTGCCTGTACAATTGGTTATAAACTTCATAAAGGACCTAATATAAATATGTTATTTATATATAAACGCAATTATATTATCTTTTAGTAGAGTTAACATTTTACTAGGTGTCCGAACTAATATGGATGGTAGTGTACATCTGTAATCTTTAGTGAATTATTGTTTGGAATCCACTATTCAAATCAAGCAAGTTTTAGTAATTAATACAACCGCAAGACGTTAATGTATGTGTGCGTATGCATCACCATAGTCACCATTCGACCACCTTCATCAAGTTAGTTTCAACGAACGTAAACATGGAATTTCCGTTCTAAATTCGGTCGAGAACAACTAGATAGTCAATCTAGTTGTTCGTTTGATCAGCACAACGGGATTGCAACCGCCGTGGTGTTCCGCAACTCGCTACTCGATGTTTTTCCGAGGAGTTAAGTACGGCCAAGGTCATCAATAAGTTGTTACTAGGGATGACTGTCGACGTTTTGGCATAGTCGCCGATGATTTGCTGGTAGTGATTTCCACGTATCGATGTTTTTGTAGTGACATTTTATGGCCTTTTATGGCGAGATATACGCTGTTACACGTATGAATACAGCGAATAGCGTAGTTCGCTATGAATGTTCCTGCGGTTATAATAAGACCTTATAAACTGCAGTGGGCCTCTCAGTACATGTACAAAAAAAAATCGCTTTCTGTGCAAAGCAGTGGTGGTTATATAAATTTATAACAATATTTTTTTATTTATTTTATTTATCTTGGAGGATCTTCAAAAGTTGAAATTCTATTATATTTAAAATCTCTTTGATTCTTATAGCACCCAAAGTTCATGCTTTTTGAGTTATATTAGAACGTAGGTAATTTTGAAAGAAATGCGGTAGGTCAAATCTAATTTAGTGTTAAACTCTGTCAAATCGTCTACAAGTAATTATTACATAATAACATATATGCGAACGCAAATCCCCACATACAATATGAAACCCAGCGTCAAAAAAATGGTCACTCAATGTTTTAGGGAGGTATCATTGGTACCACCATAGCTGGATCACATTTACTTCATGGCTTCTGAAGCGTCGGAATATACAGCAGCTTTGTTGCTAATGAACTGGCAAGTATGGTGTCGACATAGTGGAACTCCAAACTACAAGCAATAAGGCAGTTGCTGTACGAGATGTATAGGTTTATTGGTAGAGGATAACCAGTATAACGTGAGATAAACAAGAAAAAAAAAACAATCGGATAATTATAAAAATATGAAATAAGTAAATTAATCTAAAACACGGAGAGAAATAATTATTTGTAGACGATACGACGATAGTTAACATTAACTTAGATTTTTACTTTTTTGTTAATCGTCGTGACCTACCTACTACATTTATTTCAAAAGTACTTATGCTCTATACCATTGCTGCGCACTCTCTGATAAAAGTGTATGGTATTGATGTAATAAGAACGTTTGAAACCCATGGTGGAGCGTGACGAAGGAAACCCTTTGGTATGCGTATGTACACTTGCTACTCGTGTTGTCAATTTAGTATTTATTGAATGAACAATGGATAGACATTAGCCCTTAAATATTTTAAAAAGAAATTTGCAGCAAGATGCTTTTATGATCCAAAACATAATTCTTACTTCAGTTTGGGACTAGTTAGTAGTTTTTGTATATAACTGCAGAGAAAAAACTATTTGAGATAGCAGCACTTTAAGCCTTGTTGTAATTCTTAGTATAAATTGTTTTTATTTTTAAAATACTCAGGTTGCTGGCCTAAAATTTTTCTCTGTGTACAAATATTTATTTCCACCAACAATTTGTAGATTTTTAGAATAAAAAGTTTTGTGGGCGAAATATGGTATTTGATATGTTCTTAACCTATCTTTGAGCATAGGCAAATTGCCAGTTTTCCGAAATTATGTCAATGTTGTTGGATGTATACTGAACGAAAAAGGTATGTAAGTACAATAAAAAAAATGCGCTAATTTCTTTTTCAAAATTGATCCAACGAACGCGTTTATCATTTTAATAAATTACTGTTTATTATGTCGATGGACACAATACAATAATACAATAAACTAATTCATTAATAAATACATTTATTGATGTCCAATGAAAAATCCCTAAAGTTTATTTTGGTTCTCACAAAGTAAGTTGGTTTATTAACTTACTATATTTATTATATTGATAAAAAGTTTCAATTTGATGAACTTAGTTCATTATTGTCATAAATTTATTAGTTAATATAATCAATTTTTTTGTTGCTTTAACAAAATGTAGTCAGCGAACACGATTTATTGAATTAATTTCTTTAGTGTACGAATACTTTTTCGCTGACTGCCTGCATCTATTAAAAAATGCGCTTCCGTAGTTTTTCACAGTGCTAAGAAAAGCCTTGCAAATTATTACTGCAATATATTCCATTCCGCCTCCTTTGACACCGCTATGCTATTAAAGAACGACCATAACGAGCACAATATGTCGTAAATTATTTCATTTATATGTACAACATACGTATGCTGTACATGCAAGGGCCTGTTTTACGAGTTCAATGTCAAGACCGCTTGATTAGAAAACTTGACCATGTTTGAATAGACGGAATGATACAGCAATGAACAGAGATAGACACCATTCGAATGATGCGGTTGGCGGGTGTTTATTATTTATTCGTTTACGTCACGCTAAATGTTGATAAAATGTTATAATCGTTCCAGAGAATGACTGGTTTACGGATATATACATTTTACGATATTTGTGCATGTGTTTTTAAACATAAATAAACAAATGGTAGCCTGATATTACGATGCATCCGATGCATTGCAAGTTGTTTTTCTTATGTAAAAACTGTCAATGGAAATCGGTAACTGTATATGTTAGAGTACCTTTACGCTTTTCCTTCCTATATTGGCTATTTTATTATTTAGTTGACTAATGTCGTTGTAATTTTTTATGTCCTTTCAATTCGGTCTTTTCTAAAATCGTCATATCTCCAAATTGTAATATTCTTTAGGTAAAACAATTTATGCACAACTCGCCCAAAAACCCCGTCTGCGGGTAAATAAGAATAACGACGTACTGGAAATGTTATTTCGACCCCCTGTAGTAATTCTGTTGCTTCTCTGAAATCAAAACATTTGCATGTGTGTAACGTAAGTATTTTTGTTCTGCTCTCCTCGACCGCACGCAAATCGATGGATTTTTTTCACATTTTCTGGGCAATATGAAGTTCTTAAGTAATGAAAAAGCGCTGACCCAACAGCGTTACAACCTTAGCCGCTCTTTTCTTCGACACTGAAAACACCAACCAATTTGGTGAAAGTAGTAATATTTCTGTATTGGCAAATCCGAAGAATTCTGCGCTTGTAAATCGAAACATAGTCTTCCTTCATTATTAATTGGAATTGTTTATTTTTTGTTTTGATATTTAATACGGCCACAAAAGTTGCAAATATAATAGCTGGAGTTTCAAAGCTCAAATTAAAACACTAAAAATATTTTGTAAAAAAATCTTACCTTTAGATTACGCTAATATTATACAAAACTAAACAAAATCTGTTAAGATTTTTGTGTATCACGAACGGTAAAAAAGGTAAGGGGAAGATTTCGTGCAGCATCTTTTGCTAAACTATGCGATTGTCTGGTAGTAGGTATCGTGGTATTTTACTGTGATTTGAGGATTGAGAGGTAAAATTCAAGTTACAGCGCAAATTTAAATTTGATATGTTCCAAGAAGGTAAATGGCTTTTGCTAGTCTAACGATTTTAAATTAAAACGTCTGTTTTTATTATGATTGTGATTTCGTTCATACACCATGCCTCCTGTTAAACTGCATTCACTCTTAATCCGGCTAGTTAACGTAACTCGAACGTGCTTTGGTACAATCGACCCTTAAACTGTCAAAGACTTTCTAGAAATTTAAATCCTACCGTCTTCTAATACTTTTATCAGTAAGCGTATTTAATGCATTATCTTAAAATTAACCTTTTCTTGAATTCAAATTATAGAATAACTTAACATAAATTAGATAGCATCTACAAATTGCAATGGATTCTCTGTACAGGATAAGCGATTTGAATATGAAGCTGTTTATCATCGATTACCATTCACGTCGTGAGTTTCGAAAGTGTTCCGAAGTCTAGACTACGTTATACATAAAGAATGTCGAAATACAAGGCGACTTCGACTTGCTTTCTCTGTATACTTGACCGAAGTCTTTGACAATGACTTTCTAAGAATCAGTTACGTCACGTTATACTTAATCCAATACTTAAAAGAATGTTTCACAGTTTCTTAAATTTGAATGTTTAACACGTTGACCGTCAGTGCGATCTATAAGAGAATAATATTTACCTCAATGCCAACTTGGTTTACGAGACCGAGTTTATGTAATACATTTTCAGCCATTTCGGTTTATAAGGTCGATATTCGCTACACAACTACACTTTCGGTTAGATTTTGCCATGCGAAATAGGCAGGTTGTTCAATATCGAACACTAAACTCTACCAAACTCGAACGCTAGAAATATAATTTAATAAAATAGATATTTACAATTAAGCGCTAGTACTATGTTTGGATATCGCATCCAAGTAGTTTCTAATTGGTTTGGTTAGCAGAACAAGATGTACAAATTTTACGGTAAATTGTAATAGCATTTTATGTTTTTGGAAGCAAATAGGTATATCTATAGTTGAGTGTAGGTTTTCACGACCGTAATCCATTGTAGGAAGTTAGCACTACGGAGTCGTCATACAACGAACGACGCGATTCAGCGGAACGGAACGGTTATGGATCAGCAAAGCGGAACAGAAATAGGATATATAACGAGGAGCAAGAGACAACAACATCAGTCTTTAGAAATCTTCTGAAGAAGCTGACAGTATGGTCAACGAAACGTCAAGTAAAATATTAACTACACGACATCACCCGAAAGACATTTCTACAAAGGTATATCTATACTTGGGCGATTGAAGACAAAGCTATCATAAGATCATCTTCCCATTGCATACAATTAATGCAATTAAAAATGGTTGTAGGTGTCATATCTTCCTCCCATGCTTTTAGGACTTACTAAATAGCGTCGACCAAAGACAATTTGGAAATGCTTTTCCCTTCCAATTCCTTGATGATCTACGTCGATAATGATATTTAAAGTTTTCTATAATTGCCTGCTCCAGTGGCTGAGCGGGACAATTATCACAAGAATTTTCCTGTTTTTTGAGGAGAGCTTTCGATCCAATTTTATCATCCACATCATAGTCAAGAAGTAACCACTTAGCTGTGGTTTTTGGCTTTTTCTATTTAACAAGATCTTTAGTTTTTTTAATCCATCCATGTTGGTTGTAAAAAGGCATGTTACTCTTTCTTTATTACGTTTTCCACAATGGTATTTCTCATTTTTGAAAATAAGCGTTTTGGCCGGAAGCGTTGAATACTTTTCGCTGCTCATAGTTTTCCATTAATCCCGATAAAGTATTACGTTTCCAGTTTTCGTAATCTTCGTCATTCACATCAGCGCTTTCCCCACACGCTTTTTTTTACCCAGTATTGGATGTGCGATTTTAAGAATTTTGTTTATTGTATACATCACGGAGAAAAACGTCCCACATACCAACTTCAAAATTTTCATTACAAAAGCGAACGGTTATTCCAAAGCTTTCGTTTAATTATCATACTGGATAGCTGTAGATTTTTAGTTCTTATGGCTTTGAATCGTTCCAAAACGCTTGCTTCTTTCGCACTTACCGCCATCATTATTCTCCACAACTTTGCGCACGATGGTTTTATTTTTTTAAATTTTCGACAAAGTTGATGGAAGGATATCTTTAGGGTATACATATTTTTTTCTAGCCGCTCCTTTAATTTTTAATGATTTTAATCTTTCCCGCTAATGGTAGGAACTTTAGCACACGTTCGGATGTATAGTTGATGTCATTCCTAGTCCAATTAATTGGCAATACTGGTTTATACATGCGTTAGAAGCAAAATGCGTCCTAGTAACTGTTCGCGCAGGTGCATTATCTTGAATAAATTTCACGTCTTACGGAAAATGCATAAAATATTTCGAGTTAAGGACAATTTTGAGCTATGGAAGTTCGAGATATGGAAACAATTTTTAATTCGCTTGTGCCCAGATGCTATTGCCACAGAGATTTGTTTGACTTAGAGAAAATTCGAGTTATAGAAGATCGAGCTGTGGAGGTCCGCCTGTATGTATTTTAGAAACCCTATGTAGTAAATTTGACAACTTTCTGTATAATTAAGGAATGTTCAAATACGAAGCAAAATTTATTTAAATAAATCACTGCTTGCTAGACAGGCTTAGTGGAAGGGGAACGGCCGTCGTATGAAATCATTTTAATATTGGTCAGTGAGAACCTAAGAAATTAGCCCGAAATAACTTGTAATATCATCTATATTAACTCTAGATAGTTGCGTAAGTGTAACAGACGTAGTGGGTTGCAATTAAGATGGCGGTGTATTTGCCTTACTGTGGTACCAAGTAGGTCTGTAACTATAATACGCAATACTTATCAAAAATCATTGGCAGTAAACGTGTTAAGTACTTGAAAAAAAGTTTAATTCGAAATCTATTGCGCAAATAGGCGAGATATTTGAACTGTTTTCGCATTACACACGTCAAACGTTGAAAATACATATTTTCCGTTTTACCAATATCGCGACCGCTTAGATTTCAAACGGACGACGTAACAATACAGCGAATAGCGCGCATTTTTAATACACAACATTAATTTACGAGTTTAAGCACGATGTCGGCCACCACGGCCGTTTCTCCCAAATGTCCCCGTATAATGCATTACATCGCGACCTAACCGCATTAAAGCGATCGTAAAAAGCCGCAGCAACTACAGGCCGCCTGTACATGACATAAACCGAGTGACTCACGGAAACTATGTCCACAAGATCCGTCGTAATTCATTCTGACGTTTTACGAGTCGCTTGCATTTTGCGATAAAAATTCGACTTAATGCAATTTTCATTATGCAGATGCTTTGTGTGTTAATTTTCTATCGTCAAAGATTTAGCCGATTCAGCTATAAAAGCTGTCATTAACTTTGTTCTACTTTCGTACGGTACACGAAGAGCTTTTAGTGATAAAAAACATTGGAAAATGACGTCCTTTCTTTGACATTGTAAAGTTGGCGCAGGTATAAAGCACGGGGACACTGTAGGTAAAAAGTTCTGACTAATTACACAGGAAAGCGGAAAGTGTATTGAATCTGTTAATTCATTACAAGACATGACAGAAATTTCATTCTTGCCATTTTAAAGCACGCTGTGATGAATAAAATAAAATCCCAAAGTTGACTATTGAAAACAACTGAAATTAAGTAGTGTAATTTATATGTAAGAGGAAAATGTAATTAATGATTTTACCAAATCGTTAATTAAATTTGGAGTTTGTGGCAGTTTATGACAATGAACAAGTTGACTCAGCAATTTGGCATGGTTTTTGTGAAAGCCATCCTAAACGTAACAACACAAAAAAGTCTGAAAGACAAGTATATTGTTTACCAAAACCTGATAATGTTATAGTAGCTTATCATGACTAATTAATAGTAATAATAATGGTGACACCGGAAATGTAAATGAACTGTCGATCCCATCAGAAGTTAATTCATAATAATCGAAATTGACCGGGTGTTTCTAAAAATGCCCTGCTGTTTTCGTTCAAAAGTTGGTGTGAAAGAGGGCATTCTTTAGAATCTCACGTCTAGAATCACGTGTAACGCCAGAAGTACTCCCTGGATGCCAAGTGTTACAGATACGTTATATATTGTTTTGTAGAAGTATATAACATAAATATAAGGTAACGTTCTGTTTACTTTATCAGTCTTTGTACATTGGATGGAGCTTGTGTTTATATTGGGTCATCAATTGAGGTGTTAGAAGAGGATGCCATAAGATTGTGAGGTATTCGAGTATGTAACGATTATATTGTTTCATTTCCTTCTTTGTGGTTTTTATTATTTTTATAGTTTCTTTACGTTTCATAAACAAAAAGGACTCGTAGAATAATATTTAAAAGATGAAATAATTAATATATTTTTCCCAATACGCCAGTAAAAAATCTTTTCGCATTTCTTTGATTTTGATTTCAAATAGATTTGAAGAGTGTTTAGACCCTTTGATTGAGTTTTGAAAAAAGATACATATGATGGCTTAAATGTCGCATTTAGAATTTTTAAATACGTTTGTCTATTCATGAAGCTGTAACATGTGAACATTTCCTCAATCCCCTCAGTTGGCATGATTCTCCATATTATAATGCTCTCACCTCCGTTCTTAAGAATAGGGAAGATCCAACTCTTGTGAAATTCCCCTTTAATTCGACGACGCACAAAGATACTTCCAAAGATATCAAAAAACTGAAAAGGGAACTACGGGTGCATTCTGTAATGTTGTTTATCCTTTAAAATTACCATGATGATACTATTCAGTTTGAAAGTAATATCTTTTACTTTTAATACATGCCTGTATATTTTGTCTTATCGCAGTGCCCATTTCTAATTTTCAATTTCCAATGTTGGCGCCTTTTCGTCAATTATAACCGGTTTTTTTCTGATAACCTCGGATAATATCTATTTTTCCCTACAAGCTTTTATGCAGTCTTTAAGCGACTTTTAAGCGTTCTAGCCGAAATTTTTAAACCACCTTCTGCATCAATTTCCGCTGACAGCTGCAAAGAGGTTTCTCTAGTAAATCGACTGTTATTTTGGAACATCCAGTGCCTGGCTTATATAGGGATCTAATCTTATACGCGTGTATTTGTGATTAACTAAACAGCACGACCTGAACCCTTTTTTTGACTAATTATAGTTTGAGCTTCCTTTAAAACTCAAAATCGCTACTTGTACCTTAGTAATTTTACTTGGTTGTCGCTTTTTTGTCGTGATAGCTACAAATATTTATAAAAAATCGCTTATTCTTTTATAGCGTCCGCTTTAACACCTCGTATGTAACTGAAGCCCGAGTACTATTGAACGCTGAAGCAACACGTTTGCATTGTGAAGATCTACAGGCGCTACATTTTATTGGCCACTATGCAATGATAATGTAACCGGTTCCAAAACATTGGATACATAACATTGAATAGCAGGAAGGGTAACCTGTAAACAGCTTTTCTGGGGTTTAATTTGCGAAATTTTAAATCATTTTGGAAATAAGGGCTGCACATTAAACAAATAATTTACTGTAGAATTAAAAATTTGATTGCTAACATTCCTAGATAGTATCTACGTGATCTTACACATAGATTGTAGCATTAGAAATAGAGCATAATAATTAACTCGAATCCGAGAAATGTATATCAAATATTTGAATTCTTGTCTCCTTAGCTTACAAATTAGAATGTAAATCAGCTGTGTTGAATTATTCTACTTGGTCTTATTGAGTAAAAGACCTGGAGAATGCGTATACTCATATGCTATAATTGGTATATGTTGCATACCAATTACAGCTCGATAATCTGCTGGAAACGTTCCTCTCCTTCGTTTCGTTCAATTAATAAATGTAACGTTGCTCCGGTAAATCAACAGTGCCGAAGCTACTCTCCGTTCAAGCTTGTTGCAACACTGACATTGACGGCCTTGGCCACACTCAACCTCGCCGCAAAAACGTCGAGCAGCGAGTTGTCGGGCGTCACGTGATGGCTTCGCATTCGAATGGACCAGCTGGCGGTCCGCCGCGAACGGAAATTCTACGCGTTCGCGGTGGGACGAACTTAAAGTGAAGGTGTTCGATAGTGATGCATAGCGAAGTATGCAAACCGCAGATACACGCCGATGTTGAATGTTTGAGTGCCTCGCAATGAATTATCCACTGATATGTCTCGATTTGAACAAGTTATAGATTTAAAGCTACTTTGGTTGATTTTGGTTCCTTAATCAATTTGAATTAAGTTAAATTTAATATTAGATTAGTAGCGCTTTGTGAAGCCAATTAAAATGGTTTGTACTGAAAAATAAAATTAAGCTTTGTTGTCAATGGCAATGAAAAATCGTCAATACGCCCAAAACTACGTAAGCACAGGTCAGGTTATCAGTTTACCTAAATTAGGTTTTACATAATGCTGCTTGTTCCATTCTATGGATGCATTTCTCCACAAAGGGACTTTTCGATAAAATACGCTATATGCATGGAATGGAATACTTTTCTTTCCTCAAACACAGAAACCGAATTTTGGCATCTCTAACTTATTAGTCCGATACACCCGCTGCACTCCTCTTCACTTATTCATTATGCTTTAGTTTGTAAAGTAATTTTTTTCGATAACTTTCTTCCTGCGTATAGTGAAAAAATTTGACTGTTAGATCAACCAAAAACAAACTACCATTTTTTCAGGCTCCATGCGTTATACTAACCTTACTTTCAGCTGACTAAGTATATTTGGTTAAACGAATTAAATTCGTAGTTTATACGATAAAATATAGTTGCAAACTTTGAGGCATTTGGAATCTGTCGCCAATCGCCTAAATAAGGAAAAACACTAATAAAGTTTTGCGAGTATTGAATTTGAAAAGAGAAAACTAACCTGGAATGATAACGTTTCAGTATAAACTATGTTTATATGTCTAAACTACTAATCTTTACCATCATCATTTAGCATTTCCATATCATTTCGTATTTAAAGTAAAATTTAAGCACTGGACACTTGGAAAATAAGATACTTAGCCAAACACGTGATAATACAACGGTAGTTTGAACTGAATTGAAAATTTGTTTAGCGCTCTTTTGTTCCTTTTTTGCGATAGCGATTGTTTGATCACAGTTAACTAGAATATACTTTTGGAATTCCTTATTCTAACAATAACGTAAAACATACCATGCGAAGGCGCAACTGAAAGGTTGACTGTGATAATAGACCTTTCACATTGCAGGAAACCCTTTGACTTTTGTAAGAGTAAGAATTAATTAATATTCAGAATTGTTTCTCATTTCTTACTATTACAAATTAAAAAAGCAGTTTCCAAAATACTTTCCATAAAAATCAGTTGTTTTATCGATCAGAGAATTTTGGAACATACTACTAAATTTCCTTTTCCGTTTTAGTGAGCCGCCTACATTGCGAGAGCGAATCGTTTAAGATGGACCTGATACTAGACATCAATTCCTGGTTATATCCGATGGAATTAGGTGAGTTGTTTTTCTCAACATTTCATTTATTTCTTTTGTCAATGTTTTTGTACGTAAACGCACAGTGAAAAAATGTTTAAGATCGCAGCAATTCACAGTAATTAGATTAATTAGAGCCACTTAACTGAAAATCGGTCGCTTTTAATCCTCGTGGCTTACTAAAGTTGGATATTGGCAGTAAATGTGAAACGATCCCGATCGATTTTTGTCGCTTAATCGCAATTCGACTTAGCGAAAAGTAATTGTGTGATTATCTGTAAACTGTATATAAACTTCGTGTACCATTTACGTTTAAGAATATCTGCTGCAGCTTGGGCGACCTAATTGTCGTAAATAGTTATTAAATCTATTTCAACGGAAGCATCTTGAAATCTTATTTGGTTTTCTTTAATAGCTGCAGCTTCGTCGGGATTGAATTGTAGAACCACAAATTTTATTTGTTCGAAATATTTTGAATAATAAAAAGCTACGTTCAACCATGATCCCCATCGTGTAAGAATCGGCTTTGGTGGTTCCGGAATACTGGGGTACCGTCTGCGAAGTTCTAGAATTCGTTTGAGAGATTCCAAAAACACTTTTAGTATTCGAAATTAATGCATTCACCTCTGGATAACATTTGCGAATCGTTTGTGCCACAAGATGTAAAGCATGAGCATTACACGTCACATGTAAAAGTTGTTCGTACTCTTGTTTTAGAGAACGGCCCACGCAACGCATTGTTACCGGTCATAAACATCAACAGTTGATTAGGTGACACTTCAAATTTCTGTAACGTTTCCAGCACTACCCTCGTAATCGCTCCTCTATAATCTTTTGCTTGCTAATAAGATTGGAAAATTCAGTTGAATGAGTACACGCACCATAACATGCACAATGGATTTTTGATCTGTCGTTTCGTCCATGTTTAATCACAGCTGTTTATCTTTAACTACGGCTTTGATCTTGTTTTCGTTATCTTCGCGGATGCTACATATCTACGTAACGTTATCCAAGATGGTAGCTCCCAGTTGGAATTGTATTTATTTCAAAAGTCGGTAAACTATTTTTCATACAGTGGGCGAAGTTGCAACCCACACTCGAGAAATATGGACAGCAAATCCAACATAAATTGTTCTCTCGATTACACATCACTGCTGTACGTCCGACACACTATGCATTAAACAAACGACATTTCACTAACTCACGTGGAGATCCAAGATGAACTAACACAAAACGTGCATTGCGCGCGATGTTGCGTACTGGCTACGGTCCCGAAATACAGACACGCTGGCACACTCTACTTAAAAGAGATTAGATTGGGTAAAATTTAACGTCATACATTAATAGATCGGTGTATTTTATGTCTTAACCAATGGGGATTTGTAACATGTCAGTAGTATGCATAGTGTAGATTTATTTCAGCATGAGAAAATATTTCGCATACAAAAGAAGATTATTCCAAATTTTACGTCGTATTCATTTATAAACTATTACTCTATTGTTAAAGTTGTAATCATGTATTACCAACGCGGCAGGTGGTATGAATGAAATGTTCATAAAATTTGATCAATCAACCGCTTGCCAGATCGAAAACTGTACTGATATTGTTCGAATAATTTCATCTCAAACTTTAAAAGAATCTAGAATTTAGGGAAGGCATATTATGTGAGTTAAACAATGACTTGCTAGAGACAAATTAAATGAAGCATATATGTATACTTATAAGTACTGTTCTTAGCGCGCTGATACTTATGTAAAGGTTATTTGTTGTTCATACAGACTGTTAACGAATGGATTCTCCATGAATTTTTGTATTTCTTTATTTTTAAAATTATTTTTTAAAAAAGGTTTTGCTTATTTTGAAAAGTCTTGTACGATAATACTAATATTCACTCAGTCTACAGAATAAAAATTAAGAAAACAGCAAACTGTATCCACAATAAAGTACCAGTTATTTAAGAGTTATTCTGAAAATATAATTGGGCATACATTGGAATATACTTTTTGCTAATGTTAGACCCTCAGTTGCTATTCAAGGGTAGTTTATGTTAGTGTTACTGTAAACACTGAAAGAAATCGAATATCGAACTGTCATTAAGCAATACGCCTACGCAAACTAAAGATGAGATGGATGCAGTTTACGAGGACTCTACACCATCATCGCCATAGTTTAATTAAAACGTGGTCGTAGCAGCTTGGTTGATGAATGTTGGGGGCGACCAAAAACTGCGACCACCGCCGACATCATCGAAAAAGTTCACTAAGTGGAGACATAAAAATGCTACAAAAAATGTCCAAAACCTTGTTGAAACAGTTTAAGCGAGATAAGTTGGAGCTTTGGCGACAATTAATAAATAGTACATGTAACATGGACATTCCAATACAATGCTGAAGTCAAGACACACTCGAAACGGTGTACTACGAAAGGTAAATCGGCTTCGAAAAACGCGAAGGCTGTTCCATCGGTTAGAAAAGTGCTGCCAATTGTCTTGGTATAGTCATGGAGCTAATCGACTATCTTGAAAAAGAAGTAAGGGAGGCATACTAGACTTCATTACTTGATAAGCTGAAGAAAAAAAAAGCTTTGTTCCATTAACACCTCGCACCGTCTCACACTTCAATTCTTCTATTCATCAAATCTGGTACCCTAAAACTGATATACTTTGCCACCCAGATATCACTTTGTCACCTAGTGTAACAGAATAATATTTATTTTTTTCTTATAATCTATGTTATCAAAATGTCGGGACACTTGCGCTAACGTTTTATTACAAGTAACTAAACATCACTAACCATGAGAGTCCACGAAAGAAACCCAGGTAGTCGGAATTACGACAATTACACTTAGGACGATTTGGACCAAGCGGTGGATGCTATTTGAACTGGGATGAGCAAGAATACAATAGAGGCCTTGGAGGTCACCATTACGAGGGCTTTGAGAATGGTAGTAGCTAACTGGAGATTTCTGCTGACACGCTTGGATATTAAGGCGGTACTGAAGAAACACTTAAATTTATTTACAAGGTTTTTATTATCTTTAGTCAAATTAGAAAAGAAAAATTTCATTTCAGAGTTAAAGAAATGTATTTTCCACTAAAAAAAGTTGTTCTAACTAAAACTTACCTTGGGTTTACCTAATTTGCTACAGAACTAAGAAAACGTTATTTTCTATATAGGTGACAAAGTAACACTAAATACCGGGTAACGTCTGAATTATTTACTTTGTTGTAAGTTTTCAAAAAAAAAATTAAATGTTAAGTGAATGGTTGGTTGGGTATTGGACCCATCGTCTAGCCATATTTTTTCTGTACTGATATTCCTAAAAATACGAGCTAAAATATGGTGAAAACCTGATAAAGTATCCCCGGTTTATGGTATCTGATGACCTTTTTTTTGTTTCCTAGGCCCAAAGTTTCGTTCGGAGGACTCATTTTATTATATTATGGATATTATAGATACCTATTTTGTTGCAGAATAAGATACCAACTACTATTTGGATGAATTAAAAAGATGGGGGTATAGCCGAGAATAGTGTAGTGTTGAGAAATAAAACTGAATTTGACAAAGAAAGTTCTTGTTTCTTTGTTAGGTTGGAAATGCTCAAAATCAACGAAACGATTTTTGAAAGATGATGCTGATACATGCTAGTGTATTTGCTGCTTTTCATTCAAGGAATTGCTGTGGGTTACAAAAATCTATCGGAACATTGATAGATAGAAGTAGATGATTTGACATTTATTGCTTTAAATTTGCATGAGAAAGTAAATATCTTTTTTGTATGTAGGCAGGACGCCGCATCATTTTATTTTTTATCCGCGGTATTCTTTGAACATTCCGCAGAATATCTTCAGCTCATGTCTTTAAGTTATTTTCTCTGTGGACAGTCTACTTTTGCTGGCTATAGAATATATACATAATATTAAATCACCAAATTAGAGATATATTTCGAAAACTCTGTAGGTTCTAAAAAACGAAAAATGTCTATTGAACATATACGTACCATAGATCAATTAAATTATTTTTTCTTCTATTTATATTTTTTAATAACAACCCTTGAAATATATAGATTTCCAAGTTTACTAGTCTAATTCAAACCATACACCTTAAGAAGCGACCAATGCAGTTAGAAAAATTAATGTAAATTCATATTTGCTTCTATAGCAAAGCTGAAGTCTGAACTCTACTGTCTGGGAAAGCCCTTTCCCTACTTCAGTCTGCAATAACTGCCTATTTATAACCATAAAAAGTTATATTTAAACTGATTTGTACAGTTTTTGATGTTCTAATATTAGATCTACTTATTTTTAGATAAGCTGGCTGTGAAAGTAGACTTTAGAATTATGACCAGCCGTGTATATTCCTATCTAGCACATAATCAATATCCTCCTCCAGTTCCGTCTATTTTCGTCGGAGTGTAATAAATTTCTAAAACGAAGCATAGTAATTTTTAGGTTGAATTAAAAAATCAGAAACAATCATAGTAATATACAAGTAGAGTTTAAGAAGAAAATAACCGTACCGAATTTCAAATGCGCTCTTTTACTCGAAAATGTCAAAGGTTGTAGCTGAGGTGAAACTGGGTCAATCAGGGCGAGGTTCTCGTTACATACGCGGAGTATGGATCTTCTCATTTATTGATGGAAATTGATGGGTACACCTTGTTTTACTCATATCATTATTCGGATACACATAATTTCCACTCCAATCGGTTTTTCTATCGGTTTCTCGTTTATAAACGGAAAATGCATGGATTATTCATAAATTCCATTGTAATAATATTCGTGAGGATAGTTGTATTGAAAAATGGAGGCAACTTTTATTCTCGTCAGTCTCTTAGTAATTCATGACCCCATAATTCTTAGAAGTACTACTTTGTGCGAATTTTGACTTGATTTACGGGATGAAGTGAATATAAGACAATATTGCCGAAGAAGACCCTAGTGAAAGTACGAGCAGATTTGGAAATCAATTCAGATCATCACAGAAATTTGTTTGTAATACTCCTCAGAAGGATACCGCAGATGTGATATGTTTTAGCGGAGACAAAGCCATTGGAGGAATAATTTAGAAAGACAAGTTAATAATTCGTTGTTGCTCAAATTCTATCGAAAGTCACAAGTTGCCAGTATATCTTATTGGTAAATTGAAGAATCCCAGATGTTTGAAGAATTCCAGTAAAGTACATTTCCAACAAAGTTGCTTGGTTGATAGCAAATTTGACTTTGATAAGTAGATGAGGAAAATAAGAAGAAATGCCATTTTGCTTGAGGATAATAGCGCAACCCACAAATTGGCTTCCTTCTCTTCCTTCTAATACTATATCAGTGATACAGCCCATGGATCAAGGAATAGTTTCAGTTTGGAAAGGACTGTTAACAAAATTTTGCAATAAGTGTAGATGATGACGCTTTGTTTTGACCATCAGTCAAATGTCGAAGAAGATATCCGTTCTTTCAGCATTACATACACATAGAAAAAAGGATTACTGGAAGCAAGTAATAATTACTTGGAGGAAGTAAACGGCACTTTTATATGTACGCAAGGGAATATGTTCTGCAACCAAGAAAGTCGCTGTCTTGAAAAAATTACTAAATTCAAATAAGTGATTGCCTGTTCAAAATAAGTGAATGGCTTTTATCTAAAATATTACTACTTTCGTCCAACTACAATAGATATTTTCAAAATAATTTTATTTTTTAGATATAGAGGCTTATTACTTTATGTGTATTCTTCCTTCAATATTTGTCACCAATTTGTCTTGCTCTATCGCAGCCACCCCCTCTTTATTATTTAGTTTACTTGAAAACCCATTTTCACACGTTAAGTCGTTTTTAGTAGACCAGGTCACATATATACTTATACCTTATACCCAACACATGTATCAATGCAAACAATCTCTATTTTATTGCAAGAAAAACTTATTTAATCTCAAACTAACTAATTGTTTTGAGATAATATCCTACTGTTTGAAATAGTAGCTTTATAAGAGAAAAAATGTCTTGTGCGAAATAAGTTAACTTCTAAATTCAAAAGAATACTTTCTTCCAACAATATAGTACACCCAATAAATTCTATTTTCTTGCATATAGCCTTTCTTTTTCTGTGTATATGAGGAGAGGTACATTGCAAAGCACTGTATTTATCTTTTTATGTGTTTCCGGTAAATTAAAGGAATGTGCAATGTTTTTGAAAACTTCCAGCAGCCCCCCCATTTTACACCACATAGTAACATTTGCAAAAATATAACTAAAAGGCTGCGTTTTGCAATGTGCTTCTTCATATGTTGAACAAGGCATGGGATGGAGAGCCTGAGAGCTGCATAAGGAGTCGTTTCCTTAAGTGCAACTTTAGTGTTTATGTGACCAGTAAAGCAGGAGGGCAACAGCTCAGAAGAGCACTGCCACTGAAGACATGAATGAGGAAGACTTCTATAAGTATCCTGGATTAGATAATAATGTGGTAGTTTTCGACGATGAAGAGCACAGCAGCAGTAATGAAGTCAATGCGGGTGAAGATGAAGAAGCTGATAACTCTGAAAATGCTAACAATATCCCGTAATTCTTCAGAGCACTTCGGAGAGCGATTACTATATAGAGAAAAGCAACAAACAAAAATTTCCGACTTTGTATATTTTGAAAAAATACGATTTAATTGTATTCCGAAATGCATATTATTCCAATAAGCGGGCTTGACCATATATAAACAAATACAAATAAATTAGGACTTCTGATATTTTTTCTTATTTGTTGCAACTTTCTGGGTACTTTTTTTGACACCGGTCCCGTTCAACTCACACTATTCGTTGTCGGCATTGCACCGTACCTAACTTTGTGGATATTACATCATCAAATACTAAAATGGTTGTCAACTCAGTATGACTTATGATTTTTTATTGCTACAAGGATGTATAATACTTTATTACTTTGCAAGTAATTTTATTCATAGCTAATATCTGCGAAATGCATTTTACTTAAAACGTGTCTCTAACAAATAATTATAGCTATTCTCTTTTACATTTTAATTTAATTTAAACGTTATACAATACATTGTACTTTGTGCGTTACCTGCACTTGCTAATCTCTATGCTGGTAATACTACGCATATTTCGAAGTTTGACGTAGTATGCGTATACATTGTACTCGTATAAACGGACCTTTTGCATATTTCTTGTGTACATACGTAGCAACGTAGTCATTTTCTGCACTTGAAATAGCAACCAGCTGTTGGCAAGTGTATTATTAACTCGACCGCATTCAATGTCAGCGGATGGATACTGTTCAACACTTTCGTCATAAACGGTCGTAACAAACTGATAACGAGTAGTGTAGTGAGTACATAGTGTACATTTGAATAGATATCAATTCTTCCTTAAAAAAATGTTCTTTGTATAAGCCGCAGTTAACATGAGTTAATATGTTATTTTACATAAAGAAAAAACATTTAACGACTTCAATGTGCTACTGCTATTTTGCAAACAAAAATGAATGAAATGCTTCGGGATGATCAATGACGTATATTTTATATCTAAGGATATAGTTGTTCTAGGTATATTGACTGAAGGAAATCTTAATTCATTAATGGAAGTTCCATTGAAAAAAACTGAAAAGAAATTCGTTGAAGTTAATGTAATCATATTATTGATATGAATAAGTTACTGTGACTGTTTCAACTTGAATTTCCGGAATGAAATTTAATTTCGGAAAACGAATATTGAACTCAGGAATAGCAACCTTAGCTTACCATTTGTTTATTTTAAAACGTTACAATAAGTTATCATTAGTGATCGCTAGATCTTAGACATTCAAGTTTATTATTAGACTTGTTAAGAATGGAAAGTCCAAATGAAAATGACAGACAATGAGGTATTTATAAAAAAAAGAACGATGATGATGTTAAGCTTCCAATTATTGAACGAAGGAGATTGGAAGACACTAACCAGGATAGTCGACTTTCCAGTTAAAACTTCATACTTCATAAAATAACTTCAAAAAATTTGGAGGTAAACGAATAAGTATTACTTCTGAAAACATTAAGTAAACCATAAGCTGGATCGAAGTAAATTCATAAATTACTTTTAAGAATATTGCAGAACGTTTGTTATATTATAACGACTTCAATGATTCCCTTGGGCACTTGAAATGGTCATGAAAGCAACAGCATCGTTAACGACGCACCAGCACACAGATGTAACCCAGGGAGAAGAATTTCAAAGAATAATAACCTGTAGGTTAGCTCCTTATAGTCTTTGAATATGAAAGAACGTATTTGGAGTGTATTGTTGAAATCCGTGAAAAATCGCCTTCAAACTCAATATGTTGGTTTAATGCTAGGCGATTCCGGGAGAATTTTGTCACAAAAAGAATTTAGACTGGTTTTATTGAAAATATTGCCGATGCTACAATATGATGATAGGTCTTCATGTGTATAATCGCGGAAAAATATATTACTCTGCCGCTGTGCGGCGAGATTTGATCATATAGTATAGGCAACTAACAGTTTGTACGTTCTTTATAATTTTATTTTTTGAAAGTTAACATTCGTTCTGAAGTTTAACTTTATTTTCTAAAATTAAAATTTCTTTTACTGAAATTAAGCTTCCGTTTCTTAATATTAAAATTTCGTTTTGTTTTTGATTCAACAAATTTTCCAGATTAATTCTGCCATATACTGAACGTCTCTCTAATGTTATTTTCAACATCTACATATCAGTCCGCCTGTAGATTAATCGCATTTCCACTTCACTTACTCCAAGTGGTGTAGCTTCGTTCTCATTTGTATTGAAATCATTGGCGCACTCGTATTTTCTTCTTTAGTGTCAAATGCCACATTGACAACATTATTATGACGTATGTTAAGTGGAACACTGTCGTCATTCTTGCCATCGGACTATTTCAATACCAACTTTCATTACCTTCGTCTAAGAAGTTGCTTTAGAATCAACATGGCGGGAATAGTTTTCAATAATCGTAAAGATCACACGTTCCCAAGCAGTATCTATCATTATTATGACATCTATAACAATAGTACTTCAAAATATTCATTTCATTCAGGATGGAGTAACGAAGTTGAAAAAATTCATTTGACAGGCATTGAATCACTCCCTAATTTATAGTTTGTAAGATTGCTGAAGTATTAGGGGGTGAAAACATTGATTTATTAAATTTTAAATTTCCTATTTAAAACTTTTCTTCTTCAGTTCGTCGTTTCACTGTTTAGGCTTACTTGCGAAAATACCGGATGTTACTCACGCATTCTTATTTACAACATAAGTTACAGGTAGGAATCAATCATTTTTTTAATACTAGGATTCTTCGATTTACCAACAATTGGTATTTTTTGTTTTTCTATGGAAATTATATTTGCACATAAAACTACAGTTATGCGTTCTTTACTTTGCTTGGGACCATTTTTCACGCTGAAATTTTAAGGAATTCTCAGGCATTTTTCTAAATTTATCCACTCAACCTCTACTGCATGTCACTACACCGTCCTAGTTTTTTTTGCTTTACATTTCAAAGTTTCATCACTAGTTGGCAGTGCCTGACTTTGCAACCGAGCCACTTTAATAAGGCACAGTTGACGTCCATTCCAATAGGTTTTCTGATTCTTTTTATTTTCGAAATATTATCCACACCTTTTCCTTATTGTTTTTAATTGTAACCACAACTGACTTCGATAAATTAATTTGCCGGCATATTTCTGAATTTGAACAACCTTTCTTCATTTCAGCAATAATTAACAATTTTTCTTTTATCGTAAGTACATTGTTGTAGTTTTGTACTCTTAAAGTAAGAAGAACTAGACTAGACTTTATCCACAACGAAATCGAATAAACTTAAAAAAAGTCATCTGCATAGAGGAAGAAAGTTTACTAAAATAAACTAGCGGTAAAATAACCGACGAACAACAACCAGCACCAGTCTGATACAAGTTATAATCGATAAATCAATGTATGCTATCTGATCCCGTCCAACGTGAAGCACCGCATATTGCGAATTCCAGCGTGAATGTACCAGTCGATGACAGTCCCAAGGCAGGACTACCAAAGACAACAGTTTCTCAAAATATCGGATCAAGAAAGTTCGGCATGTGACATATCGTGAGACCTCGATCTTTTGGATCTTTCTGTAGGATGAATTGACATTGAGAAAGTTAATTTTCCATTGCAACTCAGATCTTTTAACTGAAGAATAAAAGGCGCCTCGTCTTAATCGGTGTCAACAAATTTTGAGTCGGCCCAATCACGGAAGCTCAACTATATTTATAGTATCGTGAATGGTGACGAATCACGGATTTATTCCTATGAACCCAAAACTAAACATTAATCCGCAATGTGGGTGTTTGTAGACGAAGACAAGCCAACAAAAGTTATCTGTTCCCGAAGTGTATCGAAGAGAATTGTCGCAAATTTTGTTTTAATTTCGGGTCATGTTGCTACTATTTATTCTAAAATGGAGAATGGGCTGCGTGGTAAACGGTCTCAGTCGCTAGAAGAATCAGTCGATACGTTTAAATCGGTCGCAGCGTATTCGTTTGAGGAACAACACTTCTGGGACACTATTGGTTAGACAAGGCGTTCCACAGGGATCAATTATGAGAGTTATACCTGCGTTCCATTTAGACATCCCGTTTTGCAGATGTAATAGAACATTCCAAAAATCTACTTCTGCGCTGATGATACTCAGTTATATTACTCCTTGCAACCTTCTGATTGGAGTATCACGGTTGCAAATTAAAAAAAATGTGTATGTATTATTTGAGTAGACTAGGAGCGTCTTGGTGTGCGTGCACGTGAATCATTGCTAAACTATTACAATCACAGATATGACATCAAATATGGCCAGATCATCAAAGACACCACTTGTGATTGATAAAAAATTAACACTCATACTTAGTAAACTTGATGAAATGTGCAAACTAGTGAAACTTAACAGTATATATTAATAGTATTATGAATATAAAACTATATACAAGAGCCTAAAGTAAAAGTGAGTTACGGGGCAAGAATGAAACAATAATGGAAGAAGTAGGCGAATGGTTTAAGTCCACCAACCTTCTATTGAACCCTACCGAAACACAATAAAAAAGAGCTTACCAGTAGTGTCAAGGTCTTGGATTTCCACATTGACAGCAAATAAAAACATTGGGAACATCAATGAATTGGCACAATCACTGACTGGCGCAATTTATAGTGTTATCAGAATTAAAAGTGTGGCCACTTATCAAGCAGCAAGATTGGCCTACTTCGCTAAATTTCACAGTGTTACTGTTTATGGGATTCAGTTTTGGGGAATGTTTTCGGAATAAAGTTGTATATTCCTTCTGCAGAAGCGAGCTGTAAGAGCTCTGTGTAAGCTGAAAACTAATGTCCTCATTTATCATTTATAGATCACCGTATACTTTGATAAACGTGTATATACTGTAATATTTTAACATGGAGAAAGAAAGAAAATTTCGAAATTTTACATTTTTCGGAAATTACTTGGATGAAATTGAGGGTCGTGAAATTCCACCTTTTAACTGGAAATTGATCTAAGACAATCAAATAATGAAAATGTTTTACATTCTATTTAGAATACATTTATCGATATTACTATCAGTATGGGGACTATCGATAACACTATTGAAAACTATCGATAGTATTCACAGTACCATTAATAGTATTTACTACTGACAAAACGATCGATACTATCGGTAGTTGTTCCGACTATCGATAGTAGCTAGCAAAAAATACCGATAGTTCCCAACATTAATTGAAACATTACTTATTAGATAATGCCTTTCACACATTGGAAGATTTCTTTATCCGTGACATGAACTGATTTCTTTGTTTGTTAGTATATTTATGTATTTATACAATGTGTTTGTTTTAAGTCAACATTACATACTATACATATATAGGACTGTATTTCGAAATTTTTGATGTTTTATTGTAATTGTTATTAGGATAAATACATTTATTATTATTGTTATTAAACTCCGACTTGAATGACTTACATGTCATTTCTACTAATCACTCATTAAATATGAATCCAACCAAAAACCTAAGGACAAAACATTAAAAAATGTAGGCAACTCTATTAAATTACAAATAGACAATCTCGACAAGAGCGTCTAGTTTAGGACAATAGCTTTCGTTATAGAGAATAGATTGCTAAATATATGAAAAGGGCGTTTGTTAAATTAAACATTCTTTATCCATATCATTCCATATTTAATAAGAACATAAACCGAACTCTTGGTGATACCTTTTTATACTTATTGCTTAGAAATATATGCATATTCGGATACCATCACTGCAGGCCGTTTCCAAAAGGTTCAGAATGCCAGCCTCCGGTATCGTTCAGTGACACGAGTTGGTGAAGCATGAAAAATAGAAGGAAGTTTTATGTTTCTGTTGGCATCATAAAGTCCGATGTACAAGACACTATCTTAATTATCTGTAAGAACTGATGTTCATAACATTTAACTCGTTTGTGCGGTAAAATTTCACCTCCGTGTTATCGACTAGCCCTTTTTCAAAGATCATTCTGTTTCAATATTTACAACAAATATACTGAATTACCTAATGATATAAAAATATTGAACTTGCAAAAATGCTGAGCCGCCGTGTTACGAACTGTGTTTGTTTGTTTTCAGAACAACTGTTGACGTGTTTCATATACAGATATTCCTCCCGTTCTATACATGTCGTGTTCTCCTTCAAATAGTTAACAAAATAAAGGAAATTGTGTGATTCGTTTCTTTGTTTTGTTTGTTTGTAAGTAATTATTGTATACAAAATAATATACAGATCTAATCACAAAAAGCAACTGGTTATCTGGTCCTCACTATAAGATTTCATACATGAAAGCATTTAATTTTATTTTATATTATTGCCTAATCAAAAATATTTATGTACATTTATTTTTTCTTCGATGTGCAATTATGACTGTTTCAACTGATAACTGACATAATTACTTTGAAAAACAATAAAACACATTCAGTCGGTCTACTTTTTGCTGTTGTGGCTGTATGGAAAACTAAAAAGACAACCCCCGTAATCATGAATACTCCGTAGATTTGCATACGGATTGCTTCTGCGTAATTAAATGTCGATAAATCAACAACTTGTGTCCGGACTTCTGCTGCTGAGCGGAAGGCACTAGGCGATCGATGTAAATGTCACGTAGATTCGCGTATATATTTCAGAGGCATTTTAAATATTTCAATTTTGCGCCGTCATCTCAACGGAACTCGTAAAATAGCTAGAGTTGTGTTGCTATCTGCGTTTTTTTAATTATGTGCTTCGGTCGAATTGCCGCATTCCATTTAAAAATAATGATTATGGGACGTACGTACATATGTACTTAGCTAAACACGTACATATGTATATGTGTGTAGACTATACATTAGGGCATGTGTAGTTGTAAATTGAATAAAACAAGATATGGGGGACATGCACAGAATTCATTTTCTGATTGGTTTACATGGTGTTGCCGTTTTTATTTTTGTTTGCCGCAATCTGTAAATCTGTAAATAAATAGAAAAATTTGTATATAAATACATGTTTCAGTTTTGCACAATACACTAATACATATAGCCAGATTTTTAATAAAAAAAGTCACTAATAAATTTTAGCTATTTCCGAAGTCGAAAAATAATCAATGAAAATAAAGCTGAATTTCTGAAATTCTGTGTGAAAGTAGACTTTTTGATCCACTACGTATTCAAAATAAATTCCTTTTATTTATTCCAAAATCTAGGTTTTAAAGGGAGGGTTCCATTTCAAATGGATCACACTGTATATTAAAGGCGGGATTCAATTTCTCCAAAGAAACTGGAGGGAGCTGTTTTTGAATCGAGCCGTAAACAATGCAAAACTAGTAAACGTGCAAATCAAAGTTAATGAAGAAGTAACAAAAAAATAGAAGGATACATATAAAACAGTGCACACATACAACAAGGCTATAACATACCATATATATGGCAAATGCATTATTGATCATTAGTAACTTAACTTTTCCTCGACGTAAAAGAAGAAGGATAGTAAATCTAGACTTGTGTACTCATTAACACCGTTCTCAAATATGCTCTAAGCTGGTCAACCGACAAGGAACTAAAGTGTCGTGGATGTTCATTAAAATAATGGTGTTATAAGAGAAAAATCTTTCGAACATGGCCAAACGATGCAGAGATGAAATAATAAATAAATGTTATCCTGCAGTAAAGATGCGTTGATTCCTTTTTGAGATAAGAAACTGGTGGTAAAAACATGGCGTCGGAGTTCAGCTAGTTTACCCGAAACATGTTGTCGTCCCCTCAGATTAAATATAAATCTGATGCAACTGTTTTGGAGCTTCGGAACCCTATTGACGCTGTCCAAACATAGACCATAGACATTGTCATAAAAGTTGAAAAGTGAAAGAACCAAGGAGTCAGATAGCAACCTCCTAGTTCTGGGTGTTAAACAATCCTTGTGGGAGTACAACTGCCTAAGGCTAGAATAAGCGTACAGCAAAGTGGTATGCGCCCTCAAAAGCGCAGATCGGTACCGAGATGTAGGTCCAACTTCCGTACACAGCCCACACCCTCCAAAACCGAGTCGCCAATCCCAACACGCAAGCTATCCCTAACCACAAAAAATTTTTTTTTTCTTCCAAACAACATTATTGCAGTCTTCTCAACATTAATATCTAGGAAATGTTTTCGCGAGAACTGGACTAAATTATTTAAACCCTCCGTTAGCTAATGCAAGGTTATTGGGATTAAACGAATAGTAAATCTGTGTCGAAGGCGCATAAAAAAAATCTAATGAAAACAAGCAGACTAATCTTATCATTGCAATCCAGAAAAATTCTAATTTGGGACACTGGAAGCCTTTCGAAAACCTGTATAAACGATATGGCGCATGCTGGATATTACTTAAATTAAGTTGCTAGATATGCAATGCATGTATAGTAGGCTCATTGTGTACGTTTGACCAACCGTCAGTAGATATGTTGATAGACTTACCGTTTAATTCAGAAAAACATTTTGTAGATTCTTCAAATATTTTGTCGACAGTGTTGTCGATAGCATTTTCTCGTTGCAAATGTGTATCCAGATTTCACCATGGTTATTCGACTCAGCTAAAACTAATGGTTGTTGGACACAGCCTTAGCTATTTATTCCTCAAATCTTTGTTTCATGTTGGTAGATATTCGCATAAGAAAACAGCTTGAAGAATCAATTCTTTCACATTTTTCTCTAGTTTTATGGTTCTGTCTGGTATGAAATAATTGAAGAGGATGGCGAAATAACCGCTGTGGTCAAATCTTTTAAAAAAGTAACTTGAATTTTAAAATTCTGACCTAAATTAAAACGATATTTTAAATAAATATCCACAGTTGGTCAAATAATGGAGGTGGTAGTTGAAGTAATACGAAAAATATTCAGAAAAGTAACAACTTCTTTAACAACATTACAAATACTGAATAAATTATAATTTAAATATATCATTTATTACTAATTTTAGGGCCATTGTGATAACGAACTGTTTCAAAGTATGATGATGCAGCCTATGGCGATAAAGTATTTAAAGAAATGGTTTGTTTTCTCTGTTCATTTTATTTAACTTTGATCTTGATCCTTGATTATTTTTTTTACATAATGTTGCCATATATTGCCCTTTTTTCTACCACTTTGATAATTTAAGTACGAGTATAACAACAACTGAATTTAAATTAAAATTCACTACAGATGCAATTCAATTGCGTTGTCTTTAAAACAATTAAAAAAGTGCAATAACACTAACAGATTTAAAGCTGTTAATTTGATTCAAGTAAAAGAAATGCTTGAGCATGTGGCGTATGATGTTCCTTGTTATAAATATCAAAAAAAATCTTGATTTTGCTTGTTTTAACAAAAGCGATAGCTGGCGACATTTAATTTTTAAAACGTATGTTTATAATATGTCGTACAATCATCGTATTAATTGGAGTTCGTAAATAGAGAAATGTATTGCACTATGAGATCCTATATGCCCTTCGCACTTTGTACATCTAAATTAAAATGCGCTAATGAGATTTTTAGTTACTCTTGTATTATAACACGCAACATAACACTGAATGATACTGTACACACGGTACGAGAAAATGTGAGATTATGTGCAAAACAAACTAAGAATGAGTGCAAAAATAGTTTAATGTGAACCAAAACTAACTTAGGCTTGCTACCAGTTGTTACTGCCTCCTACTGCAACACTGCAACAAACTGTTCTGTCCGCTGTGTACAGTCTAATTTTTCAGTCTTATTTACATACGTTTTATGTATGTACACAAGTAATGTTTTAATTAATTCTAGACCGAACCTCTTCGTAGTTTGTAAAATACACTGTATTAACCAGTTAGTGATTATTCGTATTTCCATACATGCACACATTCTTTTGACAAATGTGCATAGGCGCCTCTTCACGATGCGCAAACGGCAGAAACAAAGACCCTGGCAGACGGTAGACGATGAACGACGATCGTCGTTTTCGCATTTCAGAATAACGTAAACCAACCGTTATTGCCAGATCGGCCATTTTTAAATGGTGCATAAATTTTAACGCTCCGCTTCTTTTACGATGTGATCAGACAGATTATTGATCATTCCGGCCATTCCGGATGAGATAGCCTTGAGAACTTTCCAAACGAAACCTTTAATGTTTATCCAAAGTGCGGTTAGTTAGTCACTTTTCGTTATTGCGTTCCTTTTTTTCGTTCCTATCTTTATTATTTCGACGCACGAATAGAGTTTTTTCAAAAGCTCTTTTACGCGGATTTTGCGCGTGAATGCCTTTGAGTGTATTCATATTCCGGCAAACTGCAATTTATTTTCGGTTATTGCAGAACGACCAAGCGTTTTATGAATAATACTTTTTAGTTTTGTGCGTTGCTATTTAAAAAAAAATTAGTTAACCATGAAAGCCGAAGAGAGTAAAGAGATGATTAAAACATGTTTTAAATTGCCGATATACATCTATGTTATGGGACAATTTTTTAAAATAATGGTGTAATGTGACACGTGACATTTTTTTACAAAAATTTCTTTGGGTATGGTAAATACTTTGCACAAATGCAATGAATGGGATAAAGACGAGGAAACACGCATTCCGCCCTCCGAGAACACTACTGGACATTTTAAAACGGAAAATATTTAATAAATATAATTTATATAAAAAAATTGTTATAAAAGTCTGTGCTAAAGTAAAGCTAATGTTGAAATCATAGAATGTTTATAATATAGTTCGGATATGTCAGGACAAAATTTAAACTTGTCTATCTCTTATAATTTGTATTAGACATAGAATTTGCATACTATGCTAACGAGCGGGGTTGTATTCATTTATGTTGTATCTTCGCGCGCCAGAGAGATTCAACAATCGAGGACCCATCCACAGCTAACCCAAAAACTCTGATTTAAATTAAACTGAGTTTATAGATTGATTTGTGGCAATAGCTGAAAGCTACAAGAAATATTCAAGAAGAATATATGAACAAGTTTTTAACTATATTACTACACTATACTACTACTGCATCTTTAAGGGAAAAACGTCCCTTTTTTATAATTTACCTCAAACTAAAACTTGTTTACTCGTACTATAATAGTGATGGGAACCTTTGTCTCAGATGTTAGCTTGTTTCATGTTTAAGATGTTTTGAGAGTATATAATTTTGGCTCGTAGATAATATAGATAAGTGTTAGGAAGGCAAAAAAAAAGTAATCCAACTTTAACATTTGTTGCTGGTTAATGTAATTATCGCAAATTTAAATAAATCGATTAAAATTTGGGAAGAAACTTGCTCGCGGTTCGGGCATATGTGGAAATCGGTGGCACCCTGATGAAAAAAGAACTAAGACGAGTAGAGCAAAGATTATTGGAAACGGGCAATAAAGAAGAGCAAATTCTTGAATTAGTTGAGACCTAACCTTCGAATTGTAACTTTAACTATAAATTTCGGCAGTTTGCATATTATTAAGATAAAAAAATCCATTTAGGCGTCAAAAAGTTTGAAAGTGGTAAGGAACTTATTTTTGTAGATAAATACTCATAATCTATTCGAACGGAGGGATAAAAACGAAAGGCATTATTACATAATTCCATAAAATTCTACCTAGTCCACTAAATTCGAACGCATATCTTCAATTTCTAAATGGAAATTTACCACAGCCATTACTGGATGAAGTTCCGTTAGCAGCTGGATTAAATTATTGGTTCCATCGTGATGGTGTACCAGAACATTATGGAATACAAAATGAAAATTTCCTTGGGAGGTGGATTGGAAAAGGTGTACCCGATCTGAATCCTATTGATTACTTATGCTGGGGCTATTTGAAAGAAAAAGTTTACCGTAAATCCTGTAGATGTGGTAGCTCGTGTTCACGCCGCCGTGGCGTCAATAAATGAAAATATGCTGCAGAGAGTTCGTGCTTCAGTAATAAATCGTGCGAATATTTGCCTTGAAATAAGAGGCTACATTCTATGAAAACAGATGTGGAAAATAACTTGTTTTCAAATGCACTACGTATTTCTATTGTATACAAAAAGAAAATCAATAAAAAATGTGTTTTAAATTGTTAAAAATAAAGTGTAAGGAAAATAACTAAATCAAATTATTTGTAATTAAATGCAGAAACTAATATGATTAATTCACTGTGATTAAAAATTATTTTTCTATCGTAAAGGAATGCCTACAGACTAATAGGGCGGTGAATAAAGTAAGATAATCTGAAGTAATGTGCACAGTTAAATAATCTTGCAGTTCTCATAAGAAATATTACATATAAATAGTTAAAAACAGCATCACAAAACGATCAATACGTTCAAGTTTGAGCATTTAAAATATTGTTAAAACTTTATTCTGAAAGATTTTTGGAGTAATGATTTAAGATTGTCACTAATATTATTACACTTATTATGCATATTTAGAGAGAAGGTACGCATAAACAGTCCCGAATTAAAATATGCTAGAGAAATCAAACCGATGAATCTGACCGTAGCATTATGAACATCTGATCGAATTCTAATTTTATTATACAAATGTGGCGGAGATTTTTTTTTGAATAAAGAAAGGATCTATAGTTCCCGCCTATCGTAAGGTTTAAGGGTATAACTCGCTCACTCTCCGAGAAACATGGTCATACTTTCTCAACCCAAAGAGTAGACAAGAGTTATGAAGTTTTTGAATACTACAGGCTGTGGCGAAATCAATGGCAGGATGATATACACTGCCACAATAAGGGAATGGTTACAGAACATATGCTTCGCATAGTTCAATATTTATGTTTAAATACTTTTTATGAACATTCACTTGTCTCAGATTTAGGTAAGTTGTTTTAATGAAATTGATAATTTGCTCTCGATATCTATATGTATATCGATCTATAATAGACCCAACAAGCTCTTTGACTTCCCATCAATTGAATTTTTTCGTTACTAACCACAAAGTGAAATACTTGTGCTAATTCCTCACAAATACGAGGTTGACCAAAGAGAATATTAAACAAACATTAGATTTTATTAAGTTAATTTATAGATTTAATGCAATTGAATAACGGGAGATCTGCACTTATAAATACGGCAATATGTGGGTATGGAAAGGTGATGGCGGGCTGCCCTATAGCGCCCTACACCATCAGGGTAGGGCGCTATACACCTATCATCCAGTATAGGGTGCTCGAATGCTTTGTGCGTTTAGTTAAAATATTTGCGCATTACTTTACCATTATTTGTTGTTGCGATGCCGCATGCTTACAGTTCATTAATCAATATTCCTCATATACATGTTTTTTCCGAAAAACTATTTCTACGACTTTCTCCTATTCGTTTCTGCCTTGGCATTTAAGCATCTAAATCATGCAGGTCGTGAATCAGTTGAAATAAATCAATGTAATTTTTTACATCTGTCTTAAAGCAGATTTTTTTTTATCCAACTCTTTTGAAACACGATACGCAGCAGACATACATATGTACGTATAGGTACTTGTTAACAGCTGTTTAATTATAAACGATGATAGGACTTTACTGCGTAACATGGGACCATTGAATAAACTGAACCAAATATTGTTTAACACGTGGCAATATATTTGCATTATTTCTAAGCTTGTAGAACACAAATGCTACTAACTCCATTGTAAAATAAATCTCCAAGTGTTGCCATGTCGTTGAGTCTACTTTTACTTGCTCTACTTAGCTCCCAAAGACTAATGTAATTGTCTGATGCTCTCCCCTACAAATAGATAGTATTTCCGTTTTGCTCTGTTGCTCCGTACCCGGTCCTGCCTGATGGGCCGTTTCCATCGTAGTTGCTTGGTTGGTGTTTCCGAAAAGCGGGTATTGAAGATCAATCCTCGCGGTTGAAACTGTTTGAATTCTGCATACTTTCCAAAAATGCTCTCTAGTGATAGAGTGGCTGTAGCTAATACCTTCACGTTGTCATAGTCGATGTTATGGTCTCCGTTATGATAAAGGTGTTCAGTTATATACCTGTTCGAGCTGCTACTTCCTATATTTGCATTCCGTTTGATATACGCTTTTCGTGTGTAGTTTCGCAAGTAGATCCTTGTTTGGTGGAAACGGACGGATGGTTTGTTGTTGTAACGTGCGGCGATATTATTTCTCCTACTATCTTCTTCAGCTTGTCGATAATTCCGGCAATGTACAACAGATAGGCATATGTTGTGGTTGTTGTTCTTTTCTCTTTTCCGTTCGTCTGCGTTGGCCATATTCACCAATTTCGCCCGGGCTGTCCGCTCTAACCTTCTCTGCTCTTCTTAGAAGTGTGATGACAAAAAATTCTATTGTGGATGATGATAATGACATGATATAAGCAGGTATTGGTCCTTGTATGTTTCTTTACGATATACGATACGACTGAATCTATCTTTAGTAAAAACAAAGGTTAGTTAGGATCGGGGCGTGACTTATATCATTCTGTCGTTATCTTAGATAACGATAGTATGCATATGCTATAGATACCGCTTCTCTACTTTACTAATACTGACATACTGCTGTGACGCTCTAAGTCACGCCTCGGTCCTAACCGACTTTCGTCTCTAGTTATTAGCACATTTCACGAGCACATCTGGAAATGGTAGAATGCCGTCTTTTTCAATCGGGAAATCAGCGCTGTCACCGACGTGGCCACACGGACGAGAAGCGTTACGTAAATTTTTGCAACATATTAACGCGTTGTGGTATAGATTTATAGATGAATTTAAGGTGCGGTTATATAATATCCTACGTGATAAAACGTTGCCTTTTCAACAGGTCATTTGTTGCCGCATTATTTTCATCTACTAATATTTCAACCGGCTAGATTGTCAGCAGACATCTGCCAAGGAGCTGAAACTGTCTATAGCTTAGTTGTCCGACATGTATTCGGTAGATATGTAAATGACGTTGAGATTTAATACTTCAAATTCATCACTATGATTACTGAAAATGAATTTCACGCTTATAAAAAAAAAAAACAAAACAGCGGAAATGGTGCCAACTTATTTTTATTTTCCAGAAAAATTTTTGTTTCAATTTTAGCTTTTTGACTTATTTTTAGTTGATTAATAATAGTCCTGCCGATAACTACAGCTTGCAATGCAGTATAGTTGCCGAATAGACACGAGCGCTTAGAAAGACACAAACAGCAAATATTTTTCATTTTGCTGAATGCATTTGTAGTATATCCAAAGGTAATCTTGATGCTGTAATTCGATTTTTAGCTCTCGGTGGAAATGTGAGAGAATTGCAAATTCTCCTACGTGCAATTACGCGCATTAAGGTTAGAAAACTCTTAAATGTTGGGGATCAGCATAAAAACTTTAAGTTTTTAAGATCTGAAGGTAATTGTTGAGCGGTTTTCGTTTTTATTGATAAGTTTGAAGAATTTGCGTTCGGCTATATCATTATAGCATTATAGTATTTTGCTATCGAGGTGGGGAGGTTAAGAACTGCGCGTACGAATTGTACAAGGATCGATGGCAGATTTTTTCGTGAGTTTAGTAGAACCTCAAGTCGCATGTTGGGAAATAATTAAGTCTACGACGAGGGGGTGATAGTAAGAAAGGCCTGGAGCAATTTACCCGCCTAAGGCCCTTGTGGTTATGGTAAGCTTAGTTGATTGTTTACAATATTGAGCCGTAACAGCTCGTGGCAAAAATGAAAATATAATCCAAACCCCAGAATATGCAGTCTTTGAAGATTAATATATTTTGACCTTTGGGAGCTTGGCTAACAAGGAACTGATGTATTCTAGATTGGAAAGTGTTAGAGTACCCTGATGTGGATATGATTCTACTCGTATTTGGTCATACATGTGGATATTGTGTCAGTGGAAGATTAATATTATAACAGAAATGTTGTTTTTGCGCAGTACATTTCCTGTTCCTATGATATCCTACATTGTACATATACATTTTTAGTGATTCGTTATTTAAATCGCAATTGAGATAAGTTATGTTGTTGTGTATGTAAATTCATGCATGGAAAAACTGGATGAATAAGAGAAAAATTTCAGACAGTGAACTCGTAACGAATAAAAGAGATAGTTATTTGTGCATTTTATTTAGCTGTTAATAGTTGAAGGAACAACAAATGAACAGCTCAGTATTCTTTATTGGTTGAATAGGGTTTGGTACCGTCTCGCTATTTGGAATTTGCCAATAACTTACTGCATATCGGAAATGAAAACAAAGATTTATCTGTGTGCATTTTGTTTCACTCTGAGTAGTTCTAACTAAGACGCCTCAATTATCGAAATACTTGGAACTGTGATTTGTCGGTTTAAAGTATCCATTTCCAATGTCTAATTTTTATGGGATTTAGGCCACTGAAGCGGTTTTAACCTGTTACCGATTGCTTCACCATACTCGCAGAAAGCTATTGTTTGCAATCGTGGTTCTTATTTGCCATAATTTGAGATGCTATTAGCCTTCGGTTTTACTTACATGTCGCCCGGTTTTACAGCCCCCTTCGAAGATTCGCAAGATTTTTCAATTGTTGCAAATATATCGGAAACTATGGCAGATATAATTTTTTTAAAACATAGTTTGAAGTATATTACATAGTTTCAAGGATTATGCAAATTATTTTTGTAATAATGTATAATCAAAGTGCATTTGCGAATCGTGAGCTACGAAATAACCTGGCAATTTTGTCGAGTTAACAATGCGTTCCATATATCCGTATGTATATTAATATTATTGATGTTTACATTTATTAATGTACTTGACACTATATTTTATGAATTTTTATCGAGTGTCCGAACTTGAGTGAACGATGTGTAATGTTTTCTACATTGTATGACGAATATATTTTATTCTTTTGCCTTTTGCAATTAATTAAACATCCACCATATCACCGAATAGGACAGCAATATATACATTTAAATCTTATTAAAATCCTGCAATATGGGTTGACCCGAAACATTTATTGCGTACGACCTGATATCCGCTGTGCTCCTGACACTAGCACTAAAAAACTTTAATTAACCAAATGCGACATTAGCGTGTGTACAAAAGTAATTAAAGCAGTCCTACACAGCAGCTATCCATCATCTATGATCCAATTAATTTAATTATCTGTGACGTGAAGAGATATTTTATCAAAGGCATTTTATGCGGTTAGACATCCCGGCTCCTTGTCTGCTGTTGAAAGTATGTTTAGAATATCTGTGGGCCGTACTAATTCGTAATCATATCTCAAGACTATGTGAATTTAATTATAACTTCATAATCACAACATACATTAACTTCCTTTGCTTAATTTATGTTTTGATTCCTCTTTTGCCAGAGAAGTTCTGCTTAACCTTGACACTCAAAATTAAACAAGGCTAGAATATTTTTATTTTCATCCACTAACTATGGTGATACTTTTACTAGTTAATCTGCATGTTTATAATTGTGGACAATAGCGGGATGAGACCGATATCACAATATTTGGGGCACGATGGACCCATTATGCATCCTGTCTATACAGACGATACTGCAGGCCATCGACCAACCCATTATCTTGGCATAGGTTACCCAGAAGAATCGCCGAAATGGCCTTTACCTAGCATGGCATTTCTAATTCCTACTAAGACGGGATACTTTCAGGGAAAGTGTTTCACCGGCATAGCAGGTTCCTGGTTAATCTCATCTTGAAGGGGTGAAAGTCCTTTCCGAATTGTCTCGGTATTGTACTGCTGTCTGGTTGTTTGGAAAACTTAAGGCGACTTTAGTGGTGCGACAGGAATTAGTTTTCATAGATGATAGTTCTGATCCATTCATAAGTACAGACACAAGCGGACAAATGAATTTTTTTTTAAACGCTAACTGCCAACAAACTACTCGGCCGATTTCTATGTTGTTATTGCTTCGATAGTAACAAACATGAGAATTTACAAAAATAGTTATGAAAAAAAAAATTCAAATGCGCCATCTAGTGGCCGTTTGTGAAAACTTAAGACGCTGCATTGGTATCTATTTAGCAAAGTTGGTTGCCCGACAGTTGGCCTTTAGTTTGTACGACGTCGTACGGTCGACGCAATAGTCGTGACGGTTAGCCACGGTTAGTAGAGTGTCAGTGAAGCACACAGAATGGTAGTTTTCTAATGTTGGGTATAGATTGGCTTTGGGTTAGCAAAATCGCCTAAGCGTTGGTCGACAATCGAGAAATGGTAATCAAGGTGGCAGTAAGCACTTGAGTGACATAAGCAAGTTGATGTTGAACTAATTTACTCGCTCCAGAGTCGGTTGAAGATTAGTTGCGAAGCGTTGTGAACATGCGGTGTCTCGGCCGACGGACAACAGTCAGCCAATTTTCAAAGAATACTTGCTAAAGTCGGTGCACGCCAAAGTAGATAGTTCGTTCAAAGATCAAGTAAGTATGCGAAAACGTTGCGAGCCAATGTTCGGCCAAGAAATGAAATGTTTACATTTTCACGTAATGCCGACATCGCTACCACATCGAGACAAGCTATTCGTGATCTGGAGCCAACGTTGCGCCAACCTTCTATGCTACTGGGGTTGCTTAACATCAATAACGATGCAATCCTTTTATATCGCACATGTGCATTACAAAATTCCACTTTTAATAAAATAATGGTGTCCCGAGTTCGCGAGCCATTTCAAAGATTCCGCTTATTATATGTACTGTAGAAGTACAGTGAGCCTAGGCTTGGAAAAAATTAGCTAATTTCTACTGTTCAATCAATTACCTCAACTACCCTAAATTTACTTGAATATTTATAATTATTAACTATTGCTACATTCTGTATATTAAATCTTATTTTTCTCTACTTTCGTTGCTGATTGCTTATTCGGTAAACCGTGCTCCTTTCATTATTAACTAATCAATACAATTCAAGTTGACCTTAATCCTTCACCAAAACTGAAATCAAAAATACAATTCCCCTTTCCCTGCTTCTGCGTTTTATTTTCCTTCTTCCTTTCTTTCCTTGCTCTAGAATTCCGGGTGTATACCAGCGTCGTCCTACGTAATAATCAATAGCTTCCGCTTACGCACCACTTTATATTAAATTCCTTTTTTCAATTTAGCCTTATCCTAGTTTGGACTTTGAGGATTTTATAGGATTTTACAGGAGACATTCTGATTTTATTTACTATTTACAATACTCTTTGTGAAATACATTTGTTTACACAATGGAATTGTAAGATTGCTAAAAACTTTCAGTTTCTCCGGTGTCATTTTACCATTTTAATTCATGACATTTTTGTTGTAATAATAGTTATAGTTTCTTACAAATTTTCATTTAATTTTTTGTATTGTCACATGGTCTTATTAGTATGAAATATTCTAGTAGTCTTGAATTATAATGTAATTCCACGAGCGCAGCCCCACAACTTTGTGGGAATTAGTTTTTAATTTTAGTTTATTGGCTGTTTAATGAGATTATTAAATTTCTACATTTACTAAAAAAAAGCAACTGAATGGGTATGATAGATAATAACAAAAGCAAAATTAGCAATACGCCTATGATATATTACGGAGTTAATTCAGTCTGTTAGGTTACCTGTTCTTTGTATTTCAACTTCTAATTTAAAATTAGTCAAAGTGCCAACTAACATAATTCAATTTTACATTTGGAGGAAGAAATCTATCGTGTCCTCAGTAGTAAATGATGGTATTCTAGTAATCAAAACCTTCAAGAACAAAGTAAACTCAATTAATTTGTATAAAAAAATGAACAATTAAGAATATAGTAATGTTCCCTAAACAGCAAACATTGTTTAAATAAATGATGTCAGGTATATATGATTATTGGTTTCGTTTGGTGTAAGCTAGTTTTTTTATTACGTTTTATGAAAATGTGTATTAAATTTACAATTTGTAAAGAATTTCATTTTCCTTTCTTTGCAATTTATGTCCCGGCCTTCTTGAAGTTGTATCTATTGTGAATAGTAGCAGTGACGGACCAAACACCAACTTTGTTATTTTAAATGGAACGCTCTGTGTACTCCTATTATTACGTTTTTGGTTTCTGGATCTAAAAATAAACCAATATAAGCATTTTTCAAAAAATCTGAAAAGCAATAACATTCTAGCGTAAATTTTTACGAAATTAAATTGCTTTTTTGCCTCTATCAAGACGTGGTATCGGAACTTTCTAAATATATAGCGTGTTCAGTATTTAATATCAAACTTTGCCAAATTCAAGCCATTTTTTTAATAGCACCATATTTTTTTTGAGCTCAAGTAGCTACTTGCAGTCAAAGGCGAATCTTGCATCACATCACATCCAAATGGAATCTCATGTTAATAATATAGCTACAACGGTACACTGCCATTGACTATCTTGGACTGTTGATTCTAAATTTCGAATCTAATTAAAAAGTTAGGTAAATATGTATAATTTACGAATTAGGAAATAGCGATGTGAAATACTGTATCTTTGCCAGTAAGATATATAAGATGGGCCATCCCTACCGACAATGTTCACAACTGCAAGCCTTAGTCAAAATAAAGCTAATATCTGATGTTACTGGAAATATTCATTCTACGGGTGTAGGAAGAAAAAGAAATTATAATCCTAATGTTGCTTTCCAACGAAAGAGAACAGTGAAAATAAAATTAAACTCAAAACAAAAAATCTAAAAAAAAAACAACACAATTGAAATGCACTGTGAACCAACTAATTAACATTTGTTGTAATTTTTATTGCAATAATTAAATTTTCATATTTTTTATTTTTTTAAGAGAAAATCATTTTGGAATATGGAATATAAAGTTTACACTGGCGAAAAACATACAGAGCGTTATAGGAATAAAAAATATATAAAATCAGCTCTAATAGAAGTATCATTAATCATCACCAATTTTATTTAATGATTTTTGTTTCTATATTGGTAAAACGATTGATATGGTTCTTTAAGAGCTAATTTGGATAGTTTTATACAGTACCTTTCAGAGATATTGATTACACACGGGCAGATTCATGTAACATGTCAAAGGATTTCAATAAGATCGATGATGGTATCTTTTTAAATAAACTGTGCTGTTTTAGTTTTAGCAATAATGAAGGCTTATTTAACAGGCAGTAAATTTTTGTGTTTTTCAATGGTTTTTATTCAGCAAATGGATTAACAACTTCAGGTGTGCCACAGGATTCCAATTTGGGTCCGCTGTTGTTCCTGCAATTTTGCGGGTCATATTAGAATCTGTTCATCTATAACCTCAAACCGGAATTGTTTAAAACTGCAGACAAATTTAAGATTGATATTCGACTGGTATATATTAAACAGATTAAATTTAAATATATTGACGTGAAAAATACTATCTAACATTTATACGGGAAAAGCTCAGGTTCTTGTTTAATTATACTATTGAATCAGAGACATTGGGATGGTGCACTAAAACCAAAGATTTGAGGGTAGTGTTTGATGCTCAGTTGTCTTTCACTAATCGTATCGTGATTTTATTTTACGTAAGACAAAAATATTCATCAATGTAGTTGCTTTGAAATTGTTATATTTTTCCTTTGTACGTTCGCTAGAGTATTTGGTGTCCATACTATAACATATACATATAGGCAATTAAAAATGCGCAATAATTTTTCTTAAGTATCTATGGTTTAGAATAAATAATATTTACCCATTTAGAGGTTTTCCATACAATACATTGTGACCACTTTATCTGTAGCTTATATTAGCAGCTTTGTTTAATGTTTGCAATTTATATATATTCATAATATATACATACCATGGCTATTATTTTTAATTGTTTGTATTTCCACTTCAACGTTTTCTTTAAGTTTCTCTCCTAGGCTAAGTCTATATTTGCCATTATATTGTAATATACATTAAGTTTCATATTGCCCTTGTTAATATTTAAACTCAGGAATTAAGCTTTTCATCATATTAGAATCATGCTTCTTTAATAACGTTACAAGTACAAATTAATAAATAATAAGGGTAGTTTGCTTAATGTCCCAAACTAAGCAAATGATTAAAAAAGAATGTATTTAGAATCTAGATAGTATGAAACCACATAAAGAAATAACCGAACGTGCCTAATACATTATTTCAACATTACAATATTTGGATTATCCTTTATCTATATACTTAATTACAGATTTTTTTGAACCTTAATACTAATCCAGAATCTTCCTTCAATTCAATAGTAGGTGTTGAAAATGGTCTAATTTTCAAAAAAGGGGAAATCTCTGCCGCACGAATTTAGAATAAGACATCTTTTGGGAGTATATAGTTTAGAGTCCCGTAGGCAGATTTTAATGGTCTATGCCCAATCTGATTTCTATTCTCGAAACGTATTCTGTTAAAAGCGAATACATTTATTATAATCTGTTTCAGTATGAAGGTGTGGATTAGTGTTGTTCCTTCCAGTGCTGCTATGAGTCAGGTATGCATCAGACCTGTAGTGTTAAGAAGTGCGAGCTTCCGGGTAACCCTGTTGCACAGTGTTTTTGTTCTGTATGATCAGAAAGTTCAGCTTAAGACCGCGGTTCTTGATAAGCGCTGTTATGACCCCCTTCCGTACGTTGGCGATGTGGGAGTTCCACGTTACCTGTTTACTTAATGCAACTCCCAAATATTTAACCCTATCCCTTAAGATAATTGTTTTTCCTTCTATAGATGATTAAGATAGACTTTCTTTCTCCTCGTAAAAGGGATAACTGTTATATTTTAAGGGTTTTTTCGCAGTAATTTTGATATCACCTATAACTACTGTCAAGAGTTTTTTGCATAAGTTGAGATATGATGTGATTACCAGGTAATCAACGTACACTTCTGCCTCATATCCGTTGTTAGTTAAGTTAGTCAGAGTAGATGTGACAAAATTTGTGGGATGGATTTCTCGGAATAACTGTTAAATTTGCTCACGTCGAGGAAAATGTTAAGAGGATTCCTTTCGTTGATGTGAGTAAGTGAGGATTAGAAAAAAGAACACTAGAATCGATTGACAGTATTAATAAGAAATATGTTAAATTTCCCTCTTATCCTAGTTACCCGAATGGTCTGCAATAAATCTTTTCTAAACTTCATCACAAGTTGGTTTTCCATAAAAACCTTGTGGGAGGTACTAAAGACTAAGTAAATACTTTGATATTTTATAAAATTTCATGCCAAGATTGCCATCAAGTATAGCTTCGAGAGGCAGACAGATCAATTAGAGTTAGGTTGGTAATATAAAGTGAACTTACATATTCAAGTTAGTTGAGTTTTACTGCTGAGGATGACAGCTTAGTTATCTAAACGCGCGTTCAGTGTTGCAGTAAGTTTTTTAGTGAAGTATTACAATATTTTTGTTGAGGATGTATTTTCAATATGCAGTAAGCTTATAAGGTATTGAAGAATATTTTGATTTAGAAATCTTTTTGTTTGATTTGTGGCTGATATATGCAACTCGTCGAATATCAAAAATTAGTTTAAAAATGTATGTTTGTACGGAAGGACATCAAATTCATTGATTGAGTTACATTTAGCTTGCGCAACTTCTATCAAACACAGCATGCTTTCAAAATACTGCAAGCTAAAGTTTCATTAATGGTTTTCCTGCTTATGCTAAAAAAATGCAGAGAATGTCGCTAACCATCAAGGCGCGTTTTGTAGAGGTCGTATTTGTACACGCCTGTTGTCGACTTCAGAACACTACGCATTAGGTGTAAACGGATTAGCTGAAACTTAATAGTACGGTCCTGCCGTCAATATCACACCACCTTCGAGATGATGATCGCCACCGCCTCGCGGGCGAAATAACGAAGAGAACGAGTACTCTAGAAAGAGAGAGGACGAGAAAAGGAGTAGCGGTGGAGACGTGATGCATACCTCTCCGTCGCCCTTCTGTTGCTCTTTCCTTCATCTATATCGACCGACCGACCGAACGATGGACGGACGGAACGGGGCCGCGTGTGACGCATCCGACATTGCCAAGTTCAATGCCAAGGCTGGGCCCGAACGCGCGCCTGCGCGGTCGCATTGCGGCCTCCTCGCGCGCCTAGCCGGGGCCTCCTAGATGTTGCGTAACCCGCCAGTCCCGCAACATCTGCATGGGTATCCACCAGGAAGCGCTCGCATAATACGGAAGGTATTACTATTTGTCGCAAAGACTCTCTCTAAACACACACCGCGATGCGGTCCCTAAAATCATCGTAGCTAACGTCGCCGGCCCGAGACCTTATATCCAGTGCGCTGTACTCTCGCTCGAAGCCAAAACACAATGCGATCGACGAAAACATTGTCAGAAAACGATCGCGTCGCCGTTCATATGCGCTGTTGTTTTGTTTTTTATTTTTGTCACTATTTTTCGTTAGAAACATATCGTAAAGATTCGTTCAGATGTAACAACACATACATGTAATAAGTAGTGCGTCGTTGCTTTTGGAAGCGATTTCGTAATAGAAATGGGCGATACGTCAACGATGGTTGATGGTGGTACCTCGAAGAGCACAAGGTGACCCTTTATTGTTTCTTTTTTCGCTTCCCGGACGTTCAAGGCCGCGCCAATAATCCTATGCGATGCAGTCTGATGGTAAGCGTTCCCGCTTGGCAACAACTTTGCGTTTGTAAATGTTTTTGTTTTTCTACCTTTTTCTATGCCTCAAAATTATTTCGATTACGTACGATAATCGCACGACTTAATTGCGAAATAATAAAATTTAAATTAACTCGGCCGTTCGAAATATTACGTGCGTTTTATTAATAGTATAGCATCATTTGCATCAGTTACATGTAAGAAAAGTGAGAAAACATGCGAAAACGTAGCCACAACAAAATTATTACGGGCATTCTAAAATAATTCAAAATAATCAGCTGGTTAAGATGTAATATTTTGCATTTGTAAATAGCCGAAATAATTGTTGCTGCTATTTCTATTCACGCACACGATACGCGAAGATAAGGAAAGTAACTTTAACGTGGTGTTTGTTTTGTTTCTGCCGGATCGTTTGTCGAAAGGTCAAATTGACCCAGTTCGGCCTTCTCCTTCTCCCAAAAACAATTTCGATCATTATTCTCGTCTTTTTATCGCCATTTATGATGCACTCTCTGTTTTGGAGAAGTGGCCAAATTCGTGGACTTTTCGGTCTTCTTTATTTTTAAATACCGTTTGTTTCTATCGTAACACCGTATGGCGGTCGCTTTTATGTGTATATCTTTTACCCGTAAAGGGAGATAGAAACAGCTGAAGAGAGATGGACGAAAGAATGAAACAATAAAACAACATGGTGGAGTTCAAGTGCGCGCATGCCCGTCGAGGTAGTTGTGGTAATGTCTGTATGTTGCTATTTCATAATGCATACATTTACCATTTTGCGTCATCGTTGTTGTATATGGTTTTGATTTTTTATTGATTTTTGGGCTCCTGCAAAAAAGTATATTGGGGACTTTTGCGAAGTATTATCGCAGATTTTACGTAAGAACTTTTGTGTATATTTAACATTTCCTTAGTTCCATTTGGGCGAATAAGTTCGATTTTATGTATAAGTAACATTTTATTACTATTAATAGGTTGTTTAGGGATATACATGTTCAACGTCATTTTTTCCAATAACTTCTGATTCTGATTCTCATCTTAGTGTTTATTTTTTAAGGTATGTTAGATTTCATAAATAATTTCCACCAACATCTGAACATGCGCCACGTTTTGACAACTCTTAGTTAACGTAATACTTTTGCCAAAACACAAAATTCCTAAACATATTTACATGTAATCGCTTAAATTTTGCATAACTGCAAACAGGATATTTATAGCTATCAGCGGAGGATTTGTTGTGTTGTGTATAGTTGAACATTTTCTGATAAGCATATTATCTAAAATGTTACAAAAACAGGTGTTGTACGTTGCTATTCTAAATTTAATTGTGTATATGTGTGATAAAAGCCCAATGTAGCACGATTTCGATTTCGTTAGCCACACCCAAATGACTTGACACTGGATTCTATGCTTCAAATAAAAATCTCGTCATCATCTGGAATCTTAGTTTTGGCATTCGTAGCGAAGAATTTTTATGAAATTTAACATCTGTGCGTGTTTTTCAGCATTGATTACGCTTTTTCGAAATATGTTTCTACGTCGGCATCTGCATAGGGAGCCACCTAACTGTATTAAGCTTACGTGGTTTTATACACATTTGAAATTGTCGGTGTACTTTGTTGATTAAACATAGTTTAAAAAAATTGTATTCCAAACTGTCAATACAAAATTTAATAACATATTTTTTACTAATGCTCTTTTTTTAATTCATTTCAAGAACGGTGCGTATTTTATTTGATGTTGGAAGCAAGGGTGTTGGTAAGGGCAGTGAAACAATGTTTGTGAATCGTCTTCTTAAAATACTACTACTTTCATGATGCATTTCAAGTAGAAATAAAATAACGAATTTAGTTTTAAAGTCTAATATTTTTTGCGATGTTTATTTTCAAAACAGTTAAGATATAGAAATGAATAAATAAAAAAAAAAGAATAAAATTAAGAGTACATATGTATTAATCATAGACTATAATCCTTAGTACGCATAATGAATTAGTTTGACTAGCCGGTGTATTTTGAAGTTGGTCTAAGTTACGTTTATAGCATATCAACATGTATTTTAATTCCAGGTACTGTTAGCATAATAGTTACGTAGTTTCTTATTTTACTGTATTCATGTATGTGAAAGAGCAGTATTTAGTAATAATTAGATTAGATGAATTACGTCATCGTATAGTGAGTAAGGTGCAATAATAATGCTTTTGTAATACGGCGTGCAACCTAAATTGGATTAAATAGTGTTTATCCCGATCTACGTTACGTGACAGTATGAAAGTACTGTGTATTCTGATATAATTTTGTGCATGTAATCGCATGACTGTAACTCTGTTAATAGTGAAAAGTCTTTTGTGAAGTAACTGATAATTAATACGTTACACGGAGAAAAACGTTAGGTGTACTTTTTATTATACTTAAGCCTTAAATTTCAATTTATTTATTTTGTTATTATTTTTATTTATTTGATTTGTCTGATTAGTTATGTATTTCTCATCCGACATGTTACATAAAAAAAGTAATAGCAACCACATTGCTATAATTCGAATATTTAGCTATTTCGATTAGGGGTTTTATAAATATATATATTTGAGTGCTTCAGTTTATACAGACAGCAGCCGTAAAATTTAAAAGTAGGCATACCATATAGTGAAAGTTGATAACTTTACTATTTTCTATTTCTTTACTATTTCTATAGATATTTTGAATATAACGTCAGGTAAAAATATTTTTTTAGATGATTTGGGTATCATTATTATCAATCGCATGAGTGAGTAATATGATAAAAAACTATAATTCTAATATGCCTGTTCTATCCCTACTCTCGAGAGAAAAATCTTCTGTACTTTTGTCATTGTAGCTCGAAACGTAAAATACTTGTTCGTCTTACCCTGATAATCAAAAGGACTTGAGTATCACAACGGTCCATTTTCTCTATTCCTCAAACTTATCAAATTTCAAATATCAAATAGCTTCGTAAGCGTCTAATTCCCGCGTTCTTAATCAATTCCAGGTTTTCTAATTTAATGTTATGCCCTGTTTGGTTTATGTGTTGTGTTACATTTGACGATTCTATCCTTCCGTATCTGTACCACCCAATCTGCACATCGAATCTGATGCTTGTCGCTTTTTTCGTTTGACCAATATAGGCGCTATTACAGTCACTACATGTCACTTTGTAATTTTATAAATTTCCGACCTTGCCTTCATGTACGGTTTCGGATTGTCAAGAAGGTTTTTTAGTATATTTCGCGAACTGAAACATACGTTCATATCTTGAGCTCTAAAAGATCTACCAATACCTTTCGATATGCTGTGGAAAAAAGTTCCACAAGTTTCTCATCGCGGGTTTATGTGATAATTAAAGCGCGTGGAATTTTTTTATATAATGCCTATGTTGGACTTTCTTCAGAATGCGATCGATATCTATAGAAGAATAACAACTGTAAGAAGCTGCATTCTTTTAATGAATTTAAATTCTTTATTGCAGCTACTTGTACTTAAAGGGAATTTTAAAATTCTATCAATTAAGAAACTAATCGTCGCCATTTTGTTTTGTGATGAGAAATTTTCAAGAAATGTATGAATTTTTAACGTTCTTGTAAGAAAATTATAGCTTTTATTAATGCAAACTATACAGTTACTCTTTAATGCAATAACATCGTTTTGTTTATATCGAAATACCTTTTTACAATTTCGAGAACACTCAAATTCCACAAGATTTAACATTGGAAATTTTACAACAAAGATCGAAAAACTCATCTATTGGTGGTTCAACTTCATAGTTAATTAATAATCGATGTATGTCTTACTAAATTAAATTACCATTTAACAGCTGTACCGAAATTCAATTCAACATGGGAAAATTCAATTAAATGTAAGTCTACATGTGGAAATAATTGCAACCTATCAAAGAGACAGCTAACGTTTGCTTCTATATTGGTATTTTGTAAAATCAATGTCAATAAGATCTTTCGGTTATACTATAGCCATTCATAATCACAAGTATAATCACTCTCTATAGCCTAGTCATATGAAGCAACTTGTATGCGGGTGTTTAGGATTTTACTTGCGAAACCTAATTTTGTATTCTAAAATGGCCAGCTCTGTACTCATACATATATTAACTACATACGAATTTCTGCAATAATATACACATCTCCATACATATTTCTACTTTATTTCATATATCGCAACACTTAGCTTGAGAGTTTTGTATTACATTAAGTTTAATGTATTTCCATAGCCGTTTCAACATTCTAAACGCTTCTATACGCACAAAAAAGGAGAAGCTATGGAAGGAAATACAATTTCTTGAGTGTACTATTTTATTGGAAGAGAGTATTCTAATATTGGCTCTTTGAAATCTACTATATCAAATTGGGTAGGATATTATCGAAGAACACTTGCTGCTTTAAATAAAATGCATAATTGAAGCCACTAATTTAATTTGACATTTTTCTCCCCTGAAGGATTTGAGCCTTCAGAATCAGGAATATATTCATCTCAGCCTTCAAACACTCCAGTATCTGACTGCCCTTCATCATTCATATATTTCATTAAATGGGGTTATTATTCATAACTCTGACTGATTATGATCGTAATGTCTACATATTATGAAATGCGTACAAAAACCGTTAATTGCTTACAATATTAAAGTCTCGTAGAGGGGGGATACAACGAGAAAGAACTTGTCACGTGTAAGAACCATCATATGAGTCGCAAGATTCGCGAAAAGGCTCTAAGACTATACTAAATGCCAAGTAAAAAAAAAACGATTGATGTTGAAGAAGGACACTTCCATCTCAAACTATTAATATGCGCAAATAAGAAAAAGGCATGGAGCCCCCAAAATAAATACTTTTTTTTAGTATACTTGGGCTGTTAACGGATTCAGGCATCTTTCTACCTATAAACATGGAAACATTTACTTTAGATTATTCTAGACATTATTTACATTCAATATAGTTCGTTTACCAGACACTCAACTTGTTTACCTGATAGTGAGTTACGTAGTGTGATAGTAATGCATATTTTATTCAAATGTACATAATGGCTTGTTTGGCGGTATATATTGCTACAAAACAAATTTCAGATAATTGTGTATCAAAGCATTTTTGAAACAGCTTAATTAAATCTTTATCGAATAGCGATTCGCTATTCGACCTCCACAGAATTATGCAGTCTTTGCCACAGAATCTGCAAATTTTCTTGTTAGAAATATGGGAAATACAAATAATCCACTCCAATAGCAATAAAATAACAAAAAAAATATTTTATATACTTTAAATACAATTTAACATTCCTAAATTGTTTATGAAATTTAGTGTCGTGAAATTCAGGAGTGTCTCTAGAACACCTTTTTGGCAATTTAAATTTTTATTGGAAGAAACAAATGAAATTTTAAACGAGTTTTAGAAACTTAAACGAAAACTAGGAAAAGGAAGTTATAGTCCCGTTTCACCACTATAGTCGTTGGCTGAACGTAATCTAATGATATCTTTCCTTCGCTCCAAAGATAATAGGCCAGAAAAAAAGGACTCTGCTTTAGAAATTGCTCTCACAATATATTAAAGTTGAGAATAAAGTAAAATAAAATAAATTCTGAGAGTTAGTCCCTTTTTCGTTTGGAAACATATGATTGAAATTAAAAAGAAATAACTTCACTCACATTCACAGTCCCTTGAATAAGGCCTCTTTTTGGCGTATGAAAGACAGTGAATGTGAGGTAGCTTTTTCGTTTATATTACCACAGCTTTGTTTCAACATACTCAAAAAACCGTAAATTTCCCGTCCAGTACTTGCGTAATATGCTAACTGCGGCTTTTCTTTTGTACGTACTGCTCGTGTATTGGACAGGAAATTTAGAAAGCTAATATTAGCCACGCGACAGATAAAGAATTGTTTGATAGTAATTGAAAAACGTTTTACACAGCGATAAAAGGATTTTCAAAAGAAGAATATTAATTGAATTTAAGACAGATGCGATGGTGTTTCGTACCCGACAGCACCTTTCGGTTTCAGAATTAAATAATCATACAATTTTCCAATTTTCAACATTCTAGTACAGTATCAACATTTTTTGTTTTTTTTTTTTTTAAGATTTTTTCGACATTTTAATTAAACCAAATCTGTATAAGGTTTTTAGAAGTCTCCATTCGAACGTATTTTTATTTTTTTTTATTTTTGCTACAAAATGTTGTTCTTGATACATTTTGTGCGTAGGTGAAGAACATTATTAGATAGTTACGGAATTGTGAAGAAATGACAGGAATCTATTAAAATTTCAATGCACTTTTCAAATAATTTCTTCCTGACAAAATTAGGCTAGGGTACGAAAAATTGACAAATTGGAAAAGAATCTGGAAAATAAATATATCTTTCCTTTTTTTAAACTTTAAAAAATAACGCAATATCCTCTAATCTTTTGAAAAACAATATCAAATTTGACGATACATATTGTTTGACATAGTTTTCTAAATGGCGAAACTCGAATTTATTTGTATTTATTAGTAAAAAAGATGTTCCATGTGATGATTCATATTTTTCTTTTTCTTCATTATAGTCTTTGTTAGTACATTATTTGATGCATTCCACTAGCGCTTTGTGTGCTGATTTTGGGAAAGAAACTTTTTTCACGATTTGCATAGAAATTAATTTACTTATTATTACATAATGTGTTTGTAGGTTCTCTATTTTTTTTTTTGTTTTCGTGTAACGTACTAACATTACATAGACATCTTGACAATACCAAATTAATAAACGAAGCAATAAGATCATGCAAAAACTTGAAAGAGATATGTACGTCTTTTGCTATGTAAATAATAATAATTTATTTAAGCGTGGTGAAAGAAACATAATTGGTATACATACATTTGAACTTATATACATATATGTAAATTCATTTACAAAAGTTTTAATAGAAATTTAACTGCTCTAATCCTAATTGCATGATAGAACTCCAACGTCAGCTTTGCGGGATAGATAAAAATTCGGGAAGAAATCCAAATCCTACTAAATTACCTGTGCTGGTCCAAATTGTTACCGCCATAATAATTCTTTCATGTGCTTTTTGAATGTCTATGTTAAGTCGTTTGTATTGGATAGGCGTATCGCTTTACAACAAATAGTGTTACCGAAAAATTCACCGATAGTTATAAATTGCTGTACAGGTTGACAACCAAAAACCAATTTAATAGCTGCGTAGTTTTTTCTCGGTTAGATACGTACGTATACAGATATCAAATGATATATGGTTGTCAACCAGTATATTCGATCTTTGTACGTATAACTGTTTGCTGCCATCATATTCTTTAACCTATAAAAAAATAAACGCAAACGATGTGACAAATTCGATTAAAGTATGGCGCATTGTTTTCATTACATTTCATAACCTTATCTAATCTGCAGTTTGTTCCATAGCATAAAAATGTTGTCAGTTTTATCTAATCTTTATTACGAGCATGTATTTCCAAAACAATATTCACCATTATTGTACATATATTCGCAATGTTTGTTTTGAATGCAGCTTTTTCGGAAATTATATTAATTTGATACTAATTAGAAGGAATAGCAACCATAAACAAAAACTTCTAATAATTTGCAAATATTTATTTTACGTTGTCACTAACATTGGTGTTGCATCGTAAATTATTGATGTAAGTCTGAAATGCATATTTTTTGCTATAAGATTAAATCTTTTTTTTTATTACCGTTTTCTCACATATGCTTTTCAGAATTATATTATTAACGGACTGTTATCTAGATCTTGACTATTCTTAATTTCCTTGGCGCTATAGTTTATAGGCAAAAATTTACATACTTAATTTTTATTTACCGAAATACTTTAGAACTTGTTAAATAAGCTACGACATATGCTACCTTAATTGCCCGCTAATTAAAATTATTAGTACAACGAAAAGGCAACTATAAAGAGACCGAATAGTCCGCATCCATATGTATGCTTACCATACGTTAGTAGCTATATAATTCGTGTTCAGCCACCCATTATACGTTAACTGTTATTCTTCATATTTCCATAAATTAGCGTTACGTACCGGAGTTTCATTTAGAGGCTCGTCTAATACATGCTGCCACATACTATGGTATTGCTTATTATTATACATCGTTTGATATGATTTACGTAACCATACGTTATATTTCTTAAGCAAATAACTTGATTACAACAGTCCTTAATATTAACTAATTGTTGAACCTAAAGACTTAGCAATTGTCTTTCAAACTTACATAATGTTGCAATGGTGTATGAAACTACACTAAAAATTGGTACAACCCCTTACCGTATCGAAGAAAATGTTTACAAAAATTATCAATAGAAAAATAAAATTTGGTACTATTTCTCTAAAAAGTTCCTCTTTTAAACGAAGTTAGAGGAATGGGAAGGAAATGGTAAATAACGATATATATGAAAGGGTCTCACAGGATGAGCTTATGTTAGCCGTCTTTCAAAAATTAAGCAAGTTCCAAATTTGTAGATTTGCAGACTTATTTTATTTTAGGGGGCTAGTTATTAGAAATCGGCACTTCCGCTCAGTTTCCTGTTTCACCGGAATAAGGCGCACTTGATCTTTTTAAGTGGATTGCAACAAAATAATACACACAGTACAATTATGACGAATATTCATAGTTATCTATATGAAGAATTTAACATTCTATCATCTACAATAAAAATATACATGTTCTATTTATAATTACAGAGATATTGATGTTTGAAATTTAACATATTTGACCGATAAATATTGACACCCTATATAACATTGGTCAATAGTCCACAATGATTTTTACTAACTCGTAACAATCATTAACCAACACTTTTGACTGAAAACACTAGCCTGTTTGATTCCGTGCTGTGTTTGGACCCTGTTTTGCGAGCTATTTAAAAATAATCCAAAATTATTAGTACTGTATTACTTATAATTATGTACTATATCACTGTTACAGATAGTAAGCCTCATTATATATTTTAGAAATTCATTGTTCATTATTTTGTAAGTTAAAATCAAGCTAAATAAAATAAATTCTTTGTCGAATACACTGAGTCATTGCAACGCATTCAGTATAAGTGATACTATTTTACATTCAGTGTTCCATCTCGTCTTCCTAAAGCTGACCAGAGCCCTTAAGTTCTTTTGTAACTGGTAAACAATCTATACATATCATATTGTCAGTACTAGTTAGCCATTTGCTATCCTAATGAGCCTGTTTGTGATCCCTGCGGATCCTTAACCACGCGCGCCAAAAGGAGAATTAAGAAGTTGCCTGCTCTTTCCCATGTGTTATTCGACAGCTCGTGGACACGCTCTTGAAGGCTAGGAACTTGACGGTCTTCCCGCAGTTGTAAATTATGCACAATCCAAGGGACGTTCGCAATCATTCGTAGTATTGTACTTTGAAAACCATTCAGGGTTCTGAAGTGGCTGGCTACTGCCGTCTCGCACGTCAGTGCTTCGTAACCCCAGATGGGTCCGAAAGAGATCTTGTAGATTAATAATTTCTTGTTCCTGGCTTTCGGAGTAGGTCTTCTTTTCCGAGTAAATCCAATAGTTGTGCTTTTTTTGAGGTTAACTTTTAACCGTTTAGCGCTCTATGAATCGTCCTTGCTTGTCGTGTCATCATCATACATTGACAGTTGGACTGCGAGGAACGTCCGAAGTATGCAGGATTAGCAGCTCCAGTGCCAGCAAGGAACTCTGCGGTACACCGGCCCGTATGGGTCTTTTATTTGACAGAGACAGCCGCATCTAACTGAAAAATTCCTTTCAGCCATTTAAGAATTGATGGCACCAACTCCAAATTTCCTTTTTTATACCAAATCAGACAGTGGAAAAGCCAATACGAAAACCGAATTGCTCGTCAGAACACGGATCTATTTCACTTAACACATTTCTTAGGCGACTTAAGATGTTTGCTTCCAAAAGTTTGGATAAAAGAAGACTAATGAGGTGGTAATCCTGAGAGAAAGGTGATTTTTGCGCGACTTACGAATCTTCATCACGCTAGCATTCTTTCAGATATTCGGAAAGTAATTCAATCACAAAGCGCTAGACAGTAGAAGGAGGAAGGACAGTGTCGTAGAGAGAAGGCTCTTGAGCGTAGCCGGCTGCCTTGTTATTCTTAAAGTATTTCATTGTAATCCTCATTTCGTACACGGTTGAGTTTATCGCCTCCTTTAAGTCCGCAAGAACTGCAGTGGTAATGGTAAATTTTTGTAATTTTTGTAACTTATACAAATCGTGATGACGATTATTTGTCCTAATCACCCATTCCACATTACTCTCTACAACAGTTCTCAATTTAAGTCATCAATGTACAAAATAATGGATCGACTATCGGGCCTCAAGAAGCTTTCTTGGATACAGACATTTTGCTTCCGAGTTTAGTTGTTTGCAAAATTTTATTTCGTCCTTTCAACCTGATTGAACCGTAACGTATTTAGTTGTTTTTAATGGTAGCGTACTAATTGGTCTAAATTCAAAGCATGTGTTAGCATTGTTCACCTTGGGTATGAATGCATGGGTAAAATTGCATGTCGTGTACATTGTGCTTGACAGAAAGAATAAACGAGGAAATTGAAGCGTTGTCCTTGTGTGTTCTGCCAAGGTGCCGCTGCTGGGTGCTAGTATCAAGATTTTCCGATAATGGAAATGATTTAAATCATGGTTTGAAGAAATACATAACCACAAAACTACATGACTTGAACCAGATGTTTGTTGCTTCTAAACATTCGTACTAAGAATGGAATTGATCGACTATGAAACAACAATCTCAAAGGCAGATTGGTGTTGGCACAGATCAGGTTAGTTGCTCTTTTATGTGCTTGATACTTGAAAAGCAAAATACAGCTATATATCGCCATGTAGCTGTATTCCCTCAAATGTTGTTTCTGAAACGTAATAGTGAGTGAAGACAAAATACCTATTTATATAGTGATTAAATAACAAAGCTTACAATCGAGGAAATCTAAATTTAGGGAATTTTAAGATAGATGCTACATTACGAAATGTAATATAACATACATATTAAGTATAATATTCTTATGGAAACTCCATGAATTCCAATCATATATATATATATATATATATATATGCATATCTTAGATAACGCTTAAATACAACCAGGATTACAGTTTCCCATATGTATTGTGAGGGGATATTATGACTCGCATTGGCAATATCAGTTATACTCTACATTCATTCAGTAAAAAAGATGTACTCATTGATTGATTTTCAATCTATATATGTACATATTTTTTATGTTCTTTCAAAAGAGCACCATTTGGTGTTAGGTATTATTAAAGTATAAAGGAACTACTACTACTACTGGTTTACAAAACAAGATTTTTTTGTTTCGTAAAGTCTTGAATTTGTTGTTGAGACAGCTACTAGGGTCTAAAACAAATAACTACACTCAAAGACAATTTATAATTATGGGGTTTTCGATGTAAAAGGAAATAATCTTACAATCAATCATAGATGGCATATGTTAATAAAGCTTAAGGGATAATACAAAAGAATATGTATCGACCTATTAAAGAGATTAAACTACATGTATTTCATTGTTAAGAAAGAAATGTATCTTCAGTTGATGAGTTGAGATGATATTCAGCATCAAAACCATTCTTCCGCACTAAATTTTAGAAAGGTACTTTTACACAAGGTTTATGACTTTATACGCCACAAACTTTTAACTTTGGAAAGAAACCATTGGTCATAATCATAACGTAGTCATCATAATTTGATATTCTCAATTTATTGAGCCTACCTAACTATTTTGTAAAAGCCAATAATTAGCTAATATCTAATCTCCAATATGTTAAATACAATAATACCGTTTCAAAAGGGGCCCTTTACTAGTTGAATTGTCGATAAGGTAGAACGTATGTTCAGGAGATGAATAATATTTTCTGTGTAATGCCACAGACTCCGCACTAAATAATTCACTGGAAGTATCCGTTTAGGCGTATGATGTAAGCGTTTAATCAAATTATGAAACGGGTATAAGGAATTACATAACCGGATTGTTTATAAGTAAAAAAAAATATTATGTACCTGCTCACGAAGGTCACTGTAATATTGAGGTAAAAATGGATCTGTACACTAATTCATTTTCAAATACCACTTATTTCCTTATTTATTTTGAAGAAACTTACGAGAGAGCGGACCTATTATTGTCGCTCAGTTAGAGCTCAGTAAACGGTACTAATATATACAGGATGTAGCATTTAAACCGTCAATTAACTGATTACAAGGAATTATTACTAGATGAATGCTGAGTTTGTCTTTATCCAGAAACGAACCTGAACTTGCATATCTTAAACATCGTTTGTATTTTTTAATTTTCTGATTATTACACATTATTATTCTATACGATTTCTTACCTTTGATCGTTTTTGGGAAAAACAAATTTTGAAGAGTTTTAGTGCTTCATTGGCAGCGGAATGAAAAGTTAGTAACTGAAGAAACGAGGTTGAAATTATTTTGTTATGTAGTCTGTACATCGTGCGACTGTACAAAATATAAAAATTATAAAATCTATAGTACAGGGCGATACGAAATGTATGTTATCCAAGATAACGCAATAACTTACTTTAAGTGGAACATTCTGAATTAATTATCATTCCTTACTTTTTCGCGTTTGGTTAATGGATATAGCGATTAATTCTTTTGGGACTAGTGGTTTCCAGGGCTGACCACCATTTCAGAGTTATTTATTTCACGGGTTACTGACGCCAACACGTAAAGTAGGTCACCTGTTAACAATCAAGTATTCAAAAAAACATGATACCATAATTTGTATTTCGTTTTATTAAATAAACTATAATACAACACCTAAACATTTATTAAAAAAGATCCAACGTTGTCAAATAGAAGAACGTGATAATGGATAATGTTGAGTTTTCTAACCTAGATCTTTTAAACGTAATTATTATTTTGAATACGTTCTACAAAATGTCATTGTTTATTTTCAGTTTGTTTACTTGTTATATTGTTTTTTAATATATTTTTCCTTTTATTGCTTAAGTATCCATCCAAAATTACTCCTAGCGCGAAAAAAATCAAATAATTCATAAACTATTGGAGATAGATATAGGGAGTGTTAATGGTCTCTACAAAGAATTATCAGAGACTGATAATATAATCAGAAGGGTAACACAATAGATCCCATATTATAACATAATCAGAGGGGTAACACGATGGATCCCTTTATAGCCAAGAAGAAGAGACACACCAAGGAAACCTGGAGAAACGATATAGGCGAGGATTCACGAGCAGTGAGAATAGCAGATTGGAAGACAAAATGCCGGGACAGAAAGCAATCCAGAGAAATATTAAACGCAGCGAAAACTAGCAACAAGCTATAGAAACAAAGGAATAAAGAAAGGAATAAAGAAAGAAAAGAAAAACGAGGACTAATCCACCTCATTATACGGATTTTAAAAATGCATTAAGCGTTAGCCATTATCCGAAGGATTGGACGGCTTGATAATAATGATTATGATGATAATAATACACGTAATGTTCCATTTAAAATAACTGAGTTATTATGTCTTATTGGTTAAAATAAGTCAATAACCTTTCGTATCGAACTGTATAATTTTTTGTTTAGCTTGGTGCAGTCGAGCAACGTTCAGATACATAACCAGAAAATTTCAACCTCGTAACTTTTTCAGTTATTGATTTTTTATTCGGCTGTCAATAAAACGCCAACATTTGTGAATATCATTTTTTCTCAAACACGATCAAAGACATAGAACTACAAGTGTTTTATTTAAAATAAGAAGATTGACTTCTGTGTATAACCGGAAACAATTCAGTGTTGCCAATATTTTAAAGATCAGAATCGAAATTCTCGAAGGACAAATTTTCAGCATTCAGTTAGCAATTCTCAGTATTCGGCTAACCGATGGTTTAAACGCCACACCCTGTATGTTATGTGACCACCAATATTGATATTATTATTAAGTTATAATGCATCTTTGACATTCAAGATACGGGGAGCTTTCTGAAGTTATGAAGTGAAACCAGAGCTTTACAAAATCATGCCTGAATTAGAAAGTTTAGTACCAGGAATTCCAACATTTAAAAGCGATAATCTAGTGATATTGTATAATAATACAAAACACCATAGCAGATAAAATTCATTTTAGTATTCTATGAAGCACATGTATTGATCTCTTTCATGATTAATTTATTTTTTCCTCCAGCCTTGGATAATATTATTCAGCTTTACCTGAACAGATTAAAGAAAATTATTCGTTATAATTCGATTATAATGTCAAAAAATAAAATTATTGATATCATATATCATATATTAATGCTACTAAAGGACTGTGTGTAGCGGAACCCTAATTGAATCGCCTTTGAAGATTAAGAAATTATATAATAGAAAAGAATGCATGGTTAGCCGAAATTAACAAATTTATTGAATTGTTCATAGCAACTTATCATTGCAGATGGCATAAAAATAGGAAAGAGTGAAAATTGAAAAAATGCTGTTTTATACTAGTCTAAATTGGTAACCGAATTTGTTATAAAGACTAAATAACTTGCAAGGAAAGGTTGCTGATAAAAATGTAGAACTTACTAAGGTAGGCACACATCATATTTTACATTAATCACGTATTCTAAAAGACCATTAGATATGGTACAACATTCCTTCCTTCTAGCTTTCTTTGTTCTGTAGTTACATAGAAAAAATGGCAAATTTGTCAACTTTCGAGTAGGTGCTTTCCCCCTTCAAGGTGAGTTTCAGCAGATAAAAAATGCGATGTAGGATACGTTAGTATGTTACACATTTCCGTGAAGTTTCATTAAAATCTGAATTTGACACCCGAGAACCTTTGCTTGTTAGTAAATGAAAATGCTCTTGACATTATGTTTAACAAATTTAGGGTATTACTGCTATACATAACCCGTTTTTGAATTCCGGTATTTTTAAAAAACCAGATTCGAATTAAAATCTCAAATTTTAAACAACGAAAAAGACGCTATCCACTTCTTAGTTACTTATTCGATTTACAAATTTTGTTTATGAAATTTAATATAATTCCAAAAAAATTCCTACTAGAGCCAACGATGCAAATAATGACCTTAAAATACTGCATTATTAAGTGCACCAAGAAAAAAAAAAGAAGTGCATGCAGATAGGCAGAATAAAATATTTTCTGAGAGCAAAGTAGTTTTTAAATTTTACTATTTTATCATCAAAGAAATAGGTTTTTGAAAATTGACAAACGCTAGTTTTGAATAAGGTATAAAATTTAAGAACTTTATGTTTATATATACTGATACATTTTTTCTACATTTCGAGAAGTCTATTAACTATCAAAAATTATCTTATTTAATTCTGTTAGTGTATTAGTCTATCTAAAACTATGGATATTGATAGGAATAAAATTGAATTGGGATTTGGAGGCCCATTGATAGGATTTTAACACATATGTACATACATAAAAGGATCTGACGGAAAGAAAACGAAAACGCATATAGGAGCGAAATAATGATAAGTGATCACTATCTATTTTATCACTTATACACTATTTTATCTCAGAAGTAATTAATGAAGCTTATATTGTTAGCGTCACTTTTTAAACCACTACTCCCAACAGCAGCAGTACATGTTTTCCCTTTTGTTGGCTCTACGTACAGTATCCTAGACTAAATTATTTACAACACTATTTTTGGAGATTTCACTATTTGCATCAAATACAGCAAATCGGTGGGATTCTGACCGTGATCAAATTTTAACCTGCTAATAGTTGAATACAATAATCTGCAACTGTGTGATCCTTGTGCCTTGGTATTAGGGAGAATTAAGGATTATTGTATTGCCCTTTCATCATTCTACTGCTGCTAACCCTTCAATAAGCTTTTTGGTTTCAATAAAATATACTTCCGCAACAACGTCTTTTGCCAACGAATCTACTTCACTAGACGGTTTGGTTGAATGCTTTTTAACCTGTAGAAGAGTAATTCATTACAGTTTCGTTCCAATTCGATAAACTTGAGTTCTTGCCTAAAAAAACAGTAGGTGCACTTAATGACTCGCCCTACTAAGGATGGCTGATAGAATGCTCTTCGAGTCCGACATAGCGGAAAGTTTAGGAATTTCCATTACCTGTATATATTTCACGACTTTCGCAATCACTCCCGCTTCAGCTGAAAAATTGATAGTTGGGGACATCTTACAAGTATTTACTAATAATTTGGTGACAACATTTACTTATGAATGATTACGTACACGCGTTTCTGACGTACACAAACACTTGATACATCCAAAACTAGCTAATGTCTTTCACTGGAACACATCTTACTATGCACGACAAAATTATGGAATAAAATCATTAAATCTGAAGCATTTTTTTTTTCGAAAGCACTTGGAACTGGTCAATTTAACTTTTCTTCGTATTAATTTTAAGTTTCGCCTACATCTGATTTTCAGGTAATGAGGTTATCCATAATTTTCTTAAATGATAGCTTCCGTTTTTTTTTGTCTTAAGTGTACCATTGACATTTTAAAACATCACGTCACAAAGTTTTCGGATAAGAGTCATTTAAGAAATGGAAAACATAAATTTTAATAACAAAGAGCATTCAAGAACTTAAGTAATTGTTTCCTTACCTCAAATTTTCGAAATGCTATGCCTCTGCTGTTAACAAAAAGCCTAGCAAAAAATAAAGATAACTTTTTACAGATCAAGTAGGCATACAGAATAATCATTTTCATACACTGCCATGCCAAATACTTGTTTTTAATTAAGACAATATTTGACTTTGAGCTGCAGGATTATGCTTGGTTAAAGTATGGATTATTTAGATGAAACTCAGCCCCTATAAATTTTAATTGTTGTTGGATGCGACGATAAAAAAAAAACTCACAAGAAGTATGTAATTTGTGTAATGCTAAATACTCAAATAGAAATATTAGCAAATCGCAGTGAGTAAAATACAGGGAAAATTTAGAAAAACCAAGCCTGCCAAACACAACTACTACAAGAACTCAATTATGGCGAATCTGATCACCGAATGCATTTTATGATATAATGAAACCGTAATCCACTCCACTCCAGAATCTTTTTTCGGTTAAAACCTCATTTTGCCTATATGGAACAATAAATTGACCACATTGCAAATAGTGAAGTAGAGAGAATCCTCACTGGATTACTGAAGCATATACACTGAGAGACAAAATTGGTTGACTCAACCAACTCTCCATATGGTTTGAGGCAACAACATACAATTGAATTGGATCAATTTTAAAATGCATGTTCAACTAACCTACATTAGAATGTTGGTAGAAACAAAAAAATGCGTGTGTAGAATAAAAAATCAACACATAAGCATAAAAGTAACACTTTGCGGAATTCTATTTGCGTCTGTTGTGGGAAGCGAATTCTGTAATTGTTCTAAAAGTAGTCGCAACCAACACAAATATTGGTTTGATTTATCAAAAATAATTGAACCAAAGCTAGTGGGTTCTGTTAAGTTGGAAGGTAACTGAATACATTCATTAAAGTGTTGAATGAACACATAAACGCGCAACATTTTGTGGTTTATTGGATGAACCAATTCGTTTTTTCTCAGTGTCTTCATGTGTGGTCAGCGATAGGATGACAATAGAATCATTGATCCTGTCTTCTTTGACGAAACTCTCTCGAGGCAGAGATTTCTCGATTTTTTGAGGGAAGCTCTTGCAGAAATTTTTACAAATGAAGATAATCCTGACTTATCAAGTACGATGAAATATCGTAGCAAAATGGTGCTCCTCCGAACTTTGCACGTCCTGAATTTTTAAATAACTGTTTCCTGACCAATAGGATGACCCCTCAGGCCCCCAGATCTTACGCCTTTTCTTAGGAGTTTTTAAAATCAAAAATCTATATTGATAAATCACAAAATCTGATTTGAAAAATAGAATTAGGTAGGAGTCGGATTAGACCTGACGTCATTCGCGGTATACAAAATGTGTGTCTACAGATTTGGTTGTTCTCAAGGCACCAGTGGCTAGCATTTCGAATATTTGTTTCAAAGGAAGCGGTTATTTGATTTCTTGAATATAACAGCGTTTATCTTAGCTTTTTGTTATTAATAAAATTTTTGATTGTTGTTATGTGAACTACTAAAATTTTTGATGGTATCATAGACCTAGCGAAAAAAGAAATCGGTAGTTATTTTTGTTGCTATCGATTACTTGAAAACTAGAAATGGAGGAAGCTTAAAATTGATGCAAAAATGTTTCTATTAGCAAGAAGCGAACATGAGTTTCGATGCTATACCCGATTCGATTGTGCACTGCATCCAGTCATACCAGTTAGCGAGAAAAAAACAAGATTTTCCTCATGTGATGTACTTGCATTGCATGATGCTAATGATGGTACAAATTTGCATATACCTGTGTATGTGTATACGTATAACAAATAGTTACGTAGAATATACTCAGAGATTGAAGTTTATCATGGGCGGGTCCTTCCTTCGGTTTGCATAGTTTATTACGATGCTACTCGAGGCGGAGTAGAGTACCTTCACTGTGTGCGTGTGCTACATAACGTGGAATGCGTGCGTTCGTGGGAGCCTACATCAACGTCGTGGAAGCGGCACTCGCCAGAGTTATTGATCCTCCGTCGATCAGCTGACCGAGTGGCGCAAGGGCACGCCTAGCGAGTGAGTTTGCTGGCGCAGAACCTTGGACACGGTCTCGGTCGTGAATGCCGTGAGTGCTGCTGCGTATATGCCCTCGGTGTTCGATTCTCTTGTTTGTGCGCGCGATAGTGTCGGGCACCTCCTTTTCTCTGATTATGCCGTCGTATACACGGATAGGTATAGCGGTCTCCGCTGCTGCCGTTTCTGCGACGCGAAGACGACACGCTTCCGCGGTTCTTTGTGTGCCTGCAGAAGTATTAGTTGCAATCAGCACGAAATGATGGCGACGTGAGGCAACGCCGAGCGCAAGGACAAGGTTTGTTTCGGTATTCGCGGTACGTACGTACGACCTTCGCGGCCTATTTTCTGATCCAATACCGATGGCGATGGTCGCTTTTCCTTTCGCCGGATGTGAGAAAATAAGGAAGCGATATCGAAGCTTTGGGTGGTGTTGTTTTGCAGCGCTTCCGTTTACGTGTCAGGTACCAAGGTACAATCTAATATACCTATAGAGTAGTCACATGTATTAATTTTACGGTTGGATATAGATAATTTTTGCTACAATTTGATCTTGCTGCAATTCTTAAGATCGATACCTTTTGCTTTATGTATAGGTAGATACCAACAAAAACTTTGACAGAGTTATTGCACAATGTGTTGTAATTATTGCATGGCATTATATTGTTTTGCGTCCTACTTATTTTTTCACAATCACAAACAGTGTGTACATGAACCAATAATTTTCTATATAGATTTTCTTCTATTTTAGCCTAAAGTCATATCAAATCAAATTTCGTTACTATTTTTATTGGATTCTTTGACGAAACTACTTACGTATATTATGGACAATTACAGGTGTAAACTTAACAAAATTTGCCTAAACGTTGTAACAGTTTCCTACAATAAACGTTATAATTCTCTACGCTACAACTCAATGTGCTTTGAGATGATCATTAAAAACAGCAAAATAAAGAATTTAGAAGTCTTATCCCAGCTAGTCCTGAGTTTAAGTACTTTCTGTAAAAATGTACTTGAAGTAAAATAATCAGTACTTTGTGCTTAAGTATTTTACCTCCAATACTTACAAAATATAGATACAGGTACTTACTACTCCTAGTGCTTTGCTTAAAATGTACTAGTTACTTATGCTTGTTTGGAAAAAAAAAAGACTTTCTTATCCTATAAAGAGTACTTTCATTAAATTTTACAAACGTAATACAGTTAGGAAGGGAAGTAGTTATGTTCACTGCTTGTATTCATAATTTGCATTCTCATACAATTTAAATAGGGCAAAATAAATCCATCGTTTATATTGTCTTCATGTTTTAACAAGTATTGAAAATTGCGATCAAGGAAACTTGTCGAAAAATGGCAATGACAACTGCAGTAACCATCCTTAAAATGCGCTAGTTCAGTGACTTTCAAGGTCATGAGATTTTGCTTACAGTGAAAGATATTTTTGTCTTGGATACTAAAGGCAGATGTTGATTTAGAGCAAATATGGTACTTCCAGATGAAAATCCAAAAGAAAAAGATCCGCTTTTTGATTTAAAACCATTATGACATCTAGATAATAAAGTATTTAAATGACCATGGATCTGTTCAAGTTATAAGCGCATCTAGATGACATGCTTTGAGTACACAAACTTTGAAAAACCTGTGTTGCTCAAAAGTAACGCTCTTCGTTTAAACTGTTAGTTTTTCTGTTTTTTTCGGATTTTCACTTGTTATTTTATATTGCAGTACTCGCAGTTACATATTGTATTGTTTCATTTTTTTGAATGTGAACTGTTTTGTTCTAAAAACATTTTTTAATTCCAAATAAGATCCGCAGATTTTTAAATTGTGGCTCTCATTTTCTCAAATAGTCTCAGCAACGTAGTAGTAAATTAAGGGAAACAATTATGTAATTTGTTTACCCTAGTTTGAAATGCTTTGATAATTGCATTTCTATTATGTTTTCTATAAAAATGATACTGACGTGCAGAGCACTGAAAACAATTTATTGTCACTTAAATTATATATTGTAAAGTTATCGTTCTTTTAATATCATCAAAATTCTCAATGAAATTTAACGTTATAATGTTGTTTGTGGTGTAAAACCATAGAACCTTTGATACAGTTGCGTCTGTGTCTCGCTCGCATAATGCTACATCTAAAATGAATATATTTCGACGTCAATCTATTTTTATTTAAATTTCTAATATTCATTTATCTCTTCCAATCAAATTTAAATTGCTGAGAGTGTCAATTTTTCGTCTTCGCAAAAGTACAATATATATGTTAATGTGATATTTTTTATTCATGTTCATATGCGTAGAAAATGGATTTTCAGTTACCTGAGAATGTAACCAATAATTGAAATATATATGTTATATTTCTTGATAAAACTGAGTTATTTACTCGTATTCCTTCCATTAATATTGCAATTATTTTTGGATTGTCTAAATCAAACATAAAAAATTGAATAAACCCTCTACATTTTAAATAAAGCTAGAGCGAGAAGTTATTATCGACCAAAGATTAATTTACTCCATTTAAAAAGTACTGTGAAATATATTCTTAATACATTATTGAACTGCAAGTATTGGGATAGTTTAAAGGTATCTACTTGAAGTACATTCCTTTATTGTAATTAATTTAAATATTGTATGTGAGAAAAACATTGAAATATTCATCATGGAATGTATTCAGCAACATTCCAGAGAATTGGTCTATTAAGAAATTACTTCCAAATATACCGCTGATTAATAAAAACCTCTAACGATATGTTAGGGATTTACTAGTTTGCGTACCACCAATAAATGGCAGCATGATAAAAACGGGATTGACGAGTTTGCAAAAGGTCAAGGACATGAAGTTCTTCGATTACCACCCTATAATTGCGGCGTATGTAATATGTACAGAAAAAACAATGTATATATTTTTTTATAATTATTTATTCTTTTCTTAATTTTTGGAAATTAAAAAAAATGTAAAAAGAAAAGGTATTCTTATTTTTCACATTACATGTTCGCTGCCATGTATAATGAAACCATAACTATTACAATTGTTAGTTAAGTAATTTAAACAGTATTAAAGATTTTTTAAGGAATTTCTGTTCGAAGCTCTGTTTTTTGGTACACATTAGATTCGTTTTCCTTCCACATTCGAACTGTTCAAAATGGTTCACCAATGTAAGTCATGGTGGATATAGATTAAAGTCTGTAGTACCTACAAGAGCGACTGGTTTGAATGATTCTAAATTGGTTCAACAGTGGAAGAAATCTCACAAATAGTTTATAAAGCATTATTGTTTCGGCGCATCCAATTTAATAAATATTTGACAACCTAAATATAAAAAAATATATATATAAAATCTGTCCGTATCGCTGTGTATATTTTTCCACAAATTTTTATGAAGTAGTGGAATCACAATATTTTAACATATATTTTTATTGTAATTATTGCCCAATCCTTTGCTTTAACTTTTTGGTGTTAATTTTCAAATTGATGATTTCATATCAACTTTTAAAATACCAATAAAGGTTTTCTGAAAAAAAAAAGGAAATCTTATGTGCCCCACAATTACTGTACAAGAACTGTAAGGACGTTGTTATAACGTTAATGAACTTGGAGCTTGAAATATCGACCGCTTATTTATAGATACAGATGGAGGCAATAAAATTTCAACGCGCGACCGAAGACATCAGCTAGTTCTCGGCGCACGTAATATGTAATGTCGCGTACAACGTTTTTGACTTTTTAATCGGCCAGAATATCAATTAAGCAGTGTCGCTTCGTCTGTGTACATACAGATACACGTGTTGTATGTTGATGGTATGACGTAAGTGTGCAATCTAAACCGTACCCAGTATTTACCAACAAGCGTGACGAATTGTAGGCATGGGATAGGTTATGTAATTCTAGTCAAGGTCATGTTGCGGCTTCAGGATGAAAGCTATGGCTTCGCACTGTTTGATGTGGCCCGCAGGCCATCGCGTAAATGAACTGTATGGTGTACTGCTGCAGGTCTTTACAAGAACACAACTTCTCATTTCTTTTTGTTTTTGTTAAAACTAGTGGTTCTCTTTCAAACTTAGAAACGCCTACAAAACTCGAAACTTGATTAAATTACAACATTTTGAACGTGATTTATTTGTCTTTCGTTTTTTTTTTTTACATTTTATGGGGATTGTCGTTCGAATATTTCACTTTTGTTTTTTGATAATTCGAGCAATGCCCTCTAAAAGTGGAGATAACTACCAAACAATATTTCATAATGGTTTTTTCTCCAAAAATAAACGATGAATTGTTTGTGTTTTTTTTTTTGAGTTGGTTTGGCCGGACACCGCTGTTCGAAAACGAATATGCAATTATTCAAACTTCATAATAAATTCAGTTTTTGCACAGGCAGTTAGAAGGTTTGGCTTAGCTAATTGAGTTAACTGTGACAATTAAGGTGCGGCCCTTCACTGCGCAGACAGTGTCGTGCACTAGCGATAGCTATCGGTTAAGCGAAGACGTATTTCGTCGTCTTGGAATTAGAGGGTTCTGTATGCGGTTAAAAAAGAAATGAGTTTTTAGTCTGAAAAGGTTCTATTTATATGTATTTTATTACTTTTTAAATGTTTGGAAATAAATAGATAAATGTTATGCTCACTTTACATTTTTATTTATCAGTCGTTCAAAGAAAGGGAGGTGTAGTACACGCTTTTTTAATTTGTTCTTTTACGCATATTTTCATCTCTAGTGATCAATATTTTACTTTATTTTAGAACCTTGTATCAGGAAAATCGACTGTACCGGTTCGCCGGCAAAGACTCCAACTTTGATTTTTTAAATGATTGATCATTTCAGAAAACAAAAAAGTACTTCTAGTAAACCATGATAACGATATTTTTGTAGGAAATGTGCCATGACTGTCAAACACAGTTTAACAAGTTTGAACAATACCTTTAGATTAGAATTTTATTACCTATTCGTTCTATTGTTGTGCTGCTATAATTTATGCTTCTGAATGGAATAGAAACAAGCGAAAGTATTTGGTTAGTAAAATGATGCACTCAGATGTAAAATGACTCGTACACCCGAGAATGTGAGAACATACAGTGTTCCATTTAAAGAAACCAAGGTTGAGTAATTTTCGGTGAACTGGTGTATTCAATTGTTTTTCCGATACGAGATTCTGAATCTCTGGCAAAAAATTCACTTGTTTTGTAATTTATAATCGTCAATCGTTAATTGAAATCTAGAGATTTTATGTATGAGAATACATTCAACAGACTTTTATTTCCAATTTCTTATTTGATCATTATTGTACCAAATAGAAAGTATTTTATTTTTCCCTAGAGTTTCCTCCTTTTTTTAGTGAATTTTTTCCAGCGAATAGGAAATGTTTCAATCCGTTTTTCATCAAAAGAATGTGGACATGTCCCTAACTAATTTACTAAGCCTGCAGAAAGGAATTGCACTTCACGAAATTAACAGAGACTGACTGACTCGTGTTTATTCGTCTCATGAGAATGGGTTCGTGTTGCCTACTAGTTTGCCCGAGAGTCGACAAAACACGAGTCTGTCTAGTCTCTGCCTTGTGAAACGCAGGGAGAGTGTACTCGTCTGCAGGCACACGAACAGCTCCGCCGCTTGTTGTTGATGCAACGGTAACTCCTCCTGCAGTATTTTTAAGTAGGCCAAATATGTGAGAGTCACGTGCTGATAGAGGATCCGCATTGTTCGAACAGTGTTGGAGAACAGTCTAAAACATGCGCCAAAATGGCGTTCATACCTTCTGCTATGCGTTGTTTCATCCCCCAAATAATTCTTTTGACTAACATTTCAGTTGCGCCCATGATTAAATTGATGTTTCATTGAGGCGAAGATTTTTATTTACGAGAAGCTTAATAACAGGGCGTTGTGTAGCCGGCCACGGCACCACTTCTTTACTCAATAAAAATTTGATCCAAATCTCACAAAACTCTCATAAATAGCTATAAAAATTGTAAAATTGATAAAACCGTATCTTAAAATTGTAAAATATATCAAGTAGCACTATGTAGATTACTCAACGAATAATTAATTTTTGCAAAATTTTGTGAAATAAAAACGTAAGCTTCCATGGCCAGAACCAGTTAAAATTAAACAATTGATTTTCGCCTCTGGCATAGTTCTACCGTGATCAACTGCTTCCCGCTCAGTTAGTTTCGCCTCTGGCGTGGTTTACACGTTGAGTTACCGTGCTAACTGTTGCTAACCATCTTTGCGTCTCCTGAAGAAGCCCCATTTTAACAACAAACGACATGACACGCCCCGGACCCGGAACACGTTTAATTTTAACTAAAATTTAGTGTATATGGGGACGAACACAACATATAGAACAACTAGCGGTAATACAATAAATGTCAAAGAATAACATTTTGTTTTTTTTTTATCTCTACTGTAACGAAATTTAAATTTAGAATTTAAAAAATGCGTTGGTGACATCTGCCGGTTAAAGTTAAAACTCAAAAAAATATATGTGAAAAGAAACTATATATGTCAAGACTAAGAATTAAAATCAGAGTTCAAATATCGAACCAAAATTTAGTTGACATTTACTTCATTAATTTTTTACCGGCAACGTCTGAATATCCTTCATTTATTCTGTATACATTTTTGCTCATAAGGTAGAATTTAATGAATCAGAGGATAAAAGATTACGTACTTTTACTAAAGCTTGGGCACATTTCTCCAATACACTAGCAATATGCAAACGTAAATTTTCAATTCGGATAACAGAATCTCACACATTTTTTAAACTTCGAAAAAATTATTTATAACACTTATTTAAAAGTTTCTGATGGAGTCGAAAAGTCAGAAGATTAAACTACCGTTTGATAGCAGTAATAATCACCTATTCTACTTTTCCTTCAATAAGTAATTTATCAACTTACAAGTGTTTAATTTTTTGTAGAAATGAAATGCTTGACATTATTGAGGAATTAAGTTATATAATAGTTTGTCTTTATTTTTTAGTATCAAACTTTATTTTTAATAATGGACAGTTTGAGCAGTTTCCTTCCTATTTTTTCAACGACATATCTTCCTCGAGAGGAACTTACTATTTCCAATAAATCAACGAGCAGCAGTAAAAATTCATTTATGAATGGGTTGTTGATATGTGGATACAACTATTATTAAAGGATGTAGAATGATAAAAGCATTTCTTTTGTCGTTATATTAAATATACAATACTCTTTTCCTTTCCAATCGTGTTTAATTTTTTACGACCTCCGAAGAGGAGGTTAATCACTTTATTTATTTATTAAACTATAGATTCATGCAGGATACCTTAATTATCATGAATTTATGTACCTAATAGCAGCATGAATTGTCGACTTCAGAGCTAACGCTATATGTAAGTCTATCTGGATATAAATGTCAGAGGATAGCATCTCTTTTCGAGGAATCAAAATGTTTGTGTAGTAAACATAAAGTCGTGATATTTTATTAATTGGAGGCAAAATATTCAAGTCTTTGTACTATAACACCCAAAAGAGAGATAGTAACTTACTATTATCAAAATAATTATTAAAAACCTTGTACTGCTGCAACTTCTTACTGATATTTGAGCGGAAGTACGTCCAATGAAACTATATGATGCAAAAGGAAGGAGGATTCTGTTTGTGTTTTTTGAAATGTAAATATTTTAAGAGTCTATTCTGAACCCTCTGAATTAAGTCAGCATTTCATTTTGTAGTGGAAAACTATACCGAGGAAGCGAATTCGAATTTTGAACCTGCCCACGCATTATACAATAAAATTTTTAACTTTATGTTTAAATCGTACGTATTATGCCTAATAAATTCTAAAATTCTTAAATGCTTCACTAGTCACTACCCACAAATGTTCAGAAAAATAAAACGATGACTGGAAAACAACGCCTGAATCTCTAATCAAGTTTGATTTATAATCCCAGGCTTTATCAACGTTTAAATAAAGGTTGTTAATTTGACTGTATAAAGATTGTTCAGGACATTCTATAACTGTCGTGAGTCCGAAATATAACATATCAGGCATTTCACAGGTTACGTACATGCCAAATGTGTACTTCGTAGCAAACTTTCCAAAAATTAGATGGTTATTTAGTTCTTTGAAATACTGCTTGTTATAATTTAAATTGACAACAATTCGATGAAATCATAAGCTGACATTCAGAACCTACACTTTTATATCCGTTACGTACCGTGACAGTTAAAACTGATGTAGTATTATTTCTTTTTACTCAATTATTACATACCTGTGTTGGTTCAATCTAATTAATGAAAACCATCAAATTCAATTTGAACATTCAAAATGGTCTGTGTAGTAATGCACGTTTCAATAAATCAGCGGATGATTGATAAGGTTTCTGTTTATGTTTGCAAAAGTGTTTTTTCTTATTGCCCCAATAAATAAAAAACACTTTTGAGTTTTGTTGTTAGCATTGTAATTGAAAACAGAAACTATCCAGGATTCGGTAAACATGGCCACCTTTTTTAAATGGCCAAAATTAGTTTTAAATTCGTAGATAGTTTTCGTCAGTGCTGAACAAGAAAAGGGAAATGACAAAATGTTAAAAGCGATTAGATAGACTCGTGAAACCGGTAAGCAACACGAACCGTTTCTTCTGAGACGAATAAGCACGCGTGTATCTGGTTTTAGTCATTTTTCCTACCTTTGCCCAACACTGGTTTCCGTTTTCCTGGCCGCAACACTCAAGAGTTTTATTGTTTTATTTATTACGAAAATAAATAATACTGGTGCTTGTTATTGTTATTGCTTTATATTTAATTGATATACACACTGCGTGTATTAAATAATTCTTCCCGTTTGTTTCTTTTCTCCGAAGAGTTCCTCTATCGAACCACTCCACATTTCAAAGTTTTGGTGGTTGGCGACAATAAATGGCCCTGTACACTCATAGTATATACCGATTCTCCTGCGCTCTCGATAGTACTATCGATAGTGCTAGCGATAACATTATTAAGATGCAACCGTAAGATTTACTAAACTCTTTTCTTTGGTTAAATTACTTTTGTAGTGAAGCGATTATGTGATGTTACACCAATTACTAAATTGGACTTAGCCAATTGCAATTTCTTACATAAAATTAAAACTTCCACAGATTTTGTATATCTACTTGAAACTTGCGCTACTTGTTGATTGCTACGTGAGATCTAGTTTTAAGTACTGTGGTGCATAACGTAAAAATAACTGAAAGATTTTCCTTTTGAACAATCTAAAAATTTGATATTACAAATTTAAAAAAAAAGTAGTGACGTAATGTATGTAAGTGCACAGAAATGGCTAGCAAGTATTATATTCTATTTGTAAATAGTGTAAAACGTATTATATATGTAATGTAGCTATGCATCGGATATTCCATGTAATGTACATATCAGGTTACAGATACAAATATGTAGTGCACATAGACTGAGAAAAAAGTTGCGTTCAATGAACGCAAAAGGCGTTGGCTCAACACATTTTTAGTGGTGTATATAAACAACTGGCGTGTTGATTCGATACATAAAATTAGGTTCACATTTAGTGTTGCGTCATCATTGTTTTATGCTGAAGCAACACTATATTTAGAGCTACCCTAATGTTCAAATAACTAATGTGTAATATGTCTTTAAAATGTACTCAGTAAGTTTGGAAGCTAACCGGGTCGATGTATACGCAAGAGATTGCTTTCCGCATACCTCTGTAGACACAAATTACAACATATTTCGTATTATGTAGTCACGTCTTCTGCGTTCAACTCTTGGAGAGCGCACTGCTACAACATGCGTCATACCAAAGGAAGGGCACCAGTACTTGGAAGGCAGGCATCTCTGTGATGTGTCCTAAATTCAGCTCCTCGGAAGTTGTTGGGAATTATTGGAAAATTATTATTTGAAGAAGAGGGAATTTAAATGCACATAATTCAGCATTTTTAGTGTGTAGTGTAGTGTTGTTATTTTCCTCCAACGTTTTCATAGTTGTTGCAAGGAATATACTTAATCTTCTCATGGTTTAAATCTTAGTTGTAGACATAGTCTTCAGTTATATTTTACCGAACATCCCTTTAGGACACATAAAAGTTTAGTAAGATTCGATTTCTCATCTATTGAGAATGTAGGACAGACTGCATGCATGGTTTATTATAGTATAGTAAATGCTTGATTATACATCATATAGATACTTTTTAATTTCCTTATCACCATGTGTTCAAGATAAGCGTTCCACGCTACATGGTAGGCATTAATAAGTTAATTGCCTTTTCGCTAAGCGAACAATAAAAAACCTATTACAATTTTAATTACGAACTTTTATGGCGCATGTTATGCAAAGCGGGCGAACTCGCAGAACGTGATTAATTATGATTGCCTCTATTTATAAAGGTGAAACGTATGTACAGTCCGCAGTTTAAAATTCTTTTCAAAAATTCGTGTAGGTACCTGTAACATGGTTCTACGCTACGTATTGGAGTTAGTAGTATTTACTAATTTATCGTGATTAATCGACAATTGGCACGCAAACTACTTCTAAATGTAACCAATTTACAGCACCATAACATTTAGTATTTAGTATAGGTATACCGGTTCCGGCATGAATTACTAATTTAAAGGAAAAAAGTTTAAAATAGAAGTTGATTATCATGGCAGAGAATTATAGTGAAGTATTCAGGGAGTTTAATTTTTCTGATTTGTAAAACTTATTTTAAATGGGACGCTTGTATATTATCACATTTTTAAATTTTAGCAGAAAAATGAAGCAAATTTGTGTGATACACTAAATGCCTAAAGTGGGCCGTTATTGCGATATTCATTTTTGAAGGAAAGAAATTGTATTTGCAGTATTGTCTTAAAAATTCGATATCTCGTTTATTTGTCAGTATTCTACAAGAACTTCTTACTATCGTGGATATTCAGAAAGGGAACATTAATTGGTGTATTTTCGTACAATTGAAACTCGTTCTTTTTCATATGGAACACTTGTATATTTTTAGTTGGTCAATATGATATTTAGTCGGTGAAAAGGATCATTATCATGAATATTAATCAACAAGTTTCATCTGTTTTTTTATTTTAATAATATACTGGGGACGCATACAGAAAAGTACTTTTTTCGACCAAGTAAATCTGCCTTGAATCAAATAAACGGCCGGTTTGTAAATACACAAGAAAATATTTACTTGCTCGAAATAAGTGGTTACTATTCTCGCCATGATCTTTCTAAATCTTTAAAACAAGAAATTTTATTAAAACTAAACGTGTTCCTGATTTGGACCGTGTCATGGTTAAACGATATTGTTAGTCATAATTTAAGTTGTAAATTATCTATGGTCCACACGAAGCAATGTAACTCTAAACTAAAAGTATTAACTCGGTATAGGAAGTGTGTGTATATATATATTGAATGGAGTACAAATATACAAGGTGTTTCATCTCAAAAAGGAAATATTTTCAACTGTTTGAAGATGCGATTAATGTTAATTTCCCGAATACTCTGTTGAAATAAAGATATTTGATACAGATTAGTGAAGCTAGACTATTGCCATAACGGCAGAGATAGACGAGATAGAATTTTTGAGAAAGTACTGTAAATACAATTTTCTCATTGAAAAATGAATATCTCTAAAACCCTCTGCTTTTGATCGAGATCTTATAATAATGTACACTTAAAATAACAATATAGTAAAATATGTGACAGCAACACCGTCTGTATAATTTTTGTTACAGTAACCATATTTATTGGATTAGATAAACTTCTCATTTTTGATATAGTTGTTCTCATTTTAAAAATACAAGGGTCCTAAAATTTTTCACTGTTCAGGGTTATTGTAGAGTAAGAAGTATATTTTATTATGCTACAATTTGCAAAAATGATAAATGAAAATAAAATCGAAAATTATGTAGAAAATAAAAACCTTTTTGTGTCCGTCACAGTGCACCCTATGGATGTAAGGTGAAAAACAAAAATTAATTGAAACTGATTTTATAAAACCACCAACATTTTCTCACTCTCTCTCTCTTACACACACTGCAGGCTACAGTTTCTAATTAATTAATTAACTAATAAAATTTTTTAATAGGCGATCGTGGTTGCCGTATTTTCAAAATGTCTGCTCATAACATGATCTTGAAAAACAGCAGTTATCAACCCTTTAACTGGTCGGTAAGTGTACGGAGGTGCTTTATCCCGTATAAAAATTTTCGGTCATGACGTTAAGTAACTTTTGTTCCAACCATTTTTCCATTAAACGAATGGGTGAGCTGTAATTCGCCGCGTACATATATTTCATGTACCTGGTATATGTATTTTAGAAACATTCATTACCTCCTCTCAAACAATGTTGTTAATTATCGTTAATAGCCAGGGTATCAAATATCTAAGGTGACAAACAATATTTATATATGAGCAGCAAGCATTATATTCATGTTACCATATCGTTTACTTATGGTATTTATTCTCTTAAATCATTTTGATTAGATAAGAAGTATAATAATAATATTCTATATCACATCATGTTCAATATTTGTAAATTGACGTATTTGCTTATTGTAAATAAATTTATTTATTAAATGTTGAAGACTTTGTATACACCTGCTAGGTTACATTGGAGACATCGAACAGATCTAAAAAATACGATAAATTCTTTTGAATTTTTGCATAATTTCTTTACAGTTACTGAAACACAATACCATTACTGTATAACAGCAAAAGCAAAAGTTGTAGATTTGAGAAATCTATCTTTTCATTATGGCATATTGTTTACGTTTTGTAATATTCTGAATTAGTGTTCGAAAAATTTATTATTATTTAAATTAATCTCATTTCGTCTATATTCGGTATTGTTAACTTCGCCATTTTGGAAAGATGTCTGTGAACTAATTGTATATTTAGAGGCCATTGTCTGTCTACAAAGGGACAAAAATTCAGACACAATCGTCTTTACTGTTGAGATGCGTAGTGAAATATTACAAAAATATGTCGCTAATATATTGACAACAAACACCCAAAATTTGCTTCGTCATAACGCAACCTAAATTTAATTCTTGATGAGAATTTTTGTACTGCACGGAACTACACGGAAACGTTTTATGGTATGTTTTTGAGCAGTTTCTCCAGTAATCATAACGTAGACATTTCAAAACATGTAGAGAGTGTGCATAGAAATCAATACAAAATTGAAAAAAAGTGACATGAATTTAGTCGGCACCATGGTAATGTAAACGTTTGCATTGTTCATAGTTACTACATTAATCCATTTATTTTTGCATTAATTTCGCACTACCCAATATGTGAACGCTACTTCTTCACTACACCACTATGGAAACGGTCGTATTTAATTTTCAGTGTGCAAACATTGTCACTACACCTTAGTTCCTACATTAACTACGCACGACCACCTTATACGTGAAAACAGCTTAAAGCGTGAAATTATGCAAATGTGAAATTTTTGTAGTACCGCGGTGTTACCAATCACAGTACACATGGCATGGCATCGTACATCTGCAATTGGTAGCAATTGAAAAACAAACCATAACGCTTTGTTTTTTAATTAAATATTTTGTCAAGATTAATTGAAATAAAATCAAGTTGTTCACCACAAAATTTAATTTCTGCCTTTTTTATTTAGACTTACAAGCCCAATAGCTATCCTAAATATAGTTGACAGCTATTTCTTTTTTTATATTAAAAAGAAACAACGGTTGGAACAACAAAATCAATTCTTGGGTAACAAATTAACAACATAATACGGCGTTTGGTTCGTGTTCATGTCTGCAGTGGATCAAAGATTAGGAGATTAGCTTAGCATTAAGCAAGCGTAACCACCGTTTTTTTTTTTTTTTTTGGAAACGGAGGACATTTAGGCAAGTACGTTTCTGTTATCCTAGAATGTTACTGTTAGCTAGCGTTATAAGATGAGAACCTACGAACATTAATCATAAAATACAAAGAAATTCATCTATTCAATTTTGTTATTCTTTTTATGCAATTAAACTCCTTAATTGCGTAACAAGTCTTTTTATTCCACATTGAGCCTTACTGTATTAACCTTTCACATTTATTCGTTGATTTCCTATTCGTCGGTATTTCAATTGATATCTTGTATAAAGAGATACACTGTAGTTTAAATTGGATGATCAGGACTATACTCATACAACAATAATAATTATTACCTGGAACTTGTTTACATTGCGTTAAAAACGTTTAGATAATTGAGTTATTGCGAAAAGTTAGAGTGCCATTGTTGCGTATTAAGATGTCAGAGCGTTAATCATTTGCATAAAAAGTTGTTCCATTCAACGATACTTGTAACAATCTTTCTGCACTATTATTGTTGCATATTAGTTAATGCATAACATACGGTATTTCCGACTCGCTACTATTTATGAGAAAAAGTACAGCCGACCAAGTGGCCAATTTTATTTTGTTTAAAATAAAAATAAGTATTTATTTAAGCTCATGTATCAACTCACCGTTACCTTGGCATTTTGAATAATAATTTTCATAATCTTTTTGTGTATATTCATCCGTACTGTTCTTGGTGGTCTTCTTAAATATTAATGAAAACTATTGGTAATAATTCTAGACGTGTAGCTATATAGCAAGACGTCGATTTTGTGTTCTTTTCTTTTTTTCTACTAATTTGCTATTGCTTGCTCGAATGAAATAACGAATGCTAATGTTTTTAAATTGGTATATAATAGCTCTTTGAATTAAATAAATATTTGAATATACATTAGCCAGTCAGCATATAAATTAATCTATATTACATTAGAAGGCTTTGTAAATTTGGGGCATTTACTTTTTGAATTGTTTTTTACAATGCTACTTAACTGTAAATAATTTTTTCGATAATTGCTCTAACGACTTACTTTGTCATAGCACACCGGTAAAATAGTTTCAGAAGTCGCAATAACAAAAAATTGTTACTCTTTTTGTTAGCTTTTATGTTTAACGTACCATAGGTACCAAACATCGTTTCTGCAAATGTTGGCTTTTACAAAGAAACGCTAATAACTCTGAACCCATTAGTTGCAGGATAACAGTACATATCTTATTCTACTTTGCTTCAGAATTTAAGGAGAATTCCAAAAATGCAGTAATATATAGTGTGAATCCAATATCAAGCTTAGACCGGGTGACACTGAAAAAACTACACTGCATATAATATCACGCCATAGAGGACCATAATAAAATAATAAAAGGTCTTATACAGTAACGTCGGTAAGCTTCTTGTTTTTAAAATACACGGTTTTAAAAGTTTTTTTAGAAAATCTTAATTTTTTAAAATTTCTTTCGATTGTGGAGACATCATTAAACGAAAATTGGAGTATTTTAGTTTCGAATATTATCATATATCTTTAACGCGTTGAAAAACGCTCACCTATAGTTGGCTATGGAATTATAACACACGTCAGATTGATATTGTAAAGTTTGTCGGATTTCTGATTATGTTTTTGTTTGATTCTTGTTTGTCATTTTCTAAATTTGCTTTTGAAAATATTTATTAACGTGCACAGAAAACGAGCAAAAGTTACTAGTAGGGTTACCGGTTATTCATCGTGCTGTTGCAAATGAAGAAACTGTTTTGTAAATAGTAGAAAATAATCCGATAATAAGCACCAGAAAATAAGCTTTGGGTAATATTAACCGTGAATCAGTTCAGTTAGATAAGTTCTCAAAGAACAGCTCCTTCGCCCATTTCATTTCCAAAAAAGTTCATCACCTATTAGAAGGCAAAATTTTCTGTCATTAATCTTGTTCACCGACGAAGCAGTGTTTTGAACCTAGATAATATACACTACTGAGTTGATGAGAGTTGAAAACTCATAAAGATAAAAGTGAACTAAATATAGAAAGATAATATTTAATAAAAACCAATGTAGTTAATAGGTATTAACTTTTTTTTAGCATTAGCAATTTGGCTTTAAAAATGTTTTTTTTTGCAATTTTGCCGCATTTAGTTATAAGTTTAGTTAATTATTAATTGTTGTTTTTTGCAAATTCTGATTTACCTTGGTCAGTAGATGTAAGAAGCGTATTTATGAAATAATACATGTTGAAGTTTGAAAAGTGATTCTGTCAAAACTTTTTATTAATAAACATTTGCTTAAAACTATTTTAGGACATTCCGGTAGTAGTCAGATTTATGATAAAAAATCACTAAAAGGATGTTGCTATTTAAGAGCTCGAAAAATAATAGGATACTTCAAAAGTTTAGATGAACTTCTGAAATCCTGTGTGACTGTTTTATCATTAAAACAATGTGCTTGCTAGCATTGTAATTTTGATGTTTTGAAATGCATCAAAAATTCATTATGAATAGTTTCATAGAAAAGAAAGTAATTCGTAAAACTAAAGCAGTGTTGTCATAAATAGAGATGGCCAAGTTAGGGGAAATTTTTTGCAGCGACTAGACAGACTCGTGTTTATTTGACTCATGAGAGGGGGTTCCTGTTGCCTACTGGTTTCCCCGAGAATCGATAAAACAGGAGTCTGTCTAAGTCGCTGCAAAATTTCTCTCCCTTACTCTTATCTAGTTATAAACAAGGAAAACTTCGTCGTGTTTTAATTTGTATATCCATGTTGCTTATTCAGATTTAAATAAGTAACAAGTAAATCGCCAAATTATTATTAATTTTAGGATACTGAAAAGAGTACAATATAAATTAATACAAATGTTTTGAAATATCTGTTTTCTTTGAGAATTCATTCTTTCAAGTGAGATCAAACCCATTTGACCATCTCTTTATGAAACAAAATGGACTTGATGAGTCAACAATCGCCGAAGCAGTTGTAAACATGTTGGCCCGGCCGGACTAAACCCAGATAAATCTCATAATGTCCGTTTCTGCTCTACCGATGTCTATCATTCATCTGAATACGTCCAAGATATGAAGAATTTTGATTTTGCTCTCTTAAAGACGCTGCTGTACCATCCCGATTTATTCAGCAATCATGGAAAAAACTGTGGCCTAATGTGGATGAACTGCTTTGGACAAATGACGAAACTGAGGATTCTATTTCGTTAACTTTTTACGATGTAGATTATTAGATGTTCAGGATGCTCAAGATGTTGCATCTCGATATATTCATACAATGGTTTGTGAGAGGCGATGAAACGTTCCTAATTACGGATGAAGATATAATTCTGTTAATTAACACTTGATCGGTGTACTTTATATAGAAACTCTCTAGTTCACAAATGCAATAAAGGGAGTACAGAAAATAGCGATATCAGATCATCAACTTCTACGACGCATTAGAGATCAACTGGCCGCGGCTCGTAAAAAAAATTGTTCTGTATTTCCCTAATGCATATATTATGTGTACTCCTCATTTGAAGCAGTTTATGTTTATGTTTGGTAATCCGCACATTTCGTGTCCCCAATTAATTTGGATGAACGAGTTTTGTGTTGTACTTACTTTCTTTTCTAAATATGGTATTAGTTTTAATCACTGAACTGAATCTGTTTCAAAAATTCTAAATTTAACTGTCTTGGTTTCTTTTTAGAGTACAAGTATCCGTAATATATTCAATGGTTTTAAAATCATGGAAAATGGAGATCAAACCTTAAAAGCTGATAAACGAACAGTAAACTACACATAATATTTTCTTAAAATACAATTCGTACATAGTAGGTCGCATCTATGATCCTCTATAAAGCTTGACTAACTAGTTTACATACGTAAATCTGCATAACTATCGCTTATTCACGAATTTTTGTACAATCAATTGATCACATGCTTATACACACCTATAATAAAATGATCTCGATTCCAACTCGTATATGCTGTAGGAAGTCGTAAAGTATTTTACATTGTGTCTTTAACCCGACTTGTAGCCTTGGATATTTCATGCTGGGAAAACGTATTTGCCATATACGGAAAGTAGTATTTTCTAATAACTTCTGCATACCTTTTACATATCTACATATATATAAATATTTATGGTTTGCATTTTGAGTTTAATGACTATTTAGTTTCGGTGTAGGATGAAAATGCAATGAATAATTTTTGTAGTAGCATGGTTACATTTGAACTTTATATTTTATACAGGTTTAAGCAATGGTATTGGAATATTAATCGAGCGTTAACTGGGTTTCCGTTATGTTTTAGTGTCGGATGCTTATTTAAAAAGAGATAGCAATAAACCAGAAGTGTATCGTGAGTGTAATAAAGAATTAAACAACATCAATAAGTACATTTTAATGCGAAATAGTAAATGCGCTACTAGTTGAACAGTCAACCTTATTTGATAGCGCGATATTTCTACTGAGAAATATTTCATTTAAATTTGTTTTTTTTTTTAGTGGAACAACTAGGATTCTTTGCACAGAACAAATATTTCTTAGAATCAAAAGAGGAACTTAGTGCTGTATGCTATACTAAGAAGGTTACTTCCACGCATCTGTTTGTTTTAGGAAATCCAGATTACTCCATTCTTAGTATTTACTAAGAATGGTGAACTATGGACTAAGGACCAAAATACCTACTTAATCTAAAACTTCATTGTTCAAACAATAACTTCTTTAATATTTAATAATATACCGGTACTTCGCAAATGCTACTTTTGGTGTGCTGCAGGGGTCGCAACTGGGTCCACTTTTGCTTTTAGAAACTTTTGTTACAACAGTAAAACGTATTTGAATATATGTATATATATATATATATATATATATATAACTGTAATATGATATCGCTTTCCAAGGACACTTCCCCCACCTTTTCTAATTATATTTTGACTGACGGAACATTAATCAGAGTGACGCATATATGTAAGTGGATGATATGGGAAGACCTATGTTTGGAGACAGATGGCGCTTTGTGCCAAAATCTGTGAGTACTATTTAGTCAACGTCTATCAAAATTTCTAGATTCATCGAGTGGTGTTGTTTTGAGAGCTGTGGAAAGTGGGCAAGTTTATGTGCTTGTGGAACCATGGAAAAAGAACACTACCGGTCAGTGATTTGATTTATTTTTTTGTATGGGAAGAAATGGTCAGAAATCAAAGAGAATTTGTATGTAGTTTAGAAGGGCCATCCATCTTCAATGACTACTATCATGTATTTAAGCGTGACCGTCTTTAATAAGCAGTAGTCAGGTCGTCCCACTGAGATGACTAAGGGCGATATGATAAAAGTTCATGATATCGTCTTGTCTCAGATCGCCAGGTGAAGTCTAGAGAGATTGCTAATATGGTTTGAACGTTAGTAGAAAGTATTCTACGCGACAAAATTAAGTTAAGGAAGTCATCGGCGAGATGGGTGCCGCGTCTGCTGACGACTGATAAAAAACGGAATCGCGTGATAACTTCAAAACAATGTTTGGACGTGTTTATGCGCAATACAAGTGAGTTTCTTGGGCGTTAGGTGATTGTAGATGTGACATGAATACGCCAGAAATCAGATCAGTCGACAAAATGGGGTTTCCTGGTGAACGTCCGCCAAGGAAACCCAAGACGATTCCATCAGCCAGAAAAGTTGCGGCGATGATTTTTTTTTTGGGATTCTCAAGGCATATTCTTAATTGATTATTTGGAGAAGGGAAAGACAATCACGAGGGAGTACTCTGTTGATTTATTGGATGATTCGACGCTGAACTGTGAATAAAATGGCCTTACTTAGGGAAGAAAGGGATTCTCTACCATCATGCGACATGATAAAGCACCGGCCCATCCATGGAACGAAACTGGTCCAGTTACTATACAAATTGATGCCCTATCCACCATATTCGCCGGATTCGGCCCTTTCTAATTTCTTTCTTTTTCCAAACTTGAAAAAACGGCTTGGCGGAAAGCGATCCACATTGTATAAAGAGGCCATTGCCGAGACTAATGTATATTTTACAGGGTTCGACAAATCCTATTATTTGGATGACTTAGAAAGGTTGATACATCACTGGATCCAAGTGTACAGAACTACAAAGACATTATATGAAGAAATAAATTGACTAAGTGCGAGACGATTACGTTACCTTCGTAAATACAGGTATTTATCACACTATCCGTGTATGTGACCTGAGTACTTGAGGAATGACCTAACTTGGAAAAAATCATCGGGGGAGGGCTTGTCGAAAGGATGTCGAACAACGTTTCAACTTGAAGAACTACTGTGACTATTTTGATTTATAAGAAGGTGTTAGATAACAGCAAACGAAATTTAGGAAAAACCTATCTCTAAAAGCAAAAATGAAATTAAAGCGCATTCTTGCGGTAACTTACGTCACTTATCTTAGGAAAAACCTGAAGGTAGAAAAAACCATTAAAGACATTTGCAAAACACAAACAAAATCAACGCCATTTCTAATATCTCAAGGGACGCTGACTTAATCTCGCTCCTCCAGATTTTTCTCAGATCCAATATTGGTAAGCAAAGACAATCTCATTTTACTGAAGTCAACAATTGACATTAGAGTAAATAGTGAATACACAGTACCTATTGATTGTATAAAAAATCTTTTACACATCGTTACTTATTAAAATATATATGCTTGGTTTGAAATCAATAAATAGTCACCGGAAGCTCCTCGACTGTAAGACTAGATTCATGCTTTGTAAATCAATATTACCATCTCATTTCTTTTACGGTCATGTGATGCACTCTCCGTGCCTTATAAATAGGTACCAGTTACGAATACATAAGGTGCAATATTCATGCATCCGCAATCGACGTGGGGTGATACAGACGCTTCGCTACTCAAAGACGTTGTTGACTTCTGCATTCTTCATTATTTTCTTTTTTAATAATTAACAAGAAAACGCCGTCCTAACCCTATAAGATTTCCTTTAGATATCGGTTGCATGACTTGGACACTCGTAATATACATCTCGCAGAACATAAATTATCGATGTTTGAACGAAGCTTTTCTTACAGCTGTGCAACAACTTGGAACAATGTCATTTTCCCCCTGTGCTTAATATAATTTGGTGTTCTCAAACGAGACTGCAAGGTTGCTATTAAATAATCAGTGATACATTAATTTTATTTAGACGGATGATGACGTGGTCAACTTTTTGTCTATATCTGAGGGCATGATCTCGGATGTGACTTTCGCCCGGATATACCTAATTACATACAACTGTAACTGTTATAGATCATGTTTTGTTCTGTTTTGTTTAAGAACACACAGTGCGTATTTTATTGTCACTCATTGTAATAGTTCATTGGTTTTTTTTTTATTGATAACTGTCTATTCTCATAGGCCACAACAAGAGCATCGAAAAGTGTAACTCATAGGCGACGTGGACTTTTTGACGTTCATTACAAATTGCATATTTCGTAATTATTTGAATGTTAATAAATGCTAATTATTAACTTAAAATTTGATTAAATAATTCATACTAAATTCAGCTGTCTGTTAGATTTTCAATTTTGGCGTTTGTGAAGTTTGTAAAAGGAATATAGTTATTAATTTTAATACAACTGTGTACTCTTTTTTGGCGCTGAAAAATTGTTTGATTTGATTTAAATCAGTAAATTCAGTAAATATGAAAATTTTATTTAGATCCTATTTATTTAATTTGTTATTTGCATAAAGTAACCTTATTTACAGATTTAATATTGACACTTAATGCTTCTGTTGAAAGATCACGTCTGAAATAAAGTATTATATGAACTACTCCTATTTTATATTTATAATGTAGAGCAAATTGAAAGGACAAGAAAATTTGTATTTTCAAGATATATAAGAAAACCTGTACATCGATTCATATCGCAAATAAGAAGCTACATGTCTGTAATTTGTATGCATGACTATGTATGTATAATTAGAATGTCTAATTCCGCCAATATAAATGTCACTATTCCGAGAAATCTCTCGGCATCGCAATTTACAATACATACAGCGGTTTAATCCGTTTGAACTTTAAAACGGTTTATTTATGAAAGAGATGTAAATAACATAATCCTAGAAGGCACATGAATAACGCTGTCTGGATGTATGTTGTACACATGTATTGTATGAGCACAAACACATCGGGAACGCTCAAACGATGCTATTCAATAAAACGCCGTTCCTCCTTCCATGACAGTGACTTTGAATGAGACGTACACAATGTCAAGGAATCGATAATACTGCGCCATTGCAATTAACACTTTCGCGGAGACTTGACTTAGCAGAAACGCGTAAGTAGGGAGTATTGGACGAATGTCGTGTTGGCTGACGTTTGCGCATTTCTGTATTAGTGATTGTCACCACCACTTGTCGGAATACTACTTAATCGTAGTCAGCGTTGAAATTATTGGGTGGTATTGCATAAAAGAAGTAAATGTGTCTCAAGTGCGCTTTCTTCAACTATCTAGTCGACAACGTGCTTACTCATAAATAGAGCTGGTAATTCCGCGCAACGCGGTAGGATTGTAGTATGTGCGTACCCACAAACAGACAGCTGGTGGAAGAAGGGAATACATCGAGTGCCGATCGGAGATGCATATATAACACGTAAACACGTGTATACGTGTATACAAAATAACAACAACAAGGTTAGCTGTCATCAGCGCCAGATTCACTTCTCATCTTGGCATGTCAACCTATCGGGTATGAGGGTCCATCTGTTGGTAGGAAGTCCCTAGAGTCCCTAGAGAAAGATTCCTGTGTTTAGCCGAATATTTCTGGAGCGTAAAAATAAGAAAATGAATTAAATATTAATAAGTCTAGCCAACGACAATCGTGGGGAAGACTTGTATTAACTACTTTTATTTGTCATTCTACTTTCATCACGTTAATGTCTAAAATTTCTACAACAAGTTCTAGTGCATACGTTAGTCGTATAGAAGCTTTATTTGTCAATTAAATGTCTTTCGGTCAGTTTCATCTAAATTCGCAGTGTAATTTAAAGTTGTAGTGTTGCAAGTGGGCAAGAGTGTGAACAGAGAAAACAGAATCCCAGCATCAGTTGCGTCCCTGCATCATGCTACACCAAAAATCTTTCCTTTTGGCATATATTTCAATAATAGTTTTTTTTCAATGGGTAAAAATTATCATAGGTGTCTATGGAATAAAACAATTGCCAACGTATTTGAACAATGGCGAAAAACAACGCCAATTTTATTTGTGACTTTATGTCTAGCTGTCGTTTAGGCAAGTTGTACGTAGCATTTCCTCCAAGTTAAATAGTCTTGAGTAAATATTTCAATTTAAAAGTGTTTAATATGTGTTCAGTATTATATTAGTGAAGAAAAGGGGTTCGAAGAAGGACATAAACCTGGTGTTTATGTATTAGAAAGTGACAAGATTTAAGGTTAGTAGTTATTGTCATTTCTACGCCTTAGACTTATGCATTGTCGATCGGCGGTCGCCGCTAATTTTAACTTCGTCCATTCAACAGTTTGATACATATGTACTTACTACAACGGATCCACCCTTGTCGGGACGCGCTAAATAGCAGCCCTAATCATAAAAATGATTTCAACATTTTTTTGCTAATAAAGACCCTAGGGGAGCAAAACATCACCACAGGTTTCAACACGGTGACCAAAATCGACCAGCTACTCCCTCCTAACAAGGACGTGTTACCAAAACTACGAGCAAAAGGCATATACGAACTGAAATGCCAATGTGGAAAAAGCTACATCGGTCAAACAGGGCGGAGTATTCAATGTAGAGTGAAAGAGCACGAGAGAGACGCACGCCTTAGGCATACTGAAAAATCTGCAGTAGCAGAACACCTGCACCAACAAGGAGACCACCGCATAAGCTACAGCGACGTTAAGGTATTAGCCAGGACCAGCCACTACTACCCGAGGATAATACGCGAATCCATAGAAATAATGAAGAACACCAACAACTTCAATCGCGAAGATGGATACAAGATCAGCAACACGTGGAGGTTAGCACTACGGAGTCGTCATACAACGAACGACGCGATTCAGCGGAACGGAACGGTTATGGATCAGCAAAGCAGAACGGTTATGGATCAGCAAAGCGGAACAGAAATAGGATATATAACGAGGAGCAAAAGACAACAACAGCAGTCTTTAGAAATCTTCTGAAGAAGCTGACAGGATGGTCAGCGAAACGTCATGTAAAATATTAACTATACGACATCACCCGAAAGACATTTCTACTGTGGATTACGGGCGTGAAAGCCAACACTCAACTAAATGACTTCCAGTTCAGTGTACTTTTTTTATTACGTTATGGAGTTTCATCAAGTATCTCCTTTATCAATCAGCCAACGTTGATTGACAAAGAAAAGAGTTTTTTAAACTTCGTTTAAAATACAAGATTAATGAAGATACCTAGTTTCTACGTACGAGCAGGAATCACAAAGTTGCATCACGTCACGTATACATTATTTCATCTACCTGATACAGCCACAATGTGGTGTAAACTATAATAAATTATTCGGAAGCATTCATATTGCTTGGCAAAGATACTAAAGGCAGGCGCTATCTTTCAGCGAAGGGGATCTTGGCAGGTTTATTGGTAAGTCGAACAATCCCCAAATATCACTCACATAAACTTATATAGCTGAGGATCAACTTGTCATCGTCAAAATCAAGAAGATGTAGAGACGGCAGGTCGAAACGGCATATCAACTGGCCCGTTTCAATAATAATAATAATACTCGGCATAATTGCTCAAGGCTCTGTATGGCTACTGTAACAAGAGCAGTAATATCCTAAAGTGGAGATTATTCCATTCCTACAAATACATTTCGATTATGCACCAAAGTCTCATTCAAACACATTCAAAGTTGCGTATACACAACACTTATTTCCTTTGAAGTTTAATAGTGATGTAAATATTAAGTTTTTCCGGGATGCATAAGACATATAGCCAAGACTATATATTGCCGATGAATGAAAGAAATCATGACATTGGAGCATTAAACGAAAATTATGTAAGAAAATATATAATAAGGTACTCAGATTGTTTATGTTAACCTTACTTATTAGGAGTATTACAAATTAATTATGCATGCATATACGAATTGTTTCTATCCAAGTACACAAACGCACGTCTTACACAGGCGTATGTGTTTATCAAAGTGAACTTATGGAAGGTATGCGTTTATTTGAGTGTCCTTGAGTCTGTATAAAAATGTGGGAGGATTTTTTTTGTGACGAAGTAACGAATATCCTTCATTAATGGTATGCTCCATTTGAATAATTTCTTGGTTTCTTATTCATCTGAGGTTGTCTATCTTTTTTTGAAAATATTTTAAAATTACAAGTAGAAATGTCAACTTGTATAGGCTGTAGCGAACATTTCGCAGGATTTCGCATCATTCAGTAAATGAACTTTGTCCGTGTAGGTCGAATCTCATCGCTAAAGATAAGAATCAGTCTTGGCTCCACTTGCCAACCTTTATATCAGTGACATGCCCGATAAAGTTTGGTTACATTGGCGATCTGCAGAACGCGAGCAAGCACCCACTAACGACTCAAAAACCTTAAATGAGTATACAGACAGTGGAAGCTCTACTCAAATCCTTAAAGAACAGAAGTCATCTCTCTCCATCTTAACACTTGTCTAACAAACAAGGTTTGGTGATAGAAAATGTAACTCTTGATAGATCCTCGACATACAGAAATAATATAATTAGGAAACTAGCTGGTACATCTTAGGTTGTTGGGTATTGTTGTTCTGTGTGGAGGTAGAAGCAGCCACGTTGATATGAGTATAAGAATAAAGAACTCTAAAATCAACAGCTTTATCCCCGTTCCCAGTTTTCGTAATCTTGGCTTCTCCTGCTTTATGACGACAACAGGTAACAGTACGTGAATTGGAGAAATTAAATATCCCGTCATTTCCGAAAGACTTACCAATTCACCAGTGTGAGAGGCAGGGAGTGGCACAGTGTGGCAACATCCAACGACTCATGGACAAATTAACATTCCAAGAAATGTATGAAAGTCGCTCAATCGTATCAGAATTAGGCATGCTAGAATCAAAACTTTATACAGCCCTCGGTGTAATTATGCAGCCCAGGAGCAATCACTATCGCAAATCATACGCAACTGTCCAATGAAAACATTTGGAAGAACGATGAAGGATTTCGTCGATGCGCCATCGTTTAGTACTACTGAATACGGAAGTTAAGGAAAGAAAAAATTATTTTAAATATCATGTAATTGATACTGCTACTTTCAGAATTGCATTTACCACGAAGAACACTTTAGTTCCTTATTTCTTAAAAAAAATGAAAATGAAATAGTAGTTGCGATTTTGAAAGATAAGAAACATACAATTCAGTGTGTAATGTCTGCCTCTCCATCCACCCTATTCGCTCCCATAAATTCAACGAAACAACACATATGTGTACTTCAATTTTTTTTTAATGAAAAGTCGGCTATGAATAAGCCGTCAAATGACTACTATAATTTGTCGATTTTTAATACACAATTTTTCAGTTTCTTTTTATATATCGTTTATGAAGGTTAGAACGATCCAAAACGAGCTTGAGTCTGTATTCGATGACAGCAATTACAACATTGTTTGTAGTGGTTCCAATACTATCTTGCCCAACAATTTAATCTATTTATTGTCAGTTAAAACATCACCTATAGATTTTGTTCCATGCACGTTCAGCTGTCGCAAGGTTCCCTCAAATATTCCCAGCTAATAGCTCTACTAGGGTGAATAATGATAGCAAGGACTGTGGCGTAGTATTTGTAATCTCCGCACCACGTAAGTTTAATTTATTAATCCGGAACGGCCACATTCTCAAACGGTAACGGAGTGATGTGAGAAACCTCTAAAACTAACGTGCTCTATCCCTGCTTTCGAGAAAAAGATTATTTATCTACTTTTACAGCCTACGTGCCTTAAAGCTAAGATGTGCGAAAAAATACGGAATACGGACAGATAGACGGAAGGGGGTCTATTATCATTATAGCCCGAGACATAAAACATGTGCAAGCCTTACCTTAATAAATCGAATAGAACTGAGTACGACAACGGTCCGTTTTCTTTATTTATCCGATTCTTGTTGTTTTTTATGTAAACTGTCTCGCACGCGTCTAATTCCCACGGCGAAGTTACATTCTTAATCAATTTCAAGTTTTCTAGTTTAATATTATGCCCGGTTTCGTTTATGTGTTGCGCTACACTTGATGAATATGATCTACCGAAGTGATAACACCTGATGTGTTCCTTAAATCTTTTGTGATACTTTTGTGTTGTTTACTCTACTAGGGTGGTCTTTAAATTCGGATCCGTGGTAATTTTTGCAAAATTCACGAAATATTAAAGTTACTTCAACTTTATCTATCATAAAACAAACGGTCACAGAAGCGGCGCAAAAAAAAACTACAGATAAGCATAATGTCTATCAAAAATGACAAATTTAAGGGAAGTAGCATAAGGGAAGAAGAAGATTTAGAGAAGAGCAAATAAAGTTGAATAATAACGAGACCAAGAAAATTTAATAACAGCAAATAATAAGAATAATTTGTTCTTCTCGAAGCTTGTTAACGTTTACGAATTAATCATTATCGTATAATCATCGTGGTCAAATTCTGTAAAATAAAGAATTAAATCGTAGACAAATACATCTATAAAATTAATGAATTAAAATACAACAAAATACACTATTCTAGTAGTTTTTTTTCTAGTAATTATTCCAACATTGCCTCTGAAATTACACAATTTTAAACATAAAGAATGCGCATATTGTTATTTAAAACATTACTAATTACGTAAATATATCTGCACACATCACGAGAATACGAAGAAAGTCGGTGATTTAATTTATAGTGTTTAAATATCCTAGCGGAGAAACACATGAATCCTAGGTACATAGTTCTCGATATTGCGTACAAAATTCACTAAAATAAAAGTTACGCGGAGACTATACCGTATACTTTTAAGCAATGTTTTTTTGCTGCGATGACCTTGGCAATTGAATTCTAGGAAATACATAAACATGCTCATATCGACCACGGTGAGCTACATTACGTTGGCGTTATTTGTATACTTAGTAATGTAAAAATACGTATTTTTAAAGCAGTGGCTGTCTATTCACGTATCCGCATATACTTGCGCTTGTGCGTGCATCTGTGCTTCTGTTTCTAACTGGGAAAATCGCGTGTTCCTCCCGTATGCGATTTTGCTATAAACGATGTATTTATAGTTATGGTGGTATAGTGTGGGTGTCCACGTTTCCATTCTTTTTTCGCGTTTTTGAAGGTTGAGGTAGAAAAGCGAAATGGTACGGTTAATTGAAGGTGGAATTTGTTTATAAACACCAGGTTTTACATTTAGAATTGAATTTGAATGGTAAGATTTAGTAATAGGTACGTTACCTATTACTACACGTTACCTACATACTTGCCTATGTAGGTAACGTGATTTTATTTGTTATCAATTTTCTATTATTCGATGTGTATACAAATATTATTTTGTTCCGTTTGTTTTTGTAGTTGCCTGTTATTCGTTTTTTGTTACTTGTATTTGTTATTTTCTTATTTCTTATTAACCATCACAAGCACAACCTTTTATATATTTTTAAAATCATGTAAGATATACATGCTCTAGGTGGCAGTAGATGTTGTGCAAGTTCAGCATAAAACGCACATTTTTATTTTTTGCAATTCTTCAGGATGTCAATAGGAATTGCCTAAAACTACTACTAACTGTAAGCGATCACAAATTTCAACTTTAGTACGACGTAGTTGTGTAAATAACATATTAACAACACACGGAGGAATTACAATTTCAACATAAACCGCAATTACCGATAGCCCTGTACATTGGTAGGATTTCTGAAGTTTATTGTAACAGATCGTTTGAATTGCACTAAACATACATGGAATATTTTATATATATATATTAATATCCTACATTATAGTAAAGAAGGGTATATAGTTTTGCGTACATAGAAGAAAATTTAAGCCAATGCACTGTAATGTTACAAATAAACGTTAAATAAGGTTACCTGTCATCAGCGCCACCCACACATCTCTTCTTGTCACTTCAGCTTATCCACCTATCGAGGATAAAGGTCCCACTAGTGGTAGAAAGCCTGATTTCTAAAAGAAAATTCCTTGTCTGACCTATTATCCTCGTCAACGACGATTTTGGGAAAAACAGACATTAACTTCTTTCGTATTTCATTATCTTTTTCCCAAAACTCCCAAATTAATGTAAAATATTTCTACAACAAGACTGTGTGTAAATTTTAGTCCTATAAAAACGTAATTTCATCAATTAAAAGTCGTTCGGTCCGCAATTTTCAAAGCTCTCAGTAAAGTTTCACGTTCTAGTGTTGTATGTAGTTAAAAATGTCATCAGAGAGCATAGAATCTCAGCTTCAATCGCGTCCCGCTTCACGCTACATCGAATATAAATAGCTTCGGCGTGTATTTCGATATTACTAAATATTTAAATGGGTAAAAGTCATTAAAGGTGGCTATCGAATTAAAACAATCGCCAACGCAATTAAACAATGGCTTTAAATTACGCTAATTTTATATTTTTAGCTTTCAAATTCAAATTGAAATTCAGAAGTCAGTTATTGTAAATTAATCAATGTAATTAATAAAGTAGCTGAGTTTCGACAGAAACACATAAACATAGTTGTGTTCATGGAATTTCGATAATTAAGGTTAGTTTTCTATATCTCCTTTAAAATTTCATTTATCTATTCTAAATTGCAGAAAGAGTGTTTTGGGGACACTACCGAATTTCATAACCGTAAATTCCATTAAAGTAATTTTCCGAAAAAGTTTTAATTTTTCGAAAAAAAAAAAATTGACATTTTTCCGCACGTAGAAAGATTACGGTACATATATACCATTGGTGGTTGCAATAAAACCTATTTCAACGTCGTGAGCCCATGCCTGGAACATTAAACAATATCTTTTGAAGGAGGGGTTAACAATTAGTCTGTTATTTACAATATTTTCTCCTCTCGGCGGTTGTCCGTCATTAACGCCATCCCCACATCTCATTTTATCCACCTATCCAAAGTAAAGGTCCCTGTAGTGGTTGAGAACTCCATTCCTAGAACAAAATTCCTTTTTCTGGCCTATTATCTTTGGAGCGTGGGCGGTAGAAGGATATTAATAAATAACAGTAGTGATGAAATAGCTCATTGTACTATTCTTCTATTTTACACTTCTTTTGTAATTATTTTCCCATGTTTGTTAACCTCTAAATTGACGTAAAATCTTTACAAGTTTCAATGTAAGTTTAAGCATATTTAAATGAAATTTCATCAATTAATAATCGTTCGTTTCGTCTTCATCAAAATTCGCAGTAAAGTTTCACGTTGTAAAGTTGTACGTGATGTAAAATGTCATCGAAGAGCGTAGAATCTCTGCTGCAGTTGCATCCCTGCATCATGCTACATCAAAATTAATAGTATCGTTTGTAATTCAAACTCGATATGTTTTTAAATAGTAGAAACATCTAAAGTGACTGTGAAAATCAAATAAACGCCAACGCGATAAAACAATGGTGTGAAATGACTCTAATTTTATAATGGACTTTGAGTCCATCTTTCATCCGGGTAACTTTGTGTCTGAGTAAATCGCTAATCGAAAGGTACTAGTTGAAGAATTCAAATTGGAATAGAAGTGTGAATCGTAGTAATTATTCAGAATTAATTGATTTTCAAAAGGAAACACAAACGTAGCGTTTCTGTACAGGTGTGTTTCGCTATGTAATTGTTTAAATTTCTAATATCCCCTTTTAAAAGTTTATTTATCTCTTCAAATCAAAAATCTAAATTGCCGAAAGAGAGCAAATTTCGCCTGAATAGCTTCCAAAAACCTGAAATTTCTAGATTTTATCAATATTTCTCCTCGTAAAACATTACAATACCTATTACGAGAATTGTCGTTGTGCACTTTGAATCTTATCGGCATGAATAGAGCTGTTATCCGGGTCCGAATAGTTAATCCGAAATCCAGACCATGCTCTAATTTACTAAGTACTAATTAGTAGTGACTTATATAAATGGAACACACAATCTTTGTAAGTACATCCGTAACATACGCCAGTGAAAAAACATAAACTTTTGAAAGCACTCTTAGCTGTCTAATTCACACTCTCTCATCTGATCCACAGTATAACTTCAAAATTCAGCTTAAGAGCATCCGCACCTAAAGAGAAACTAGAAAAATCGAAAATAGTACCAATATCATTAATGAACAGTAGAAATAAAGTTGGCTTAAGTGTGAGCCATGAGGATCTTAGACCTTACATCCACAAGCTTACCCAATCCATAAATGTAATATAAAAATTGTTTGTAACAATTTTTACATTATATTTATGAATTGCTTTAGCTTTATTTTATTTCATCATCTACTGATTTAGTGTACTAAACTTTTGGTATAGGAATATGTAATCTGAAAAAATCTGGTAGTTTAATGCTGTTGGGAAACTCGAACGGCACAAGACCTAGCTGTGACAGTCCGGAGTAGGTTTTCTTTCTGAACTACTGTACTGAGTCATTAAGAACGGTACTGTGTTTACTATAAACAGCTGTACATTATTTTATATTTCAAATTGGCACTATTGTAATTTTAAAGGATTGGGGAAAGTGAAGCACATAGCTTTTGATTTATATTCTTGTGGGTTCGCTAAGAATCGCAACGTATAAATATTTATGGAAGTAACAAATGGGGGCAAGAAACGCAAAAGCAGTATTTGTGAATAAGAGAATGTAAAATATGGTTCAATGCATAATATAATACGTTACAATAATCTCAACGATCAAAGTAAATATGCAAAAGTAATAATGATTTTATTCTTATCTTCCGATCTATTTCGACTTCCACGATGCGTTTCTTCTAGAGGATTAGATACTGTATGCTTACCAAAAGAGTTAGATAGTTACAACGTTGTTCCGGCGCACTTTTTTATTTCAATGGTATTTATATTACGTATGTTTATTATTTGTAACGTACTATTATGTTTACATTGGCGTCGTGTGATATAAGTTATAGCGACATTAATTACTGACATTGTCTAAATATATTAATAATAACAATTTATTTCGCATTTACTTCCATGCTTTCAGAAAAAGACTATCAGAAAGAAATTACGATTGAGTTTAGTAAAACGAGAAGCAATTGGGACCTACGCGTGCGAGAAAAACCGTACTGCTAGCTGCCGACAACGCGTTATACTACAAAAAAAATTGAGGAAAGTGTAATGTGAAAACTGCCGCTTTTAAAATTTTTAGTTTGTATTTAACATTTCATATTATTATGTAATTTTCATTGTAGTTTTTACACTTCACTTACACTTTACACACCAAAAGATTCCTGAGTTTATGTCAAGCTTAAAACAGCCGATACACCCCGTTGGGCGTCACCACACTAAAAAAAAATCCTGTGTTGCAAGGTAATAACCCTCAATGAATTATTATAAATTATTTTTACATCTTCGGCGTTAATAACAGGAGAAATGTTAACCTTATATGTATTTTTGCACATTAGAGTAATTTGCACGAGAGCTTATACCCTGGCTGTTATGGGATCACCTGAGTACCGATATACTGTTGTTAGTGAGAATAATATCTTAGCTTAGCTGTTAACACGATAAATCAAAAATGTTAGTGTGGTAAGACACAACTATTCATATGGGATTCAACTTGTACATTCCAATGGGACCACGCTCGAAAGTTTTAGTTAAAATTAACCGGAAGCATAACTTGACTTCGCTGATTTTTAAATTTGTTGAAATATTTTAGAGAATGGCTTTAACGACTTTCTTCATAGTTGGGACTTTGCAAGTGCTACAACTTGTGATCTGTACATTTCAGTCGCTTCTATCAAATATATTTAAACACTATTGACTTTAATATTTTTCGGTAATGGATTTACACTTCATGCATGAATTAAGCAAATACGAAACAATAGAATCTAATTAACCATATTATTATACACTGTGTCCACGGATTTGGTGCACAGGGAGAAAAACTTTTATTCTACATATTATGAAAAAAAGTTATTCTTTATGAAAGTTTTTGCTTGCCTTAAAACCATTAAAATGCACTGATTACCTTCTGTATGCATATAAATGTTGAAAACGTGTTTGCTTACTTTTAAAAATTTAACTAAGTGCAAATTATTGTTGATAATCGTATTGCGTAAATTCTGTTGACATTTAATTATTTGTCTGTTTCAAATTTTAGTGACACGAGATTTGCAATCACGAAGATCACAATTATGCTAACATTGCAACAACGAATTTATTTGATTAAGTGTTATGGAATTGGTGATATTTCATATCCAATAGCGATCAACGAATTTAACGTTATTATTCCTCGGCATTAATACACTATTAATTCTTTGCAAAAGCTTGTTAAGAAATTTGATGAAACTAACACTGTTGTTAGAAAGAAGAAAACAAAGAAACAATACAATGGAGATGATGTATTAACTATTCTAGCTATAGGATCTGTATTAAAAGATCACTACGTAAGAGAGCGGCAGACTTGGGTGTAAACAAGCGCTTACTGCAAAAAGTCTTTAAGGAAAACAAGATTCAAACCCAAATTTATTCATACTCTGGAACCCCGGGACGATGCGTTTAGATTTGAATTTAGTACTTAGGTTCGAGAAAATGGAGGATCAATTTTTCCATCATAAAATTTTGTTTTCGGATGAAGCAACTTTTACCACTAATGGTTATGTGTCATCCCAAAATTGTAGATATTGGGCAGAAAAGAATCCAAATTTTCGTATTAATCGGAAAAACCAGCGTTATAATAAAGTAAATGCGTGGTGCGGAATTTTATTCAATAAAATTATTAGCCCCTTTTTTTTTCGAAAGCAATTTAAATCAACATAATTATTTGGATATGTTACAAAATTTTGTTTTACCATCGTTGGAGGATATTAACAGAGATGCAGTCTACTTTCAGCAGGATGCACATTTAACTAATTTAATTATAAACTAGCTTGATGACCACTTCCTTTAAAGATGGATCGACTGTTTTGGACCTATTCATTGGCAGCTCGCTCGCCCGATTTAACGCCGATGGATTTTTATTTTTTGGGACACGTTAAACAAAGAGTCTACGAAAATAATAAGTTTGATGCGAATTTTGGATCATTAAAAGATAAAATACGAACAGTAATTAGTGAGATTGATATAAGAACATTTAGGAACGTTTACAGAGAATTTGGGTATAGGGTCGAAAAGTGTGTGGAAGTAGGTGGGGGTTACGTAAAATAAATTATTTGTTGTTTTTTATCACATTCGAATTTATATACATTAGAAAATATTTCATAGTCTCATATTTATAATAAAGAATTTATTTTAGTTAACCAGAATATTATTAAATATTTTATATTTAAAAATATGTATAAAAAATACTAAAACATTAAACTGGTTTAAAAAGTGTATCAACGTCCATTGTTGTATAAGTTTGTACCAAATCCGTGGACACGCTGTATATTACTGTATTATTATATGTACTATTTACCGAAATATTTTGCATTTAAAAACGTAGGATTTAAAAGATTTTCTCCATCGATAAATTTTTTGAGAACCAAATAAGATATTGCTGAAAATCAAAATCCACAATTAAACGAAGTATCTTCAGTGTAAGTCTCTTCCTTTATAAATTATTTTCTTCTTTATTCCGTTAGATTTGTCTAATGTTAAAGTTTAAATAAAATATAATTTTAAATAATATTCCGATTAAAGATATTGTTACTTTTCATTTGACTCTCATTCTTTTGGGGTCAGCTCCGGAAATTATGTTCTCACGTATCATTAGGCTTGTTCATTAAAGGAACGATTTTGGTTTCCCCAATACTCAATATTCCATTCAAAAGAAATTGTTGGTGATTTATTTCCCCTCTAATTAGATGAACGAAAGGAGTGATCATGTTCGATAACTATTAAAAAAATACTAGTTGATATTTTATTTTGTTTGCTTTAAATTCTTGAGCGCGAAATAGAGATTAGATAAAATTCTAATCCGTAACAGAAGAATTTAAGAACAATAAATACATTCGGATAGGGCTTCTGACAGAAATGTGGAAATGATGCATTTTAGAATACAGAAACAATCGCCTGCAGCTAGAAATCTTAAAGTGATTTGAAACTTCCGCTTAGCAGGGAGACTTTCTCACATTGTAGTGTCTCGCTTTTGAATGAATGTTGCTACTTGCGAAAGGAAATCAATAAATTGAGATTGTGACACGTGCAAGTGATATTTAATTATTCGCTTCTTCTGTTTCCTGCTCATAAAGTAAGGTCACCGATGCGTCCATTAAACTGCGCCTGCATATCCATTTTTTCCACCCAGTATCGTCGTTCCTCTTTTCGTTTTCTTTGTAAAATGTCTGCGAGATATAGCGTTATAGCTTCCTGCAAAGATGAGATACACGTCATTAAATTAATGTATCTTTTTCTTTAGTGTCAAACACAACGATTATTAAATTCTTTCGCCGTACAACTTCACTTGACGCCATTTTAAATTGAACCAATTCATTCAATTCGATGGAAGCGTATAAACGAATTTTGATTTTGACTTGATTAACGAAATTGAACCATATAAACACGCTTTTATGCACGTATACAGATTCAACAGAATTTCGACGCAACTGGTGCACATATCAGATTGCATGGTTACTGTACCGTCTTGCGTCTGTTTTTAATTTTCTTTAATTCTTAATTAATACTACTGACATGTTACGTCAAAACGCTTTGATCTTGTGAAGTCTGTTTCTTTTTCAAAACACAAAGCCGAAAGTTCTACGATCATTTCTAACAGTTTTTTTATTTAACACGTCACTAACATTGCAACATAAATAAGGAAACCATACATCAAAATACCTCGGTTCGTCAACAATTCTAATGCACAACAGCCAAGCCCCTTTAAAGAGGTGTAAGACAATGTAACATAGCAATAATTTTAATATTTCGCAGGTGAAAAGCATTAAAGATAAAAAAATATACAAGAACTAGTCAAAATCATTAAGAAGTAAAATAAACCAAAAAATCGTGGATGTTTCATTTGGTAAGGGTAACTTGTACCAAGGATCGTTTATAAATAAATTTTAGGTTAAAACTTGGCTTACTTCATATTTCAGACAACATAACCATTTTTGCATCATAATTACAGCTGGTATTATCTAGTGGCAACTCGAATCTATCTCGCATTCGTTGGCGCGATACCAACAATTTCCAAATATACGCGAACTCAATCGATTTCATTTGGAATGACGGTTCGAGTTAACCGAAAACACAAGTCGACCCAGGGATGTATACACATATGTCGGACCCGCTTTTTAATTTGTTTTTTCAATAAGTGATTAACTTTCTAATGCGCATTTGGTGACACGTGCATATTACAATTAAGGAAAAATAGTAATTGTAGATAATAGAATATGTAAGTTAACAGAGGCGCCTTCTAAAGAATGCCCGCGGCACATCTCAATTCTATAATTGTAATATGTATGTAAGACATATAACAATTACAACATTAAAGGTCAACTCTTCTTTCAGTAGAAAATAGAAAAATTAATCATAAAGTGCGATTAAACAAAACGAATCAAACTCGGACAAATATTATATATAAAAAGTTCGTCGAAAATGAGATGGATATTATGTTACTTTCCTTGGACTACTATTAAATAAATGTCCCAAGTAGAACATTGGCAGTAGGTCGTCTAAATATAGTTAGAGTAAAAATGGAAGACGCACAATTTTTCCAAGTAACATGAACAGAGGTGTATATGTATATTTCAGCCTCATTTTCTTTAAAAATAAAGAAAACAATTCCTTGGGTGAAATAATGAAGAAAAGAACAAACTTGGAAAGCTAAAAATGTGTTTCGAAGATTTTTATGTGTTACATAATAAATATTCATTTAATTAAAATATTTGTACTTGTGAAGTTTTGTTAGAGTTTCAGTACAAGTTATTTTGAAACGGTATAGGTGGAAGAGATGTTCATAAAAATGTTGAAAAATTATAGCCGGCTAAATTGCCGCTTGCGCGAGCGTTAATCTAGAATTAATTCTTAATCTTTTTTAACATCTTTTGAACTCAACTGAATCTTTATCATAATTTCGCAAATTAAATATCATTCGGTAATAAGTCTTCAGGTTCTGTGGGAATTTGTACTTTTCAGTTATCTATATATACTTTCCCTAGAGACCCTAGAGTAAGATTTTAGAATACAAATTCTTCTGAGATATAACAGTCTGTAATATGAAAATTTTAGTTGATTGAGGTTTAATTAGAAGAATATGAAATATTGTGTATTTGATAAACTACTGAGAACAAGGAGCGAATCTGTTTAGTTCAAATCGCCGCTGAGTGAAGGCGCGTTCTATTTTCCAAGCAACTCCAAGCGGTTTAGTGTTCAAATTTTATTTTAAGACTAAGGTAAATTCAAGTTTTGATTATTTTAAAGTACGGAGGATTTCAGTGCGTGACGCGTTAGAGAGTCCCCATAACATCAAAATTTGAGGTAGTTTTTCGTCTATTAATTTAATTTTCACAAGACGTTATAATTTGCCGTTTATTTTTATTTAAACCTGGGGAAGGGAGCCTACAGAACACTCCCGGACCTAACAAAAAGTTAATTTATTCATTTAGAAAATAATGTATTTGATAATTCTATTATCTTGGTTTTTCCAATGTAGTTAAATTTTGTTGGTGAATCGAAATTCACTATATATTAGTAAGATTGGAACCTACGTCTTCCGTTTTCTAGACGGGTGCGTTGATCAATACGTCACGGAGTCCCGTGATTTAAATCCCTTTATGAACCTAGTTATTATTTGCCTGTAGGTATACTATGATATCTAGTCAGACATATTTATTTCTGCCAAGAAGTTTCGGTACTTACCAATAGAAACCTTATATACTGATATCTCTTATTGTTATAATATTACAGCATTTCTTTTCTCTTTGTTTATTTTTATAGATACCAGCGAATAGCGAATGTGAGCTTCTTAAAGATTGTACAGCACATCCACTAAATATTCATATAATTCACATAATGAATCTTTATCCATGTTATACAAAGTATATATATTTGCCTTCTTCCTTAAAATTGCTTTCTTCGTTTGGTTTAATGGTAATAGGCATCATTTTCATTCTGTAACCATCTGTGCTGTGATTTTTTTAATTTTAAAGGCATTTCCTGTTTCCCAATGTTTTAGTCTAGCACTGAAACTGGTAGTCATTTGTTCTTCACTATGAGTGAATGTCGACTTACGATAATCTACCAAATTTTAACCGAAATCATCTATTGTTAATACTATAGTATCGAAGTTCATTGACATTTTATAATTATAATGTACTGCTCTTTGCAGGTGACAAATTTCGATTAGTACTGGCGACAACTCTGCGCGAAGATGGATATCCCGATTCCGGTGATTGGAATCCAGCTGGCCTAGAGACCGAGGGATCCAGGGCGGATAGTTTCGAGTACGTTATGTCCGGAAAAGTGTACCGCATTGAAGGTGACGAAGCGGCTGCGGAACAATCGAGCAGGCTGTAAGTTTTAGATTCTTTCTCTCAGTTCTATATTTCTTACACGTCATTTTGCTTTTATTCGTATCACGTTATTTACTTTGATTTAGAATTCTTTCATTATAACCTACATGCATCGCATATACCTTATATATTAGTTGCTATAAATGTATAGTGGAAAGTCGAGGTTCTAGCATCGTTTCCGGGATGTGAATCGTTATCGGCCGAGATAAAAATTACGCTGCATGATCACCTCTCTTTGATTGTTGAGCGGAAGTTGTAAATTTTGTGCACATTCGATGGATAAAATGCGCCGATCGTCTGTAATTTGTTCCACATCTACCTTTACGATCTATATAATCTAATGCCTGAGCACATGACCCGGTAATACTGCCAGGTAAATTGATACCTTTTCCCAGAAAGGTTTTAATGTTAATTAGCTCGACAATTTCTTTATGTTAATATTGAAATAATTATTTGGTAGAAAGGTTTTAATTCCAATAACATTAAAATATGTAGCAGATGTAAACGTTATTTTAAATTAGAACACGTAGTTATAGTCTAAGTAATTCCATGTGAATATAGTATACCTTCACTTTAATTTTAAGGAAGCTTGTACATGAAAATACTTAAAAGAAGAAGGAATCATTATCACTACTATAGTGGTACCGTATTTAAAACAATATTTGCTTACCGAAACTGGAAGAGGGCTTACCATTTTTTATATTACATATTATGATGTTAGACGTCTACATAAATTGTTTTATTAAATATTTAATTGCACTTACGATAAACGCGGTTGTTAAACAAACTATTGTTCATCAAATTCTAAAAGTTTACAGCGAACTTTTATTTGTAACATACGAGGTTGGATCAATAAATACCCGCATTAGGAATGAACACATTTTCAATTTCTTTTTATTTTTCTACATAATCCTTTTTTAGTAAGATGCCCTTTTCCCAGCGTCTCTGCCCTTTCAAAAGGTTTTTTTTTTTAATTCTTCGAAATAAGTTTCTATCTCACTAATGACTTCGTTTAAAGCTGACTTTTTTCTCTGAGAGCCAGGTTTTCAGATTGGGGTATGGAAAGTCGCAGGGACCTAGATCGGGCGAGTAGAGTAACAATTTCGTTGCTACAACTTTGGATGTGTTAGCTAGGCATTCTCGTGTCGGGCAACTTGAGCGCTTCTCATTTAAAATCTTCACTCTGACTTTTCTTCCGAAAAATATTGTTCCTTTTCCATTTTATACAGAAACACCAAACACATTTTATACAAATGGCTGTGAAATCAAAACTAACCTATGAATCTGCCCCAAATTTTATACGGCGCCGTTTATAACATGCCGATGCACGGTACTAATGCCAAAATTCGTCAATAATACCATCTTCTTCAAACGCGGATATTTATTGATCTATTCTAGTATTACCATGCTAAGAGTAAAGACCGAGATACGTATTTAAAAAAGCCTGTCAGATCTAGTTACTTTAGTCATCTAGTAATCACAGGTCAGCCGGCAAGGTGGTTGTTTTCCCGGCGAACCTACACCAAAGAAGACGAAGATGATTCCATTAGGCGAAAAAGTTGTGGCGACGACTTTTTGGGATTCGCGAGGGATCCTCCTAATTGATTATTTGGAGAAGGGAAGGATAACCACCGGACGCTACCGTGCTGTTTTATTAGACCAATTCGATGCTGAATTAAAAAGGAAAAGGCCCCACCTAGGAAAAAATCTCTCCCGTCATGATTACCTCTGTCATCAGTTAAAAATAATACAAATAAAAAATTACTGTATATTCCTAAAGCAACAAACATTGTTGACCGCGAAAATCTATCTACAGATACATTGATATGTGTCTAACAGATACATTGGACATGTGTCTAAAGTCAGGTTATTTTTAATAAATAATTTGAAAGCCCAAAAATATTTATAACATCAGTTCCAAGTAGTAGCTGAATAGTGGAGTGAAAGTTGAATATTGTAAATCCTTATCCGATTCCAATTTGCATAAAAAATATTGCTTTGCATGTTGAAATAGACTGTAGCTATATTACGTCATGTAGTGCGAAAATGCTATTTTTATAGCACTTTGTATATTATCTTCTTAAAAGGTTGTGCATAAACCGCGAATTGTTTTCTGTATCCTTATTAACCGCAGCCTTTCAAGTGTGTAATCAAGAAAAAAATGTGAAAGATGTGGTTTGCAATGCTATATTTATACATCTATTTAAAACAGAATACTTGCTAACTAGCGCTAAAGTGTAGTGAATCCGCTAGACTTGTTATGTAAATACACAATAGATATTGCATTTGAATAGAGGATATTTAACTAATATCAACAGCATTTGAACTGTATGGTTGTGTAGGTAGGTATGTATATAATATATAAAATAAGATAGATAGGTTGCGTGTAAGTAAACAATATTTGCTTAGAAGGATATGTAAATTTTCGTTGTTCTGATAAATCTACAGCACATAATTATGATTACACGAAGCAGCTGGCAAATCAAGCTCATCATTCACATTAGTAGTTATTGAATTATTTTACAATGTATTGGGTGATCTAAATTACACGTAAACAGCAGATAAATGTGGTTTGCAGTGGTTGCAAGTTCCTACAAAAACGGTGAAAGCTCTCCAGAGATGATTTTTTAAATGTTTGCAAAAGTTCTTTTGAAATTTTAAACCACGGCGAATGCCGCTTAATAGAACAACTATTGCTAAAATAATCTCGTGTATACTTTAGAAAAGAAAAATACTATTTAATCCGATTAGAATGAAAAAGTTCCAATATCTCAGATAACGTCATCTTGAATTATAGTTTGCTGCTAATTGTATTTAATTAAACCAAATAGCGTCTAGATAAAACGTTTTTTCATATCTTTGATAAATAGGAAGATATTTTATTTTCAAGAAAATAGCTTTTTTTCGTTTTTTCTCAGTAACCTATGTGACCTATGTGGAAAATAAAAAATATTTTCAACGAAATCTTTACTTCTCCAATTTAATGAAATCTGTTAGTAAAAAATATACCCGAGGTAGCCTACTAAATCTGGGGCATACTGTACTTATCTGCTGTTTGCATCGAAGTAGGACCACTCTAAACATGATTATGAGAGCTTCTGCAAGGCTGCAGCTTTAGTAGGAAGTCACATGTATGTTGCGTTATTTATATGCGTTAATTATTGGTTAGTTTTCAATAGTGCAAGGCGTGTTTGTTTTATTCATTCAAGACAGAAAGAAAGATACAAATATTATAGAAATATTTCCGCTAGAATTATGCACTAACACGATGGCAAGAGCTACTTATTCACTAAAAACGTTTCTACTACGTTCTTCAATTTACCAGTTCGAGCACCCTACCAGGGTTTATGCTTCCATAAGGTTTTACAAGAGCATCTCTGAAAGCTTTGAATATGTTGTGCAAGCACTTGCAGCATCTCATCACAAGATGAGGTTGACGAAGATTAAAGATTCTGACAAATTTAACCAAAGAAAATATACTACAATCTGGAAACCCCTTTTACTTTAATAACATTGATAATTTGTTTCGTTGTCCAGAAATGAAAAAACAGTTTTCTACCGCAGATTCTTTTTTCGTGTAAACAATGCAAGGCGAAGAGCTGCAAAGTTAAAGCAGGAACCTAAGCGGCGATTGGAGAAATGTTGAGGAGCGAAATAAGTAAATAAACACAAGGAACAGTACTACTCAGAACGAGGATCGGGAATGGATAGAAATGGATAGAAAAATTGATAGAAAACTCGGCTCGGCTCTGGCTATGGCTTCGTCTTCTTCAGCTGGCTGGCACACGGGTGGTCTTCGTTCTTCCGCCCCCACTTAAGCGATTATGTTTAGAGAGAAAGAAGCAATTAAGCTTCGCGTTAGGGTTTAATATTTGACTGGGCTGTTAATTAAAACAGAAAGGAAGGGAATGTTACTTAAAACAATAGAAGATTTCTAACGGCCAGAGATTCGTTACGTGCTCACTAACACTCGGGAATTGCATAATTATACATATTGAATATTTAATAAACAGTAATATATCTGTAGAACGCTTAATTTGTAATTGTAATTGCATATATGTAAAAATATTGACATAAATGTAGATATATTGTGTTAAACATGCCTATATCATGTTCTTTTTGTTAAGTAGTATGAAGAAATAGCAGGTATAAAAAGGGGTATATTTAAAAATAATCTACGTGACATGATTCCTAGGACATGACTACATTAAGAAAGAAAATGATAAAAGGTAAGATAAATAAAAAGAAATTAAATAAATAAATTCTTAAATAATTAACTTTCAAAACCTCTTTGTGGATAATCTTAAAAAAGTTAACAAAATCATCAACGAAACGTTGCAACGAAGTAAATATAAGAAAAAGAAACAGAAAAGTTTTTTCCTCTTCCAATAAGAACCTAATTACGTTCGTAACCTACGTACATTGTATATATATCCCTTCTAATCATATAGCAAATGTTGCAAAATTGGTGTAGAGATGCTGGGATCCACCCTGTGTTGGCTGAAATTTGAAACAGTGAACACAGCTGGTGGTATCTCAGTGGCTCTACATCTTATCTCGTCGTTGTCGTCCACGTATCTACGGTACGAATTTCCAGTTACGATCGCACAGTTGAATAACGAGGAAGTTCCAGCAACGGCATCTAATTGGTTGTTAGGAGAAGACGTGTGAAAATGTAATTGCTATGTAAGATAATCCTTGTATCGTTAGAATTTATTACGCCGGTAATGACAATGTCATGCGTATTGAACGATATACAATTATATGTTCAAACCACATAATTATGTGCATATATGCCTTTCCATTTTGCTACCGGTGGTAATATCTGTACATCTCTGAAGAAGCAAGAGTTTTGATTTTTAGCCCTTAAGGTAATAAAATTGTTTGTGAATCGTTAGCAAGTCACTATACAGAGTTGGCCATGTAACACGTTAGCATCTTTGAGTTATACCGGAAGTAACAAACCAATTTTGATATTTTTAATGCAACGGTATACTTCTTATTGCTTTTTTAGATTTCATGGATTGTTATAGAATAATTTATATTAAGGTTTCCTGTTTTCTTTTGCGGCGTACTTTTTAAAATTAGAAATACAACACACAACGTATGTTACATTTATACTGAACGCAATGGAAACTTGCAATATCTGCTTTATCGCTTACGGGGTGTTCAGAATGTAGGATCAAGTTTATGAGTATTTAATTTAAGGAAATCGATTTTTTCTTAGTGGAACTCGCTATATGTGAATACAGTACCATAAGCAAAAAAAACGCAATTACCATCGATGTATATTAGGTGTCCTTATACCAGTTATTTTGCATAGTTTGGGAGTTATAAACAATTAGTTGCATTAATTAATATTTTACAACACTTAGCCATGGAAACATAATGTTAAAGCAGTGATGATTCTGAAGCTATAAATAATGGATTTAAATGCAATGATGTGCATATGTAACATAACAGACAACATAAAAACAGAAGGTAGAATGAAAAGTGGATATTATGATATGAAAGATGGACTTAAAGTTAAAAGTTACAAATGTCCTTCATTTTGCTCGAAACGATGCCATTTTTTTTGTGTTTCTCTTGTAACTCGAATTTCATCGTGGTTTAAATTTCTAAAATTTCCATGTACCTCCGTTATAAGGTCTTCTCTATTCACAACAGGAGATGTATGATGTATGGCCCCAGAAATACAAATCAAGAAGACTAAGGTTGGGAGATCTAGATGATCAATGTCAGGGCCCATCGCGACTGATCCATCGATCTTAATATTTCCCGATATAAACTAAATTTAAAATATCTCTATTAGAATATATATTTTATTTTTCTGCGATATTTTTCACTATTTAACACAGGAAACTAGTCTCGGTAATTTTAAGTCGTTTTGAAGCCATTGGTAGTTATTCTTAATAAATATTATAATTGATTCTTCTACTAAATTCCACCTCTCAACTAATTTAGATAGAAACACCTTCACTATGTTTCTCAAACGCTTTTTAAAGCTTGAACTGCCCGCAGTCCCTTTAGTCAAATTTTTCTAAAATATAAGTTAAAACCTGTTGGTAGCATTTATAAAACGGTAATTTAAAGAAACCTTCCTCTTGTACTAGTAAAAAGAGTTCTCTCTTCGTTACACCAGTATGGTGTCCCGAATCGGTGTCCTTAGAAAAACCCGGACAGATAAAATTCTAATGTTGCTATTTCAAAAGACTAAACTAACGGTTACTAGGCAGACCTCTTTTTATACTAGACTTGCTAAAGTTCATAACTTAACTGTGATAAATCTTCTTTAATGAATATTATCATAATTTTATGTATAACCCAATATGTAGTAAAATAGTGCATAAAACGTAAGATTCCATAAATTCCATTACAAAAAATCACTCCAATTTACCGATAAAACAAAGAAAAACACCAAACGTAATTGCAGTTGTTTGTAACGTCAACGCGCGAATGGAAACTAGCATGGCTTTAATTTTATTCATGCAAAGAAAGAAGAGATGGGACTAAACATTACATTAGCCGTTTTACTATTACTATTTTGTCCTGTTATACTGCAGAAATTACAGTGTGTACGGCAGCTGAAAGTTATTTGTATAACTTGTACGAAATGTAAATGTAAATTGCTCATGTTGTCTTAACACAGAAAGTTTTCTCCTTACACTTAGCACCGGGTCATGATACTCGTTCTATCGTACCTTCAGTATTCCAGATATTTTTATCGGCGTTTGACAACACATGACTATAGTGAAAGACTTCAAGACAGTCATGACTGTATTAGTCATGACTAAGTTCATCATGACTATGTTCATCATGATTATATTAGTCATGTGTGTATTAGTCATGCCGTGTGATTATCATCATGATTAAGCAATTGCTGAATATACTTACAGATGTTTTTAAAGTACCGTAAATTATTAACCCAAATACTGGGTACAACAGAGTAGTCTCTGAAAGGTAAATTGTTTCTACAACATTTTTACGCCGGCAAACTATACAGAGTGAGACACAACATCAGAAATGATCTTGTATCTTATGTTTTAGCAAACGTATAGTGTAAGGCATAATGTACGGCGTCATACTTTAACGAAAGAAGGTAACAGTTCATACCGATGTAACATTGAATCTTTGCGCGTACAATGCACAATTATTTCGCCTTATGAATAAGTATGTGGGATACAGTAGCGGTTTTTATTAATTTTAATTCATTACATTATTTTTACTTTAATTTATCGTACGGGGGAGTGAATAGCAATCGTAAATGAAAGTCGAGTAATTTTTCAAATAGTTATTTCAACTTTATCGAATGAAAATTTGAAAGTGGAAACAGAAAAATATGTTTTCCGAACTTTACCAAGGAGAAAGAGGAATCGAGTAAATCTAACACGAATAATTTTTGGTTTTGAGTTATACATACTTTATCGTCTGCCGGCTCTATTATGTTCTTTCGCATGATAATCACGACATGATTATCGTCTTGAGACTAGTTTAGTCATGATTATTTTTATGATTTTTTTGGTCATGACTACTGTAATAATGACTCATATAGGCATGACCAATATAGTCATGACTACCATCTTGGGATTTCTTTAATCATGATTATCTTCGTGTGATTATTTTCATATTATATATATTTTTTTTGTGATGACTGCCATCTTGAGATTATGTTGGTCATGATTATTTTTGTGTGACTTTTTTAATCATAACTGCTACTATAATCATTACCAATATAGTCATGACTACTGCATTGGGATTACTTTAGTTATGATTATTTTACAATTTTTTTAACAATGACTATGACAATCACCGAAAAAAGTAATTAAGCGTAGAAAGTAGTCGACTAACACCCATCTCTGCAGTATTCTACCCGCATCTTACGTACAGAGCGAATCACCTCCGTGGGGTTGGAAGATGTGCTTTTGTGAATAAAGTTCATAGTTCCCAAAGTTGTATTTTCTTAAATGGCATGTTGCATATATTACTATAAGTTTGGAATTTTCGTTAAATTTTGATGTGAAGAGTAATAACGTGTTTATGTTTTTTATGCGGAAATGTAGTAAGAATATTACTGACGAAAAAAAAGTCATATCTTGCACATGTACTAACTAGACGTTTTCCTCCTTTGACTGCGTAGATTTTTTCAACCGCGTTCAGAATATTTACAGGGTTTAAGGTTGAAAGCAGCTAAAATGTACTGTAAGGTTACGAGAAAATAATACAAGATGTGGTATTATAGAATTTTATAAAAGTCGTAAAAAAATTAGGGCGTTTAATAGTTATAAGTATGGTTGTATGCAGTAACTGCACTTGCATTACTTCTATTGTGTTCCATGTAAGTTACCCCGTTTACTGCCGTTAGCATTGATACACTTTTATGAGCTAATCATTGCATATAGTTTCATGTGATTTTTTAAGTTTAGTTTCAAAATCATTGCGTAATACATTGTTGCCCTATGTACTTATGTAATGTATGAATTATTTTTAAAGTCTTAAAGTTCTATATAGGGCCAAGTTAGTACTATTAAGTCGCACATAGTTATTTACCGAACTTTTTACAAGTTTAAAATTGTAAAAAAAATAGAATTTTATGTAATGCATGTAAGAATATTATTTCTTGTTTGTATCTCTTTGTTAAGCTGTGGTAATAAAATAGTACAGCAATAGTGTAACAGAAATATACTGATTTACACATCAGATTGATTCTAGTCACACATAAAAGTTGTATAAAAAAAATAGTTATGAAAAAAAGTTATTCATATCACAGGCAACGTAAGTGAAGTTTTGCGGTCGACGATATTGTTCGTACCGATGCGAAACCACAATTGTCAAAGTTCTATTGTATATTGACACTTATTGCCGTATTAATGTATTATTACTTTGCGTCCTTGTAAAACGTAAAACTCCATTATGTCCCGCTCTCGGGGATACGCTTTTACTGTAACTGCGAAATACTGACGTCTTATTTTGTTTTAATAATAAAATTTAGAATAGGCGCAATATTAGAAATAGACCTTAGCTTTTAACCAATACGTATCATTAATTGTAAAATATCATATTTTAACTTGGTTAGTATTCAATGTCTATTTTTAACTCGATTTTAATTGTCTGTATACCGTGAACACTTTCTGACGTGGAATGTCAGTCGTTCGATTACTGGTAACACGTTTGTTTATTTTCCCAAAGAATTCTGGATGCGATGCTGTACACAATTAATCAATTACCTCATTTATATTATATATAGACGTAATTATGTAAATATTCCATACAACAATTTTACTTATCCACCGGATTCCAAAATAAACGCCTTCCTATTTTTTCCAAATTTATTTTTTTTTATAATTTCTGAGTTTTGTTGGTATTTTCCTTTATTTTTTTTTGTCGTATTTAATAAGTCGATATATTTTATTAAATGAATTATCCAAGGGTATTAAATTTTAGCTACTTCTTTTAATAACGTTTCGAAGAAATTTGGCAAATGCCTTTGTTCTTTGTTCTGTAAAAAGAATTGGTATTTTTGTGACTGAGCGATATTACATTTTTTGTGGCATATTTGATTTTTAAGGAAAATAAAACCATAATTTGCGAAATAACTTGAACATATTTAAGAAGGTTTTCAATTAATTGCTGAGAACGATCTTCTGTTTAAATGATAAACCAAATGTTTATATTTTGATTTAAAATTTTAATGTAGGGTAGAAAACATACTGTAGTGTTATAGTTCACAACATCGAGTTTAGCTGTCATTAGCACCACGTATATATCACGTATAGTGGGTTCTGCATGTACACACGTCCAAAGTTAAGCTCCTTCTGGTGGCTCGTTTTCAGAAGCGTCAACTCTTTTATCGCCTATTATCTAGGTAGTGGGGGAGTTAGGAGAATATTATAAGTCCAGTCAGCAACGGTAGGAGTGGCGCGGAATAATAACTTCTTTTCTGTTCAATAGCTTCACATATTAAAACATTCGATTTAATTTCTGAGCTTGGGTCTGATTGTCATCTAGGTAACACGATTTTTGTATATGTTTTACAATCATTTTACCATAAAGTTGAATGGACTTCCTATATAGCAAAAAATGAGTGCATAATTACACATCGAACCCCGTACTATAAAAATCCAAAGTTGATGATTTTCATTCAAAGCTAACTCAACTATTAACACCATAGTAATGTGCATACGTAATATTTTATTGATAATGCGACGTTACACACTAATCACCATTGTCGCAGGTAACACAATAAAGTTTCTTGGTGGTCTTGGTGTCGACTGAACAGCGATCTTCTACTTTTGATTTGAAGAATAGTGTATATTTTATGAATTATGACCATCAACAAAGAATATCACAGGAAAGCGAAGGATAGTTTCCTAAACGGTTCTGTTTTCACCCTTCCATTGTAGCTTTTTCCCAATGTCGCGTTGCGCTAAAACGATTCGATATTCTGAATTGTAAAGTGCTACGTGCAACCCCTAATAGTTTTACAGCCTTCAGATCGGTATTCATGACTTTAATAGTTTTTTTCCAAATCATCCTGTTTACCTGCTTTCTGGTACTACTGACTTTAAACATGTTCCACAAACTGTTGTATAACTAAGCTATTCATTCATTCAACAAGCAGTTGATTTTTGCCTCCGACATGGTTGACATGCTGAGTTACCGTGATCAGCTGCTTCCCATTCAGTTAATTCGCCTCTGGCGTGGTTTACAGGTGGAGTTATCGTGCTAACTGTTGCCTATCACTTTTCCTTCTCCTGAAGGAGCCCCGTGTGACTGTGGGCGAAACGTCGAGTTTTCGTTTAACCATGACACGGTGTGAACCCGGAACACGTTTAGTTTTAATTGATCCTAGCCCTACATGATTATTCTAAGCAATTCATGTTGACTGTGTAAGTAATTCACAATGGAAAAAATAGTCCAAATCTCACATAACTTTTTAATAATCTGTCTTGAGGATGCATGGTTCAAAAGCGGTAGCTATTTATTAAAGGATTTAGTAATTTTTTCGATTTACCTTATTGTTACTTTGCATTATCAAAGAAGGAAGCATAATACTAAAGTGCACTTTTTTTTATCTTGACCCATTACTTATTGCTAGTTATACATATAACTCTTAAAGACGCTTACATGTGCTAATTATAGTAACACCTTGATGTCAACCAAGTTTCAAAATGTTAAATATCAAAGCAAGACTTCATCTACATATTTTCATTTAAAAGTTTAACGTAGACAACGACCAAACGTAAACATGATACTCACAAATTTCGAGAACTATAGTTTCAGCGTTGTTGCAGTACAAAGGAAATATTATATTTATATAATGACTACAAAATTATAATATTCCGATATCGTACATTGTAATTATAGATGTATTAGAAGCAGCTGCACGTTATAAAAAAAGATACGACTCTAATAGTGACAGAAGCAGACATATATAATCTAAAGATGTTCCACCTGTTGTTTATTTACTTTCGAACCTGGATTATTCTAGAATTTGTAGGACAGTCTTTACGAATAGTAATTACATTAAGAGAGATATGTCTGTACAAGGTGATCTAAATTAACGAGCCCTTATCTCCGTTATTGTTCATATATTGTTTTTTTATAATTATCGTTAGTTCTTAGAGTTTTAGCTTCTTGCACTGTCTATGTTTTCACATTTAGAAAGCTTAGAAAGCTTTTATTGAATGTAATAAGAATTCTAGAAAGATTAATGAATATTTTCCACTACATGCAGAGCCGATTTTAATGAATTATTCACAACTTCACATGTAATTGATAAATTTTGCATATTTAGTGATTATTGTGTAGAAAAGCTAATTAACTAGTGCTAGTGATCTTGTGCCTATCACAATAAATTATACAGTGAGATCCTAAAGTATCCTGCCTATGCATAAGTTTTGAACAACAGTTAGGGTTTTTAGAAAAAATCGATCCGATTTCTTTTTGTATAAAGTAGAGAGTTGGCAGTTCAATCACATTTACTTTCTTATCTTAAATGGAGCGTCCTGTATACGTTTGAGGTTTCGGAATCGAAAGACAAAATTAAGTATATAATATATGTGTTATAGGTTGGCTCTAGAAATATTGCCATATGCAGCAATGAAGGCTTTGATTATCTGTTGTTATGCAAAGTTGACTAATATAAATATAAAAGTTGGATAAATGAAGAAATAACGATTAATAAAGTAGGTAGCAAAGAACTAAAATATGAGAAAACCAGGATTTAATAACAATAAATAGCAAGGATAATTTACGCTTTTAGATTTGAGATTAGATAGTCGACATTTGTTATGTTTGCGTTGCCTGGCCACGAGCTGTTTAGACCAACTTGACGTGACAGGAGACGATTTCGCACTAGCCTATTTTACAACAGAAACAAGACCTTTGAAGTCACTAGGATCGACAAATAGAGATACATTTTGTCATAATTTTAACCAAATCCACATTATGTATGATTTATTAAATTCAAACCTTCATTGTAACGAAACTATGTTCGTATAGATTTAAGATATAGAGCTTTCGCAAAATTAACATAAATGAAAACCATAATTTTATGGCAGTGGATGTATGAGTGATTTTGTAAACGTTTACTTTGGTATATTTACATAACCAAACAAGCAACACAAAATTAAAATTGCAAGAGTTTGCGCATTGGATTTTGACACCGTTAGAAAAAGTTTTTTTTTTTCTGATTTCGACCATGTATGCCAAAAGTTTTCTATATGTCACGCTTTAATTGATAGAGAAGAAATTTTAAGATTAATGACATTTAAAAATGTCGAATGTTTGAATTGTCATCATTTGCAATAGAAAACTGTCTTACACCAACGAAGAGAAACGGGATATGTTAAGTATTTTTTATTCACTGAACTAATAGCTTTAGCTAATGATCACAGTAATTGATGCCTAGAAGTGCAAGGTGTATTCCGTAACCTAACGCCTTCGCCTATAATAATACAGCAACAACAAAACGAGTACATTGTATCCGGAACGACAACAGCCACCTCGTATCAGTTTTTTTAGATGTTGATAGAAACTTGGTCTAGATTGGATCGTTTATCGACCCGTGTAATGTTTATGTTTATGAATTTCAATAAAAATCAACGGGAAGTAGCGTCAGAATTAAATTTGCTCCAGGCTCGAGTAGAAAGAACTGTAGATAGAAATAAGTTTAAACTACACAAATTTCATGTTACACAGCCTGCTGATAATTTAAATCGATTGGAGTATTGCAAGAGTAGTGGTTTTTTTTAAACAAAATCATCTGGTCAGATGAATCAAAATTTACCAGTTACGGAATCTTTAACAGGAGGACGGAGCAAGTATTGGGCAGTACAGAATTCCGGAAAAAATAGAGCAAAGGGACCACAAAATCGGTTTAGATTACTCATAGGACTAGTTATGTATGAAGAAACGATGAATGGAGGAAACTACTTAAACCTTCTTCACACAAATGTACCTAACTTCTTACTTAAGTCCAGGGCAACCAATCAAACTGTTGGATTGGACACTCTTGACTTAAAAAAACTCTCTCAGACAGTATCAAAATTCAATATGATGCCAATAATAAATAAGAAAGCTGATAATGACCAAAATCCATGTAAAAATTTCGATCACACAATTAGATAGAAGATCGGGAGTTGCCTTGAGAGTGTGATTTTAGTTTTTTTCTGCAAGGCTAAATAAAGGAGCTAGAGGTAAAAGAAGAAAATGAAAATTTTTTGTTTTTTCTTTTACTCTAAAACTTCATTTGTTGCAGGTCCATTTTCTCTTCGGATTCGCAACAAACACAAAATTTAGCAAAGTTTAAACGTACCCCCTAATAATAATAAGCGAGGTCCCCATGGTGAGGGTCGAAAATGAATCAACCTTTACAGTAGTACCTTTCACACAAGTTTTAATAATGGTGGGAAATGTATGATACTCTATATATGTATCTGATATATAAAAAGAGATAAAGCTTTGCGGTTTATTAAAGCAGGGACCGAAATAAAAATAAATAATTGTAAACCACATCCAACTTAATTTTCCTGCGTTGTAGAGATTGTGCTATTTATAGGTTGGTTATTTAATCTGCTTCGTACAATGCTTATGAAGGTAGCCCTAGATAAGGTAACGACTAATATCGTAAGTAAGCTTAATTATTTGGCACACAAAGCTGAGCATCGCAAGGCGTTATCATTTGGCTAAATATCCTCTCTTGAATTGTGGTGACATCGTACGGCTGTTTTCAAAGTCTGCTTTTGAGGTTTGCCGTACATTTGGGAACTCTAAGCAAACAAGTGTAGATGTCTCTAGTTGTTAACTAAAAGTAATTAATTGTGAGCTACATCAGAAAGTGAACATTATTGACAATAGAGTAGCATGCGTAGAAATTTTAATTAGTTTAATTTTATTGTACACCTACTATTAGATTTGGTTAAGGTAAAATACTTGGAAATGAAAAGAGGAACTAACTAAATAACATTAAAAAAAAAGTCTTAATTATAAATACTCATTCGTGAAAGCTTACTGCTTTCTGGAACTAAATACGTAGTCCGCAGGGCTCCACTTGTCATGCCGTTTATTCGATAATTTGTTAGATTCTGTAATAACTACAGTAAATTACAACGACAGAGTTGCAAGTTACACGTGTCTGAAACATAAATTTTAATGAACGTAGGTCGACATACAATGAATGCAGCAACATAGCAATAAGAGTTGTATTGTCATATTTAATGCTAGTATTCAAGTGTATATTTTCGAGTTTAGTCACATGCGATGTAGTTGCGGCCCAAAATTATGAAATTTCAAACCAAGTGGCATTATTTTGATTTTACTATATGAGTCAGTTTTTACGTAAACTAGCGACGTACTTCTCATCTCTAGATGCTTATTGGACGTCATATATTATTTTGGAGGACATTTTTTGGAACTAACTTCTATGTTGTAATTTCTTGTTGATGTATCCTAACTTGTACTCATAAATAATATGTTAAACGGAATAATAATTAACCTCATAATTTTCGAAGAACTGTTGAGTTGCACTTAATTTAAAAAATAAATCACAAACTTAAATAGGTACCCTTTCATGACTAAATTTCTCACGGGAATTGGGTGTTAGCAAAGTGCTCGGACAATACTGAGCTATTAAGGAACAAACGATAGTTATTCATCTTTAATCTAGTAACAGAATCAAATAAATTTTGCTGTAAACTGAAGTTTAGTATGTAAAAGGTAACATTAACACTTCAAAATCAACATTTATACAAAGAATTGTTAACATTTCTTACCGAATGCTCATACTATTTTACAACAATATTTACTTAAACCTCTCTGGAATTAATACATTACGAATTCAAACTTGGTTGATTTAACTTTTCTAATACGAGGGCAGTCCGAAAAGTTTCGAACTTATAACGGAAACAAGTACCATTTTTGTTAAATTCAGTTTTACTTCTCAACATAGTCTTCTTGTAAGCCTATACACTTTTCCCAGCGATGCTCTGATTTCTTTAACCCGTCCAAACACTATTTAATGAGAATCTCTGTCCTCCGCGCGACACTTTGAGTCTAGGAAACGGAAAGTCACTGAGGGCGAGATCTGGTCAATAAGATTGTTGGTCTATCAATGATAGCCCCATTCGTACATTTTTATCATGGTGATCACTGAAGTGTAAGACGGTGTGTTGTCTTCGTGGAATAAAACCTTTTTTCGGTCACCGGTCACCGGTTGATGATGAGGACCATTCGTGTCCTCGAAACGGCCGTCCCGGACTAATTATTATATTACTATATAATAAATTAAACTTGTGTGGTGCGGAGAGTGCCGATACTTATGTGTTGTTTAAAACCTTTTTTCTTCAAATGCAGCAGTCTTCCCACAGTTTCTGCCCTCAGCTGGTCAAGTAACGGTACATCGTGTCCCTCTGCCATTATTTTTTGTCTTAGCTTCAGGGGTGTATTGTATCCAAGTTTCATCTAAAGTTATTAATCGATGTCAAAATTCAGACTTATTTCGTTTAAACTGTCACAGATATAGAATATGATAAATATGTTCGGGATAGGCTTCTGCTATATCTTTAACCTCAGTTCGGACTCTCATCTAGCAACATTTGGTGAATTTTTTCGATGTTGTCTGTAGCAGTTGCAGTTTTTGACCGTCCCGAAAGTTCATCGTCAACCAAGCTAGTAGGATGATCAGCTAGCCAAAATTCTCTGTGGCAAATGACGGTGCGGAGACCCCGTAAACAACATCCATTTCCTCTGCTTTAATTTGCGTACACGTTTTTCCTTTCAGATTCCCTTTAATGTAGGTTAGGTACTGGATTTTTTCTATTTTTACATAAATATTAACATTGACTCGCACAAACGACTGAGCGTCCAACATCGCTGAAATCTTCAAAAGTATCTTTCAGCATATACGAAAATATATTTGGCCAGTAACGCTCTCTTCATGTTGATGCTTCAAATTTTTCAGACACTTTGTATATCACTATTTCTTATGACACATCATCAAATTAATTCTTCTCGTTTAGGAGAATTGAGGCAATTGCATTTTAAAAGGAAAAACGTTCAAATTATTTTTAGTCTTAGCTAATTGTACTCTTAGTAATACTTAATTATTCTCACAAAAAAAGTGTACATACAGAGATACACCATTTTAACACCGTCTGGTTGTTTCCTCGCGTTCATTTGCACTACTAGTTAGAATCGACTGAGTTTTTTTAGGGTGTTGCTTCAACACCGTCGCGTAGTAGATGGAGTTGAATAGGAACAATAACTCAGCGTTACATATGTTCCGTTTCGGTGAAAAATCTCTGCGTTTCGGTGAAAAATCTCCGCGTTTCGATGAAAAATGTCTCCGTTTTGGTGAAAAGTTTCTTCAGGTGCCATATGTTTCAGCCGCAATAGAGAAAATAAAATATTTTCGTTTCAATGTAAAGACTGTCAACTGAATCGGCTTTTTCAAATTTTTCATCAATCGCTTAACAGTTGAACCATTTGGTGCGTTTTCTCTGCCCAAAAGTCGGGCGTAATCTGCGAATTCTTTCCGCGTGTAACACGTCATTTGTAATAAACGGGGGTATATACATTTGTGAAAATTTAGTCACAACATACTTGATTAAAGAAAATACAATGAAAATCAAATGTTGTGTTCTTATTGGGCCATCATTTATTAGTTTATTTATATTTCCCACCGAAAATAGGAATAAGGAATCTGTTCTAGGTATTTTTGGTATTTTAGTATCATGAGAAACTGTGGTTAAAATTTTCCCATGAATTAAATTAAATTCTATCGAAGCGCAAAGGTAGGTAATCCGTTATGGTCGCAGTTGCCAGGCGAGCGAGTAGCCGATTACTTTCCTATCCGTGCGAAGCAAATGTAACATCGAATAGACGACTGTATTGGTTTTTCTTCCGGAGATTTGCATAATCGATGCAATTCCGAGTGCATCTTGTGTTGGCGGAATCGTAGACTTTTCAAAAGACCGCGCGGTCCGACTTTCGTCGTCCGTTCATGCGCTCCGTTCGACGATTGTCCGTCCGTCTTTCTCCATCGCCCCTTCATCGTCCGATGTCTACTCGTATGAACCGCGCGATCTAATTTCGACATCAAGCGCCGATGTTACACGGTGGCTGATGCCATTTGCGGCCTTGCATTTCTAAAAACCTATTCGACCGTCATATGTACTCCCTATGTAACGATGCCCACACTTCGCTCTCCTTGCACCATCTCATTGGCATCAATCGTCGATTGAGAATAGCGCAGCAAACATTTGCTTGCTTTTTGGCATCCACGGCTCGTGTCCTTCCTCTGTCCGTGCGCTCTCTCTTGCATAATGCATCCGAGTGGAGACAAGCATTTTTGTGCGTTTACAGCTATGGACATAAGTCCAATCGACCCTACACATTATTTTAAAATGTGTTTCTTGCTTATATATTTATTTTGAGGTTTTCAGGTGATACTTTGGGTTTTTATAAACCAGAATCTATCCAGAATAATTCGATTGAAATGAAATTACGTCACCGTTTATACCAGGTTTATAAGAAATCACTGGATTATACCTTCGTAAGATTGAGAGTATGTTAACATTAACAGGGAAAACAAAACTCAACCTATTACTCTATCACAAACAAACACATCTCTTTAAATCTATTCCACAGCGATATTTACGTGACGTACATGCCATAACCGAATAGAAACAATTAATTTTCACCGCTTGACCCAGTTGTACAGCCTGTTTCCCTATGATGAGGCCTATTTAAGGAGTGGTTTTCATGGTACTCATTTTTTAATAAAGTCGCGGCGAATATAAACAATTTGCTGTAAAGTAATCCACGTAAAAAGTACAAAAATGTTAACTGGATTTAATCCATTGTATAAAATATTGCTTCGAGGCAAGCGGATACTTATTACTGTTAGTATTATTGCGATTGTAAAGTCTAATATATAATTTAATTAATTCGAAATTAATATATTTATGTGATAAACAAACAAGTACTTTAAGTATCATTATACTGTAGAAATGTTTGTTGTACAAAAATAACGTCGCAATGAAACATTTATGTGTCACAATTAAATAATGTTTGTAAAATACCTAGCAAACACTGTCCAATATACAGTGGTAGGCAAAAGTTACTATTTGCTTTTCAGCTCTTTGCTTCTACTTTCTCAAAATACATGATTTAGTTCCTCAAACTTCGTTTACAACGCCCAGGGAGACCGAGAATTTGAAAAGTAAAAATAAATCTAAGAGATAAGTGCCATTAATAGACACAAATAAATTTTTAGTTTACTTTCAGCTGTTCTTGGAGAAAATTCCTTCAAAACATTTGCAACCATGATTGGTGTTAATTATTCTCCCCAAATAATCAATATGTTGAAATAGTTTTGCAAATATACTTTCTATTTAGCGGGCCATAAAATGACAAAAAACCTTCGGATATTTAAGTATTGGGATGGTGCATCTTCTTGTTGATACCGTATCTGTAATCTGTATGGGTAGTTCATGAACAAAATCGTACATGTGATTACATGAAATGTAAGTAACGTTGACTATTTGAAGTCTGTCGTCCAATTACTTGATTTTTAAAAATTGCGCATTAGAAATCTGTTTTAAACGAATATTAATCACGTGTTTGTATCGTGAAATTGGGATTCACATCACTCCACCATCGACAATTTTGAGTACTTACAATATCTTCCAGGTTTCTCCTGCTTCTTTCCTGAAAATCTGTACATTGTTAGTTTATTGGCTGCTTATCACCAGCAATAATTCTCTGACATTTTTTATGTATACGTGTGGCAATTCAACACGGATTGATACTTGTCGAAGATAATCTTTTCTGCAACAGCCTCTAGTTTCTTTTAAAATAATCTCTAGAGACAAAACACTTCCATAATATACATTTCTATTCTTCAAAATCTGTGACACTATTGCATGTAATGTGTTTATTAATAAATTAAAATTGATGCATAATGTACGATTTTGTAGCATCGTCGATACCTAACAGGTCTAGGCTTTTGCCGGTTGCTTTGGGATCATTGATAGTGGTTCATTGTTTTCGACTGCTTCTGATATACTAATATTTAAAGCTGCGGCAATTATATTTATAGTTTTTTCCAAAGCTAAATTGCTTGATATTACGTATACTGTTAGATTCTTTCCAAAGGTAAATTTTAAATAATGATACCTTTTTCTCGATAAAAGCTGGTCTATATTCTATTCATGTTAACTATTAATATATTTGTACATCCAGAGAAAAAAAAAAAACTAATCATTCTGTTAATAACGTACTTTCTTATGGAAGGCTTTCTCTAAAAAAATTAAATTTTATATGGTAAGGTAAAGTTAGGCGCAAACATATTGATTTTAAAAAAATAAGTAGAAATCTTGTAGAACCCATATATTAAAAATAGATACGTAGTTAGGTCATAAATTGTTTTTTAATGGGCGCAACGATAACGCATACGGAAAAAAACGAAAATAGTTACTTGAAATGGACTTTCTTCGGTTACACATCTATCACTATCTATATCACATCACCACCTCATCTAATTTTACAAAAATTTCTACTTTCTTATGCCACGACGATTCATCAGTTACTTAAGGTTGAGTATTTCAATTGCTACAACTCAAGATGTTATAGGATTTACTAAGATTTTGGTGGAATAGAATTTTAGTAACTCATTAGTTAGAACATTTATTTTATCATAAAAGCAGATAAATATTTTATATAAACTCTTGAGTTATATAATAATGTTCTAAATATTTAGAGTCCATAATATACCACATTTCAGAAATATATACTCAAGAGTTTAAGTTGCAAGTATATTTATTTTGACCGCGACTGTACACCGATCCATAATAAATTCTTGTTGAGCGTGTGTAGCGTGAGAGGTGTGTGTAATTTTGGACACAAGTCCCCGGTCCTGGCCTGTATAATTATTATGACTCGACGCTCTCAGCTGTTCCAAAACACCTTCCTTCCATCTTTCCTGGTTTAATGCCACAAACGTAGTGACACAGTAGCGGTCATCATTTCCGATCATCATCTCTCTGCAAATGTGGAGTTGAATAATTAACCGAAAAACCTTCGTTGTGATACAGTTTTAGTATTTTGAGGTCGGACGGGAAATAGAAAAGAAAATAACCGGGGCAGCTAAATTACGTGCGGTGATTTGTTCTGTGACATTACCAGAGTGTTTTTATATAGCATTTTTGTGTGTTTTTATCTATCTGCACGAACGTTTTTTTTTTTTTAATCTAGTTGCATTCAAGTTTTTCCCGAGTGTATATTGCATAGAAATCTCCATGTTGTGCTTTTACAGGCGGGCTCAAAGCCCGTTTTTGACAATGTTGGAACGTGTTCAAAATATCTTTCTTTGCTCGTGTTTATTTTTCCCGTAGTCATTTCGAAATTGTCATATTTGTGTCTGCGCATACTAGAATATTATTTTGATATTCTAAATACCTTGTAGTCATTAAAATAAAGTCTATCGTTTTGTAGAACGATTAACATTCGATCGTTAAAATAGCAGAATTATATTTGCATAAATGTATTTAAATAAACACGGTTTTATTCTTAATGAATTACATAAAATTTACCGTTAATGTCATCCGTGAACTATTTCATGTTGTAGGTAGCGGATTGATTTATTTATTGAAGGAGTGAATTTACTTTAAAAAGGAGTCTTCTTCTATATAGATTTTCGAAAAGCTTCGTCATAACTGTAAGTTTATATGTAGATATAAACTTGTCGAAATAGATTACAGAAGTAATTCTGAAGTTAGTAAATCAAGCTTTTTATGTCTTACATAATAAAATTTTCAGAAAACTTTTGGTGCTGTAAAATAATGTTTTAATTCAATTCAATAAATAAATCCGCCCATAAATCCCATTTTAATCTTTATATTATTTGCTTGCTATATAAGACCTAAACACTACTCAGAACCTTTTATTTTATTTTACATGAAAAAATATGTTTCAAAGGAATGTGACAGTCATCATTACTCTTTGGAAACTGACCGTCTTAGGCTTTAAAAAAGTATATAATGAACAGATTTCCACAAAATTAAAATCACTTCGAATTTTTATCCTCTGTATAAGTTTTTATAAATTTAAAATTGCTACGAGTTAAAAGACACCTTAAAAATTTCATTTAGAGACGTTTGTTTCATATCTTAACTTAATATTGAACAAAATTTCCTTTTTCTTTTGTCTAGCACACAACTTTGACAATTTCACAGCGGTGAAAATGACAATGTTTTAATGTATGGCTTATATTTATTTTTACTGTGTTTCGTTTTTCGTGTTGCATCACTTCCTACGACCCAAAAAATGTATTTATAGTGATTGTTGTGAAACTTACGCTAAAGGTACGGCTGTTGGTAATTAAGTGAATTCAAATTGATTGCCACCAGAACAAGTGACAAACAATTTATTCTTTACCGCTTTTAACTATTTATTACATAACTTGAGGTTGAACAAAATGCGATTTTATGTAATTTGAGATTTCGATTTGAGTCGTTAAGACCTATTAAAACATCATTTACATCTATTTCAGAGAATTTTAGTGGACCAAGTTGAATTAATTACGTCTCCTCTTTCAGTGTAGCCGCAAATCGGCGTTATTCACCAAGGAGGGTTTTCAACAAGTCATAAAAATCAATTTAATCTTTTACAATTTTCTTTATCATTCAGATGAATTTTAGTATAGAACCTCAAGGTTTCATTATTTGGGTATTAGTGCAATTTATTTTTAGTTTAAATGTTTAAAACTGCAGTAAACTCCTCATAACTTACCTCTCGTATTCAGAGAATTTGAAAATTCCTTAGAATACATTGACATTTGACCTTTTCTCTTGAATAAGGAAGGTATTTTTATAGGGCGACGTATTGTCACTTCGTTCTATAAACAAATAGCAAATCAATAACTTCGTATTTCAAAAATTGCAGCGTACTTTACCTCCAAAATGATGGAGTAGCAATACCCCTCTTTATAGAGTACAGTAGTACCTCGGTTTACGGTAAGATCTTGTTACGGAATTTTCGGGTTGAAATGCACACTCATTTTTTTGGTTTTAGGGACGGATTATTTCTATTTCCTTCATTTCTGATAGGAAGTTTTGATTTCAATTACGAAATGCTTTTTGGAAAAAGTTAATTGTATAAACCGAAGTACTATTGTACATCTTACACCTGAGGAATGTGTTCAAAATTACCAGATCGTTTTCTGAAAAAAAGAAAAAAACATGTAATTGCGCAAATATCAGAAGCGGTTACCGTTTTGACTTATCGATAAGTGAACTTACTAGCGTCTGTATATAACGTTGATATTCAAAACTATGTCACTGTCAGTTGGCGTCAAATATGGTGACTACACTTCTCTATTTGTACATAGTGTAAAGTCCCATGTTAATGATTACGAGTGAGTTTTCATTTTGCTAAGCAAATATTTGCTGATGAAAATACTTCAATACAATGCATTATTATGTTGTTATGCTATATTAAAAAAAAAAGTAGTTACATCCATATTATACAATTCTTTGTAATTTTTTAACTCGTTTTTTTATTAATTTAACTGCAATCACAACTAGCAACGCTAACCGGTACAATTACATCAGTATAACGAAGCATGTTTTAAGTAGTCTTGATTTCTCTTCGTATGTTAATAAATAAGGGTTAATTGATTCAATCTATTTATTAGCATATCTAATTGAAAGATTGACCTCTAATTTTTTCATCTAGACAAATATGTAATAATTTGCTAGTACTGGTTTGCGTAAGTTATTTTAGCATTGTATAAATCGCATAACGCAGTGAAAATAAGGAAGATATGTGGCACTCGGTTTGATTTATGTGTAATGTATGAAAATCCGTTTGGCTAATTTTCTAAACAACATATCTTGACAAAGGTGCGCTTATTAATGTTATTTTAGGATTTCTTTTTCTCCAAGCAGTACTTAGCTCCATATCTCCAAGGATAGTTCTTTCAAGATTATTAACTTCAAATTTCGATGTATAAATAAATACACTACTTCCTTTTTACACTGAAGCAGGTAATTCATTAAAAAATGTTATGCATTTTGAAAAGTATCGGAAGTTAGTTCTAATGCGTAAATATTTTTCGTACCTTAGCGTCATTTTCCCAACAGCTATTTCTCACGAAACATCAACGTCATCACTCCAAAAATACTAGGCAAGTGAACGCAAAAGCTAATAGTGCCAACGTAAAGATATCTGTCTATAATTATAACACATTTTTTTCCTCTTGCTGAATGTTTGTTTTAATAGAAATATAATAAATTCCTACTTGTTGTATTGCGTTATGTGTTATGTGTGCATTAATGCGTGAATGTGTCTCGTATCTATCTTGCTTCCTTCTATTTCGCACTGATCCTGTCGGTCACGTAACGACTTTGACCTTTCCGCATGCACGTGTAAGTAATTAATGTCAGAGTTTCATAATTGCACACGAGCGGACGCAGAATATTTGATTATGCTCCGTGGCAAGTGATACGAATTAAATTGAACTTGAGCGAAGTTCCGTCTTCAGACATAACGTAAATATACGTTTTCCATTTGTTTTTATAATTTTGAATTCGATTATAACGCGAATTAAGTTTTTTTGTATAAGGGTGCTTTAATGAGCGTGATGCTCAAACAAAATGCAGTATCACATTTATTACACTTATCACTACGGATATATTTTAAACGATTATATCAACGTAGTACCATCAAATAGCTTGTGTAGAAGATTCCAATAAAATTGCGCTTTAAAAGCGAAAAGTGTCTGTCCTTTGTTGGTGCGAAGTGTGCCTATAAACGGAACTATTGTCATAAATATGATTTATTGCAAGAATCCGGCAACTTCTTCAAAGTAATCCCTTTTTCTATGTATACACAATTGCAATGTTGCAGATCATTATCAATCCGTCTTTTTTTGCTTTTACCTTTTCCACAAACTGAAACTGATGTTGGACTCTCTAATATAAAAGGATTCTGAATCTGGAAGAATGAAAAAAGGAAAAATAGCAAAGTCGAAATTTGATTGTTTATTTCGATTCAGGGTATATTATGATTGAGTAGGTGCCTGAGAATCAAACAGTTAACCAACACTGATATTTTGGGAAAACTCAGAGGACGAATAAGCAAAAACGCGGGCAGATCTTTGAAGAAATAGCAACGCACCAACTCGCAGTGCCATTTCTGTGAAGATCTTTTTAGCCGATAAACACATTCCAGTCCAAAGTGAAAAGTGTTTTGAGGGGAGCACATTTTCAGTCTGTGAAAGAGGTAAAATTGCTATGGACAGTGGAGGATCCATACGCAAAGGTGTATAGATAGAGAAGAGTGTAGTATCTTGAAGGTGATATCAATAAATCCAAATTTATGACAACAGTTTAACAGTAAATAGTCCCGTTTTGCATTTTAGTAAATACTGATTTTTAAGAAACTGGGTGCAGCCACATTTTTTGAAAATCTTTTTGAACAACTTTCAAAATGAAGCTAACGAATTAAAAAACTAAAAATAATTTATTCTGTTCAGTAACATAATTTTCTAAAATAACATTCTCGGAACTACAGCAATATTTTGAGACTCACACATGTTAGTAATATTTTAAAAAGTATGTACGTATTTTTCGAAATTAATTTGATACGGTACCGCACGTAATTACATAAGATGAGTAGGAGCAAATGTAATGTAAAATTTTTAGTTTCTATATAATATTTAACGAGGGAAAATACATATTAAAAACATTGAAGTGAAAAGTTTGTAGCAATCAATGAAACAATATTGCAGGGAAGAAGAGTGGCGCATGTTTCGATGAAACTTATGAGAAATGAAATTGACATATATTGTTGAATTTTAGGTGTTACTGCATTAGTTTAATACGTCCTTTGGCAAAATCGTTCCTAGTAACTAATTTAGTAATGTTAACAACTTACTACTCACTCTAGAAAATCATAAAGTATTGTAAGGAAAATTGTAACAAGGTTTGTCATTTACGGCCATGAGTTATCATTACAACTGCGCCATAGGGCACCAAATTTCAAGGAGTAAGGATGACTACGAGAAACCTTATATTCAGAGTGAGTTGCGAGCCCGGGGGTCAAACTCGAAACTCCGAGAACACTAGTTCCGTTACATATGGAAATGGTGTCGCGCCGTGTGTTCAAAGAAATGAAATCGTTTGTATGATTTACTTGAAAATCTAATTTTCTATTATAAAACTTTGATGATTTGTCAATAGTACAATTCCGAGCTTTTCCTTCTATTTTTACATATTTTTATAAAACGTAGTGCAGAAGCACAAAGTAGTTAAGTCAATTTGTTTGGTTTACTTACAATTTCTTGAACCGGTGTGATACTGAATAACAAAATGAAGTATAAAAACAGTACATGCAAGCATATCCCTTTACTCAAGTATTGGGAGTTAATATACCTTTTGTGGATTTTCGCTGTTTTTAAACCATATTTTATTACGAAAAAATTATTTCAATATTTTAACTATTTTTTAACGACTGCAGTTTCCTGCAATTACGTGAATTTTCTTTTGGAGATTTTTCTGTGCACGCTGCGTGGTAAATACCCGATTCTCTACTCTCTACCTAATATTATATTACTACTCTATGTGTGTGTTTCTTTTACTTATAAAAGTTGAAAAATTGTACATATGTTCAACTTATTTTACACACAAAGTACAAATGGCTAATTTAACATGTTTCCAAGAAAACTTTAAGATAATGGTATTAATTTTCTCACCTTCATGTTTAAATTGAAACCCTGGAAAAGGGCTAAATTTAATGCGAAGTATTAGTTAATCTAATAGAAAACATTAATTAAGAAAAGTTTGAGGCTTTTTTCTATGTCGCCGCAACCCAAAGAAAAATCTTGACTGTTCAATATGAGTATTTTCTGAAAAATACCACAATTACGCTATTATTACATTTGCTTCTACTCGACTTGGAGCTTTTATTACATTCAACATACTGTGCAAAATTATGGAATAAATTCATTAAATTTGAAGCAATTGTTTTTTTTTCGAAGAAATACTGGGACAGGTTATTTTATTTTTTTGTTAATGAACATTTTTCATCAATGTCACTTCTGGTAAATGATATCATCGAAATTTTTTTATTGACAGCGCCCGGTTTTGTTTGTTTTGATAAATTATTTAATTGTATAAATATCAAAATTAAAAAAAAAATCGATTGTTCTCACTTGACAAAATTGTCGATAACGTAACCAGAAGTAAGGGAAACTTAAAATTGATGCAAAAATTTTTAAGAAATATAATTGACCTGTCCCAGCATTTATTTCAAAAACAAATTGCTTGGAATTCAATGAATTTATTCTAGCATTTTGCCTCGCAGAGTATATTCGTTGTGTTAATCATGAAAAATCATTGAATTTTGCTGTGCTTATTTGGTTAACTACCTACAAACATTACAAACTAAAAATTTAATTGAGAGATGTTATTAACAAATAGACATTAAGATCCCTTCATTTGAAATTAAAGGTTTTCAGAGATTATACCACATTTAACTAAACACTTCAAATTACAGGTTAAAAGATACATTAAGTGTGCTAAAATTAGGTTACATTCGGATTATATGGAAGGCTTGAATTAGCAAGATTCTACTGCATATTGATGCCGTAGTTTTCTATAGAAGAAGAATCCTGTAAAATCCTGTAACTAGGTGATTAGAATTTTCCAAATACACAATAACCGATTAATAATATTTTAGCAGTTATGAAAGATTTACATTACAATAGACACTTCAAAGTACGAGATGGTAAATAAATTCATTTATGTTAAAACATTAAAGGTTTCAAATTTCAAAGTGTACATCTTCTATGAATCACCTCAAAGGTTCATAATTCATAACAGAGCCGCTGTTTCTTTAAAACAATACTGTTTAGTTCAAACCTAAATATGCAAATATAATTGGATCATCATGGAAAATTCCGGATAAAGTTTTTTCCTGAACGTATTGCGAAGTAAGGCGATTATAATAAAAGTGTTAGACATAACCAAAAACAAATACTAGTGAGCATTATTATTATGTACAAACGTACATAACTTCAAGTACACTAAACATGTTCCTGTTGCTTTAATTTTTAAGATAATAGATGATATTCGTGCAATCATACATTACTCTCTCTTGACCAGCGATCTATAAACAAATACTATTTCTTAGGCTTTCCTATATCAGTGTTTAACACATTCGTTTTGCGTGTTCGTCGCGTTTATTTTTAATATTCTAGTTGTTCTCAATTTAGCTCAACCTTGAAAACCATTGAAGATCAGCTTAGTATCCAATCTTTACGTTAAAATACAATCAGTCTTAAACTATACTGTACAGAAGTAATTGTACTGTACGTAATACAATGTGATATTGCAATGCGTTATGAAAATATTCTGCTTTCCTTAGTGCAACTTTTATTTTTGCTATGGTTTTGGCGATGGCTTTTTTTCGCGTATAATCGAAAATGATATGTTCTTATTGTAGGTGCTTTATCAATGGAATCGTACGTAGAATGCTGAATGTGGCTGAATCGCAACCTCCTTTCTTACGTCTTTCTCATTCTTTCTATAAATCACACGTGCGACGCCTTTCTGTTCCGTTACTTTATTTTGGGGCTGGAAATTCACCTAGATGTGTGCATCCCAGGGACAGTCAAGTTCTTGGGATGCGTACCAGATGCGCGTTTACAATGGATTTGAAAAATGACGTGTAAATGCACTATCTGGTACGACATTCCAGGATCTGTACCATCCGCACGTTTCGTTGCTTTTGGACGCAATGTTTTGTTTATTTTAATTTTCTGTTTTTTTATCAATTCCGCGGTAATAGTATATTTTAATTTAACTTTGATGGTGCACGTATATAAATGTAAAGCTACCGTCAAACGGGGTTACATTGATTATAAAAATTATTTGTACTGGAACAAATCAGAGGCTGATAACATTTCTATATCTCAACCGTTATGAATGCAGGACTTTTGGTTAATTATTGACATTGATCAAAAGTATGAGACAGTTGTGCTAAAAACGGGTTACACAGATCAATTGCTTATAGTTTTGATGTTACATGCGAAAATAGGAGAGGTGATTTTGATCACTAGATCCAAATTGGATTGAAGTGTTTAATGTATTAGATGGCACGTAAAAATTATTTTATATTATGTTATGTATTTAACTCCTGTATTGTATATTAACTTTTTTCGAGCGAAATTGTTTGATAGTTGAAAATATTACCAGGACCGACATCTGTACGATTATCAAAATATTGATTTAAAATATCTTTAGCCGCATTTGCTCCATGTTTTTTAATGCTGGTTCCGACATCGTCAAACACATCGTTCTTGTGTTTGTTCAACCACCAACTAACCCAATCTGAACCTAGTAAATTGTCTAAAAAACAACGCGTGCTAATACCTAATTTTTCGTTAACCGTATGAAATCATTTTCTAAGCTAAATACTGTTTAACTACCGATTTCTCTTATATGGCGACCGTGATAGCGACTAAAAAGCGTACTAATTACTACCACATCATAATCTCTGTACTGGCGGTCGGGCACCATTCTGTTATATATACGTAGCATCTTATTTGAACCGGGAACCTAGAAAAGAGCCAGATATTGTGATTAAAATCATCTCATAACGATGATCAATTTCGCCCCAAGAGAGAAAGCATTAAACCGACAGAAGTCTAAATATTACAAGATGAAGCTCATACCGTATTTAAAATCAGAATAGGCTGGCATTTGTCCTTAATATATAAAAATAAAGACTGCATTTACTGTAGCAACCATATTGAATAGAATTAATTCCATTCAGCACAACTAAACACCTTGTTTTCATATAACTGGTTACGAGAACGGCGTTAAGAGGAAAAATTTCAGATAGGGATCAGATAGTTCTAATCAATGTCACTCTCTAAGTCAATGCCACTCCGTTTGACGGTATTTCAAGGTTTCATTTTTAACAAAGTATTTCAACTAATTTTTGTCTTTATAGTATTGGCACTACTCACCACTGTTACTATATCCACACTTTTTTCAGAAAAGAATTTCTCTTATACAACGTGTCCTTGAATGGGGTACCCCACTCGTAAATTTTCCTATTTTTTATTTTTGGAATAGATGTCGTTCTTGATCAGTTGTTTTGTTTATTTTGGAATGCTGAATCTAGTGACTAAACTTGCGAAAAAACATACAAGGCGTAAATAAGGAAAATTTAGTCAAGAAAAATTTGACTTTTTTAATTTTTTTAATCCAATGTATTTGTTACTGCAAGTTTAAGCGCTATATTCAAATATGCCAAAATAAGTAAAATTATCGATCAAATATAATTATAAAAGAATAAGAAATAAGAAAGTTACAAGAGTGTACTCGTTGTAGTCAAAAATGGAACCAGAATAAACTGTTCATTTAAATCGCATGTATATACGATCGATATGTAAAAGCTTTTTAATAGAACGCATTTTATTTTATTATCTGTAAATATTTTTTCAACAGCATCTAATTTTACGAAATAGTTAATAAAGTTGTGAAGTAGATTATGGAAGAATCCTTAGGCTTTAAGGACGCGCAGTTACATCGGGCATTCGCTGCAGTTCTTTGTATATTTAACAAAATCAAAAATGATTTACGACTTTTACACAATATATACATGTATTATTACACTCGTTATAATTCAAAGAATATATATTTGGGAAAATCTTACAATTCCAGTAGCGCACTGCTAATCCAAAATAATTATTTGTATTTGGTGAGCAGAATATTGTTCAAAGATCGGCATTAGCGTAAGGCAGAGCAAGAATATGCACCTAACTTATGAGTTACAGTATTACTTAATACCTAAATTTAACCAGGAAATTATTGTGGCGATTGATTGGTGTATAGGGTAAGTACGGGTAGTCTCGGACGGCGGCGGGTATCCTCAGACTTCTGAGCTACTCACCAGCCAGTCAAAAAATTCAAGAAAAACGGCAGCTGAGAAGTACGATCTGCTGAAAAGTCCCTTTCAAGGTCGAATAAAAGGAGTTACCGTGGCAAAGAGGTTACTCTTCAAGCACAATTGATTGCACATTTTGTGAATACCACACCATGTAACGACGTTAAAGAACCAGACAATCGATTATTGCTACCAACTAGATTTACGTGAAGATTTTCAAAATCCTTCCGCGATTTAGCAAGGAGAAAAGAACTGTCTTTTCTAATTTGAAGAAAAAATATCCAAATATTGCTTTAAGACAGAAACAGAAAGTATTGTCTACGGCGAAGATCCATAAATCCAGTATTATAAATGCAGAGTTTGCGAGCATGAAAATTATGCTGACAATGATCCATCAAATCCTTATTATTACTGTGACATTTGCAAGACTGAAAGCATCCAAATTATACTTAGTAAGTGCGACTGGTGTTACCCATTGCTAGCAATTAAATATTTCTTTTAATTATTAGTGTTTATGCCAGTAAGAATTTATTACATTGTTAACTTAATACTATTAAATAAGTTCTTATGTATTAATATTAGAATGGAAAATATGTGTTAAAATCTATTAATTGTACTAAACTTAAGTGTCCAGGGCTGCTCTACCTTCACTTATACGAAAATGCTTTTTCATCTATAAAATTAAATTGCTCTACTTCGAATAGGAGTAAGAGGTGCGCACTTTTAGCAATCAATTTTGTGTACTCTGGTCAATTTATACAATAGTGCTATATTTACAATTTTTTTGAGGCTACGCTTATTGAAGATAATGTATGTGTAATGTTGTTACTCATTTGACATGTTACCTACTCTAACGAAATGTAATCATTTCTAAAAATGAAAATTATGTTTAGGTTAAGCTTTAACACATTCATTTTTTTTAACTTTTGACTATATAATTATTTATTTACAAGTATATTTAATTACAAGTGTGTTTTAATATTTGGGGGATTCGGTTAACCAACGAGCATATCTTTTCTCGTTGTATTAAAAATTAAAAGTATATGTTATTCTTTATTTCTCGAAGTTCCGTAGATAGTTATATTATAAAAAATTTAAATTCTTTTTCCATTCGAATGTTTAATTGCAATTATCGGACACGATGTGTAATGTTATCGAAAACTTCATTCGGTTTCTAATCCTAGGTCAACGGTTTTGCAAAATTTCAATTTAAAGCTTACGTGCATTCGTCCATCTATCCATAATGTTCAAAAATTTTCCAATGTGGTCAGAAGTAGCAGCGTAGTCGTCTTATCAAACAAATAATATATAGGCCCTTCTTTTTAAAATAAACTACCTGGCAGCTACTTCCGGTGCAACTGAAATTGAAAATATTTCGGCTTAATAGTACATATATTTAGTATTTCATTAGGTTTTCAGAAATTTATATACTTGATGCAGTTCCTTGTGAAACGTTCTGTATATGCAAACTAGCTATTCTAGTTGGCAGTAGTTGTTAAAAAAAGGACGAAACACTAAGATCCCTATTTTTGATTTTTTTTTTAAGCATAAAAGGTACGTTTTCATATTACCGTATTGCCAAGGATGCGCGCTTGGCAATCCTTTTATTTTAATACTTTTATATCTGTACTTATTTTTCTTGTACGTATACAGGGATATACTTTTTTATCACTATTATAAACTAATGCTGTTTCTATTGTTGTACTTTTCTAGATATGTTCTTAAGCATTATTGTTAGAAATACTTTCGGAGCCTTCAGTAGTAATAAAGACATCATTACAACATTAAATTGTGTAATTTCAACCTTTTGCCACTTAATTCTAGTTACAGGCATTAAAAAAAGCAAAGAGCGACACTTCTAAAAGATTTTGGATTCACGATTTTTGGACGACTCACCCGCTAAAAAAACGTGTTGATATTATACCAAGGTACTCTGTCACTCTCTACAGTTTCATCGAAATCTGGATTTTTGGATTGTCATTGTAAGATAAATTGCGAATTTACCTTGCGTATAGCGTTGTTACTCCAGTATTATTTCATTTTTATAATATTTATGAAAACTATTGCAATACTTGTGGCCTGCAGTGTATGTATATCAATCCCAATTTTAATTTAGAAAACAACATTCCAACAAATAACGTGGTACTTCACGAATCTAGATATATTTTTTCTCTTACGCGGATATGCAGAAACGAACCCTCTCTACAATACTTCAGCCTGTATTACGTCAGGCAATATTGACGGAATGCGCTAACATGGACCATTTTCAAATATGAGCCTACGGCCTATCCGTATTCTCTATCAGCATCGTCATATTACCCACTCAGATATTGATTAAAACAAATATTTCGGAGGAAACCAGTCCACGTCGGTTATAAATGTACAAACAGAGCATTATTGCTAATCTGTAAACGCTCGGCGTGCATTATATCCAGTTGGCCCGTATCCAGGGGATGTATTAGAAACCTGCCCCAGTGAATGTGTTTTGTGTTGCTGCCGCTGTTGCTGCCAGCCGCTGGAACTGGGTCAGGCAAGTGTACGGCGTAAATACATCTACGTTCAGTAAATGAATAAAATGAATAGAAAAGAAAACTACGCTCTCAGTTATTCGCTTTTTTCGTTTTGTTCAAGTTCTCTTGCAATAATTTATCTTCTTTTGTACGTATTGTATCTTGAAATCTTCTTAAAAAGAAGATCCTAAAGATATGTATTTCCCAGTAAAACCTGTTTGTTGAAATATCACCAATCTCACTCGTGTATTAGATACTAGAAGATTAAGTACTTTAGGTTCACGGGAATGTTGTAATCATTTAGGGGCAAGTATTTAAAAGTGCTAATAATCATAAATAAAAAAATAAGGGAAGGATGTACAGCAAATTGTCGGTTTTCGTTGTGCACAGTATAGGGGTTGCAGATTACGTATTTTAAAGATTTTTTTTCTGTTCCCATCTTCTCTTACAATATCTGCATTTCAACAAGTAAAAGCATAATTTCTTGTACAACTTTTTCAAATTTGCGTACCATTAATTTCAAGAATTGTTTATATAGAGCGATTCTGTTAACTATTATTTAGTACATAGTTTACACTTGTACATAAAAAGATACCAGTCACAAATTAAAGAAAATCAATAAATGTTTTAATAATAATAACTGTTAACTCTTCTTTGAGGAATTTGCCTAGAACTTGAGAATACTTCTTTCTTTAACGAATTGAAAAGCATCTGTATATATAACAAATTGTTTCACATGAATGAGAACGAACTACGCTCTATATACATAGAATGTATCGTAATTATACGTTTGCTCTGTATCGAGTAGTCTAAAATGTATATGCTCTACACATACGGGAGAACCAATTAAACACATTCGCAATTAAAATGTATTAAAAGTAAATACATACATAGTGGTACGAAAAGACAAAGGTAATATGTAATAATAAATAAGTAATAATCTGGACGTGGATGTTATATGTAATTATCATATATAAGCAAATGCATATAATCTAATTAGTACTACAATATAATCATAAAAAAACGTAGTATATATGCAAGTATATATCGGGAAAGAGTAATATTAATTAATTTATTTAATTATAAATGTTATATATAACCCACTCGTAGCACTACAATAAGATTGCTGAATAGTTTGCAGTATTAGGCATGATTCCAGATTTGTTCCGCTGAACTGCGTTCGCCGTGATGGAAAAATGGTCTTGTGTTTTGAGAATTACCGTTCGACAACTAGGGATGCAACACACGCATAATTAAAATAATCTTTAAAAACAGATAATGGTTTATAACTTCCTCGAATTTTGTAATCTCTTAATTATAAGAACGAATAGCTGAAGAAATCCATTATTATGTCACAAATGATACAGAATTCAACTAGAGATTTTGTTGATTGGTGACATCATTGCTAAGTTATAAGCAGGACAAATTGAACATTTATTATAGTCTCAATCAAATTTTACAAATATTTTTAAACATATCTTCACTTTATGTTATTAGGTAGTTTTCTTGATTTTTTGTATTGCGTTCTTTGAGTCTACTTCCGAAATTCTAATATACTGGGTGTTGTCCCATTAAAACAATAAATAGGAAGCATTTCCTGGCAAACTGGAAGGGAAAAAAATGCGAAAATGTTATTATTTTTAAATATATATCCACATCAAACTTGAAAACAAATACTTTTCAAACAACAAAGTTAGAGACGCTGTTGATTGTTGATGTGTTGATGATTGTAGCTTATTATTATTTTTTGTACATTAGTGATTGTGTTGTGGGATACTGTTTAAGATTTCGTCTTGTATCTCTAATTTAAATGAAATGATTTAAATGCAGCAGCTTATATAGTCCCTGGCCTCTTCCTCTCTTGCCCGGGTTTTATAAGGTAAATATATTTCCAGTCGATGATAATTCCGGGAAAACGGTAACATCACTTCTCTTCGCTCCATACTCTTTCTTCCATTAAATCTCACCTTTGATGTAACTAAGGAACACTATACTAGCTAATATTTTGTATTTGGTCTATTTGTTATGTCTGGATATTTCCGGTTGGTCACGGTCCGTGACTTACGGCCTAGTTATTCTACATCGGAATCGCAGCCATTTGTAAAAAGGTAAATCTGCAAGTAATGATAATGATTCTAAAAGGAGTGCAATAAATTAAGATCGATGCTTCAATAAAGTAGTTTAATTGTAATAATTTTGTAAAAACAAACACAAATAAATGAAAACTGCATTGTTCTTTTGTTCTGGAATAGCACTTCTTACACACACTGCACATTTTTAACATTCTATTACGTTCTAATTCATAAGATACGGTTAGAAAAGATGGAATCAATCAATTTTATTCTTCTCCCACTCTTATAGGATTTGATATACCCTTTTCGTTTTATGTTTGCGTCACGTTTGAATCCAAACAGAAGCTTCTGCTGAATAGTAGAGTAGTGGAATTTGGAGTGAAGCTGTTTGGTTTAATGTTTTCGATCTCACTTATAACATTCTATATAACATGCGCAGTATGGAGACAGAAATGTTTGTTTCGAAGAAACATGTAGGTTTCTTATTAACTGTACAATTTTATCTTTGAATCTTGCTAGTAACATTTCTTAGTTCAAAAGGAATAAACAACAATTTTTCGTATGGCATTATTATTACTATTGTCGGCAATTATACATGTCCCGATAAAGTCTTCAAAGCCGGCATTCTACACAAACTGTATTGGGATCGAGAATTCGGGCAATAAATATTCGATTCATAAAGATGGTGGAGAATTAAGTATTTGATTGCTCAAAATTGTCAATTCTGTCTATATTATTTGAATAGAATTTAAATTTTACAGTGTTAGTTATAGCTATAACAAATAAAAAGAAATATGAATTATGTTAACAGAATTAATTAAATGATTTTCTCGTTTCTCAATCCATTTTTTAATTCGGATAGTGTACATTAATAGTGTACATTAATAGAACAATACTTTTTTATTTACCAAAAAAGTAAAAAAGAGAAACACAAAGCATAAGAATCAAATAGCAGAGAATATCAGTCATCAGCACGATGCAGTTGACTGGTTTCCAATTCTCACTAAAATAAATTAAAACCAATAATGATAGCAAGGACTGTGGCGTAGTATGGTAAACAACACATGAGTATCGGCACCCTCCGCACCACACAAGTTTCATTTATTATATGGTATAGTAATATAATAATTAGTCCGGGACGGCCGTTTCGAGGACACGAATGGTCCTCATCATCAACCGGTGACCGAAATTAAAACCATTTGAAAGAAGAATTGAGAAAACATATCTCGGTCACAAAAAAAGGAAATAACACTGAATAATCGCTGCGTAATTATAATTTTATTTCGTTATGATTTACTTTACTCTGCAAATTAACTGGGGCAATGACAATTTTCAGATAGCTTAAATAAGTGAAATATGTACATTAAAAGCACATCGAATTTTGCATTTTTCTTTTGACGTGGACCTGTTGAGTAAACTTGGTTCTTGTTCTTTAGAGTCGGACTGCTTGCAACTCTTTAAAAAAGGATAATTCCTTCTTAGGCGGTATTTTTTTCAGTAGAAGCGATTTTAGTCGTTTTCATTATAAAATTAAATATAGCGTTGATTCGCGCACTTAATGTGCCGTGTGATATGCAACCAACATTACATGTAGTACACCACTGTAATTTAGTACCAGTTCTGCTAACAATAATAATATACCTGCTATAAATGTCGATGTAATGCTGCAAACTTACATCACAGAATGGGAATTTACATTTTGGCAGTGTGGTTAGCTGGTTGTGTTACATGAATCACGGCCACTATCCATACTTCCGAGTTGTGGGTTCTATGAAATCATCGCTAGTGAAGGTTTATTATGTATACTTTAATGCAGCGTTATTGTATCGTTAAATTGTAGCTATCTAAAACCTTTGTATTTATATTAACCCAATGAATTATATGGATATGATGATTAAAGTTGATTAAATTTTTCCATGAATGTATAAATGTCGGTTCACTTGGATTTTGTACATTGCGCGTCTTGTAAAAAAAGAGATGACTAATTAGAATATCTATGTTATTTACAGAGCCGCATATGTATCGTTCGGTGGACTACTCATGAGACTTCAAGGTGACGCCAACAACTTACATGGATTTGAGATTGACCAACACATGTACCTCCTCATGAAGAAACTGGCCTTTTAAACCACATTTGTTATCACCTTTTATATATAGATTTTAAGAAATAAAATATTAATTGTTTGTCAATGAACAATGTTTGTAATAAAATTGAATAAAACATGATTATCCCGATGCGTGGGTATTTACTTAAAAGTGCTATAAATTGTATATGTGAGATATTAATCGTGCTTAAAAAAATTATACTGATACAGCAGAATTAAATGATAAATAGCATAGAATGATTACGTGTTGAAATTGCAAAAAGATAACTGTGATGTATTGATATTATTTTAATATTGATCAATGTACATACTAATGTAATGGAATGGGCACGAAGTGCCAGAAATTTTAAAATACATTTGAGATAAAGAGTAAAGAAGTTGTACAAGGTGTTTGTTTGTTTGTTTACTTTAAATTTGAAGATTATTTTACATGCATATATTACAAACATAATTCTTCACCCCTTCGCAGTTCTAGACGAATAAATTCGCACAGACTATCGTGTATTCTAAATCGGGGTTAAAGCGAAAGGGTTAATGGCACGATATAGTAAATTAAAAAAGTATGAAGCAAAGTACAGCCTTAAATTACAGTGATTAGACGCTACAGTACTCTGTAGCGTCTAATCAAACTTTTACAGATAGGGAATAATGGATAACATCCAATTTTTTTAGTTTATTGCATACTTATTTTCAGTGAAGGCAACATCTTTTTTTATTTAAATTCTTATTTCAGACATTTGTTCTTTATTATAAAGTCAGAAAAAAGAAAGGGATGCTAAGTAGGTTTTTCAGTGGTAACATTTGTAGGATTATTTCTTCAAATTATAACAACTATACATCAAATCCAGCCTAAATACGCATATATTCAACTAAACTTTTTTTTTATATCCACACCTACTTTCAATTATTTCTATATATTCTAAACCAACAAATGTACATTTACTTCCTGTAAACATTTTTGTGGCAAATCGATTTTTCGCCGCATAGCGAATGCATATCAATAAAAACTTGCATTATGCGTTGTATTTAACGTAAATTTCAACACACGAACATACACTATCCAATAGACTGTCGGTACAGATTTGCGTCGCACAGCAGTGTTCCGATGGTTTTTTCTCTCCAACAAACATAATATTTTTTTTCTTTCCTTCAACTCCAATACTACACGGTTTAGCTATTTCGTCCCATTTCGACGTCATTACCTGCGGCTGCTATTTGTTATAATGTTGGCAGTGTTTGGGATTCCATAACAAGTCATCCTGAATGAGTTGCAGTGAATCCTCATTGCGGCATTCCGTGTTGAAAACTATGGGTTTGCATTAATCATTTACACCTACATTCGGCAATACGACACACAAGATAAATCTTTATGTGGTAAAAAACTGGACTAGATTTAAATTTACGCCGCCAATATTTTTGCCGAATTTCAAAATATAACCCAGATTTCTACCGAAACGGATCCCCATTCATTATATAATCATTTCAATCTTAAATTATTGTGCGTTACTACTTTAAGAAAATTAAACAAAAACAACGTAGTGTTAATATGCTAACATAGATGACTCTTCTGTTTTAAAAAAGAATATGTCAATATTTGAAATAAGTTAATTGCCATTAAATCAGTAAATTAATTTTCAAAGAGTATTCCCGAAATTTATACATTTGTTTCATTGGTATGTAGTAGGTTACTAATTAAAAATGACGATGAATAATAGCGGTCCCAATATGGAGCCCTGCGGGACACGGGATGCACTGTTGATAACACCAGAAACGTGGCGAGCTACAATAACACATCTTACTTCCGTCTAATGCTTAGCATATCACGGAAGCACTCGCTTTTCAAAATTACAAAAAAATTGTTTCCATTCGCCAAATGCTGTTTTAGTCATCTGCTTTTCCAAACAGAAATATGCATTACTAAAATGCATTTATTACAACAATTACGCGTCTTTGTTACCATATATTAACAAACAAATATATCATTCACAGTTGAGATCTAGTCACATTTAGATTTCTTTTTAAATATTTTTAGGGTATCTGTGGTTACGATTAGAGTTGTACATCCGCTCGTTTACAACCACCTATTCCTGATTGGTAGGGAGGCGGAATTCGCAAACAGATAAATTCGAGGCCGCAACCAAATATACACGAGACTAAAATGCTCTGAATGAAGGGTTAAATGGTAACTAACCTTCAATTTCTAGTAATAATTCTTTAGCAATGCACATATGACGAATATAACGCGCTAGTAAATGGTAATTTTATTTTAGTTTTATAAAACAGTATAAAGAGGCAAAAAGAACGTTGCAAATATAACAATTTGCTTTTATTTTCTCAAATGCAATTACATATTTATATATTTGATTACACTTAAATTACATTTTAATTACAAAATAGGTCTATACATTATAGTTAGATGCGCTAAAGTAAGTTTATTTAGCGCACTCAGGTAAGCATCAAATACTGTATAAAAGTGTTCCTATCTAGGATCTAAATTTAATATATCAACAACCCTTATACTACTAAATGCAAGACTTGTAGGCACTGTGATATCTTCAAATTTAACTGTCATCTTCAGAATTGGATACCAACTCGTCGCTAAGGTTTGTCTTTGACTCTAGATCTTCCTTTCTGTAATTCGCTTTCCTTAGAGTTCTTCTAGGACGAATAGGCGTCGTACTAGTACAAGCATTTTCATTGGCCGCTTTATTTGCTAAATTTTGTTTTTTAGCCCTGGTCTTTTTTGATCTCTTTTCTTGTTTCGTTGTTTCTATTTTCTTTCTTATTCTCCTCATTTCTGCTGTATCTCCAGTCGTTTTATCGCTATCAACATCGTCTTCGTCCTCGACGTCTTCCAATTCTTTTGCTTGTAGCTTCTTTGTCCTTCTTCCGGTTCTTCTCGGCGTATCGTTCTTAATTTTTGCCGGAAGATCATTTACTAAATCATCGTCTGAGTCTAGATTTTCTTTTTCGTCGGTTTCTTCAATACAACTGTCCACAAGTTTTCGTCTACTGATTCTCTTCTTTTTTCCAGACAATGGAGTTTCTTCCATATGTTTCCGTTTAGGTGGAGATTTTGCAACTTTAAATGTTAAAGGGCTTGATAGTGATCCTCCAGCAGACTGCAGTCCTTTCTTTAATATCTCTCTTACTTTGTCATAATCGATTACAGAGTTAAATTTTAATGTTTTATAGTATTTCAGTAACGTAACTACTGCATCTGAAACAAAGAAATAAGGATATAGAAATTAACTAGTACAGTATATATTATGTACGAGTATTATTCTCTTTTGTTTACATATGTACGTGCAATATGTTTAGAAACATATTGAAATGAAAGCAACTACATATGTATGGACATTTTACCAACGCCAGGATATACGTAATACAGTTTTTTTTTTGTCAAATTTAGTTTTAGTTTTAATCCGTCCAAATAGTAGTTGGCATCGTATTCTACAAAACAAGGGTTGGCTTCCTCACGCGATTTGAATCTTTTCTTTGAGCGAAACTTTGACCCCAGTAAACAAAAAAAAAATCGCTGGTGGCCAGATCTGGTGATTAGGTCATCACTCGTCATCTGTCAATTCAAACCACAATTCGTGAATTTTTGCCATGGCAACCATTGAAGTGTGACTTATTTTAGTGGAATAAAACTTTTATTTTTCTTCAAATGCGGCACCTTCCTTGTTATTTCTGCCTCCAGTTTGTCAAATAATAGTGCGTAGTATGTCCCCGTTATTGTTTTTTCTTTTTCAAGGTAGTCGCCATCCCAACCGATGGAACAGTTTTCGCCTTTTTAGGCGCCGACTCAACCATCACAGTCAACTGCTTCGAATGTGCCTTAGCTTTTGGAGTGTACTGTGTATCCAAGTATCATATATTAATCGATGCTTTGGCATCTTGGCGCTTACTTTGTTTGAATGAGTTTTTGGTCCTGAATGAGTAGCGCTACACTTAAGTCGAGCTTAGCGTTTTCATGTCCAATGCATTTTTTCGAGATGACCAATGCTTGTAACTTTTCCAATGTTATTGGTAGTGGTTGCAGTTTTTGGCCATCCCGAAAGTTTATCCTCAACCTAATGGTTGAGGTAGGGCACCAATTATGGTGCGACCACGTTTAAATTTAACTGTGATAAATGATGGTGCAGAGTCCCCGAGTTTTACAAGTTATAGGCAGTCTAATAATAGTAGTCATTCTATTATACTATATTATCATGTTTAAGTTGTCGGTAAAGACGTTAATTAATAATTATTCCCTTCGTCTTGGGAACCTAATAAACGATAACACTTCCATTCTCACATTTCATTGGTGTGATATATTACTATGAGCGGAAAGTATGTATATAAGACGCAGTTTTCTGCTTCGAGACCGTCATCCATTCTCTGGACCTTTGTTGGTTATTAACAGCGTCCACAGATGAGCATAATTGCCTGGATACCTCCGGTTTGGAGATCCTTTGAAGTTTACGCCGATCGGCTAGTATACGTATTATTATATATATATATATATATATATATAGGGTACTAAATCCATTTCTCAATATCTCGCCCCGTTGGATCATTTCTTAGTTTGAGCCGTGTTGTATGGCTATGTTGTGTTCATCTCCAATTGTGTTTGATCATTAATCATATCAATTAATCATGCTCGATCGAGTGTTAGTGTTGTTAACTAATTAACGTAATCAAAGTTACTCCTAGCGCCATCGCAGTAAAATAATTTACTCTACAATTAAAAATCTGTTACTGCAACAAATAGTCGCTTCTCTCACTTCGATTTTTAACAATTAATATTTATCATTTGATATGTTATAAACTTGTTGAATAATCCGGATTTAAAATCATATAACACGTGCGATCCTTTCTTATTTCTCCCCGAACTGAAAAACTGAATGGTTCTCGAGGAGCTTTACCAGCAAACGAAGTGACAGATATGCATTCAGTGGTTGCCCAGGTTACTATATAATTATCCAGGAATTAGAATATCGGGTCCTCATTGTGGCAAAGAATTCTTGCGAGTACAGACCCCGCCCCCAGTGAAAATTGGATAGTTATACCAAGTGTTTTACTGAATCCTTGTTTTACCTAGATAGGTACAGCTACCAGAATCAGAAATATTATTACCATACATACTTGAGTTTGTTTAGTATGTTAATGTTCTTGCTTTTAATAATAAATTAATTTTTGTATAGCGATATTTCCAAGTACTTTATTTAGAAACTAGTTTTAGTTTCTCATACATCCAAAGGAATTAAAATCTAAGACTTAGTTTGGAAAGTATGCAAAACCTTTGAATAAACGATTTTTTCCCCACCTTTTCTTTTCAATAACTGTAACAAATTAGATCAAACTGATTGATCACAATAGACGCACTATTAAAAATTAGAAAATTCGATTCAACTACTCCCGTAATTCTATTAAAAGCGCGTACTTTGACTTCCAAGTGCATTTTTTTCTTAAATTATATTCTTACATATTTCATTGAGGCCTATAATTTGTGATTTCTTTCTAGAAAAAACATTGCCCTATGTCCTATGCATATAGGGCAGGCATTGCTCCTACATTCAGACTGTATAGTTTTAAATGCATAGAAATGTATGCAAGCAACATTGCACCCACACTATCATAAAAGAAAACAAGCAGCAAAACGGCAATTTTATTCAAGTCTATAGAAACTGATACGTATCAGAAAGATATTATTAACTTTTTAATAAATGTTCGAAATGTCCACCTTCACATTTCATACAATATGTTGGTCGATCGATTTCGAAATTCCATCGAGGAATTCGCAAGATCAGGGTTTCTTCGTAATTCATAGAAGGCTGTACGTATGCGATCTTTTAAATCTTGCTTAACTAATATAACTATATTATTGTTAACTTTAGATTTTAAATAACCCCAAACAAAAAAATTATTAGCAGATAAATCAGGTGAACGGGCAAGTCAAGCAATCGAGCCAAATCTTCCTATCTACCGATCAAGGAAACTTATATTCAGAAAAGTTGTAACGGATGCAATGGAATGGGCTGGGGCTCCGTCCATTTGGAAGCAAGGATTCTCGATATTTTAGTCAATGAAATATGCATTACATTGCGTATTTAAATTTTGGATATGACCGTTTGTACGAGACCAATACCTATTAATATCATTCAAAATAAAAAAATAGATATAACGGCATAAAGAACATTAATTTACAAATCGGTAATTCTGTGAGTTTTTCGGAGCCATTGAATGAAGATGAAGCTTCATGTGTAAATAGTATTTTTCTTAATATATTTTTGTGTTGATTAAACAAATTAAATAAAGTTTCACAAAATCAATCCGTCCTATTTTATCATTATCAAATAGCTGCTGGTGATTTAAAAAGTTGTATTTATATTGCTTTAAAACATTGAAGACTGATGCTTTAGAAATGAAATTGTTTTGCTATTTTCCTTAATGGTGTTATGGAGCTTTCTTCAACCTAACATAAAATATGCAATTTTAACCAAACAACCATCACTAATAGATTTTTCAATAATATTCTGAATTGTTCGAATATTTGCCTGTGATTTTGCGGAGAGCAGATCCCCAACATTTAAGCTTAAGCTATTTCCGACTAGATATCAATTTAGTATTTTTATTTTCTCATATTTTGAAAATTATTTGAATAATATTTATATAAGAAATAATCAAAATAATGCCATAAATTAATTTGCTACATTAAAAATATTGGGCTTTGGCAGTAGTTCACGTAATGTTGGTTGCATACACATCTATGCATTTTGACTCCTTTTTAATTATTCACTCTGAATATAGGAGCAATGCTTTTGTTATGTGTAGAGATAAGAAAAACTCAGGATATATTTCACGTGTATATAAATAAATGATGTTTATTCCATTATTTATCAATGATCGACTTTTGTTTTCCTATAGTTGTTAAGGCAACTATGCTCCGTATGTATAGTGTATGTTACAATTTCCAGTACGTATCAACGATGCCTTATGTAACAGTATAAAAATTATTTATATACATTGTAGTTAATGATATTATTGATAAGATGATTTAGAAATAAAAAATAACAATAAAAATGTGCATATACTGCAAATCTACTAAAGAGTAGATATTTCAAGTGATTTCGCTTAGCGAAAGAAATCATTTGGATAACGTAAATAATTCTAGCAAATAAAAAAAAAGAAAAGGGTCCTTCACATACCATATATTTAATGTATAACTTAGTATGTCTAAAGCAAATAGCTGTCAATATTACACAGTAACTACCGCCAAATCAAATAAATGTTATTAATTAAAGTGGATAAAATATCTAGCGAAAAGTGTGACGCTGCCTAGTCGTACTATGTTCATATGGTCACTTCGTTAAGTTTAAAATAATTCACTTTTGTGGAATAAATTTTTTGTAAATTTTAAGTTGTTTTATAAAGTTATAGATTTAGTAGGCAACGGTTTAACCCATATAATTGGGGTGAAATATACTATTTCTAAAATTCATGACAAAAATTTTGTATACAACCGAATATTCGTAAAGTTTAAAGAATTCATCTGCACCATCTTCAATTTTCTTTTATGTATCTCAAACTGCTAAACATATATAATTACCTGGTGGCGACTGAGTTCCAAAGCAGGTTTTCATAAATAGTGGAATGTTGGCCATATACTTCTCTTTTGATGCTTTTACGGCCATTGGATCCTTTATATCCTTCTCCCAAGGTAGCACACAACCCATCCATTGTATCAGGTTATAGATCAATATCTCTAGGTCACCTCTCCTGGTTGGAACTAAGAATATATTAATGTTATAGTCAAAAATGTAGTGATGAAATGGATTTGGAGTGTGTTACGTACACTTCTCATGGAAAAAAATTGGCATATCAGCACATAGAGAATTTGAAAAACTGGTGTGTAAATGAACTTTTTAGAGGATGTATTTACCTTTCAAAAGGATTAACCGAATGCCGTAAATCGCTTATGTACTATCACATTACAAAATAATATATGACATGCATATACGTATAAGCACATTGTGGACGCGCAGACGCGTTCTATTTTCCTGGAGTATGGCTAATACTTGATCTGTTGTTGCGTAAATTGTCAGCTGTCTTACTGATAATTCAAAATGACGATCCAGGCAGTTGAAATGAGAAAATTACGTAACGAATTTAATAACAAATGTTCGAACACTGATGGAGATTAACGCACAATATATTTTCTTACAATGTTGTAATATCGTATGCATATAAATGCAATAATTGTTGTAATTACGATCAATGATTGTTAATGCAAGTTGTTGATTTTTTTTTTAAACAATCAGGTAGATATTTCATTAAACTATTTGTAACATGAAATTGTGAACTAGCACTTTCATTCATTATATTTCACAAAAAAAATTAATAAGTAGCAAAGGGCACAGCAATCATAAATTTTAATTTTAAAATATAAAATCATTTTTTTTAACTTTCCTGATAACATCTGCTTAGAATTTTATGTTCTCTATAGGTAACAATAGTGATTGTTATGACATATTGTAATCCTGTCCAGGCGACCAATGCGCTTATTCTATGTACACAGGTGTCATGAATCACCTTTGATCTCTATAGTACATACGTGATTTAAGGCATTCAGTTCATCCTTTCGAAAGATAAATGCATTTTCTGAAAGCTTTATTTACACCTACAAATTCTTGAAATTCTCAACTACTGGTGTCCCGATTTTTTCCGTGAGAAGTGTACAAAGTGCGTTTATAAAAATGTCAAAGTTATAACTACAGTGGCCCAGCATGTCTGTATATCGGGACCGTATCCAGTACGTAACATTACGCGGAACGCAGAAAACGAAACAGTCACGTTTTGTTTTGGTTCATCTTGTGTCTCCCCGCGAGTTAGTCGAACGTCGTCCAAAATTCGATGACCAATAACATCATCTTCAAAGTTGAAAAAGCTCGATATTTCAAATGCGACACCCTGTATATTATTAGACAGATTCGCTATGCCTTTCTTTATACTTATTTCTAAGGGTTTTCTTGTTATTCCATATTTTCTATTTTCATGTGATTTTTGGCAGAAGATATCGTTTATTTTTTGAAACAAAATAAACATGACTGAAAGGGCAGAAATTCACCTTAATTAGAACAGTAAAACAAAATAGGAACATAACAAAGTTTAGAACGTAATAGCAAATGAAAAACATAAAAAATTTGGAACATAATAACAAGAAATAACAAATCAATGTAAACGAAATCATTACAATAATTGTTTTATATGATCGTTATTTTGGCGTGAGGTTTGTGAAGGCATCGTGCATACGGTTCAATAATTTCTATCTAGTATGTATAGGCCTACAGTACACTAGTTCTTTTATACGGTCCCAGGGATGAAAATACAAGGGCGTTAAATCGGGTGATCTGGGTGGCCAGTTCCAGGGTCCTTGTGGGTCAATCCACTGATCCTCGAACATCAAGTCAACTGCCGATGTACAGTTATAGTTAGTATCAGCTGGATCACCATCCAGCTGATACCAACTGTTTGCTCTGTCATGTGGAGGTAAAGCATTTAGAAAATCACATAACAAACCCTCTGAGTATCTCCAGATATCTAGCACCATTCAAATTTTCATCGTACACATGATATGCTACCCTATTGTTCATCGTTCAACAAAAAATATTAAAACTAACGCGGTTCTGATGATTATTGTCCCTCATGACATGTAGAACATGCACACGAACTCGCAAAATCAGCTCGTCTTGCCTCATCACCAAGACGTAATCTGTGCACAGTTATCCCAGAAAAAGGATGCATTTTATGTTTTCTTAATAATATAATACTTGAAATGCCCAATTCCAGCGCAGCTGCTGCAGTTGAACTCCGTGAATAAGCTCGAAAATAAGCCAAAACATTCACCTCGTTATCTTCATTATCTGTTACGGGCTTTCCGTAAATTCGAGTGGCCCCTACACTCCTAGCTGCCATAAACCGAGCTTCGATTCTTGCGAATTTTCCGAGAGTCATTGTTGGTAGGTCCGGATATCGCTCGTTAAATAATCTGCACGTTCGTCTCCTTTGACGTAAAATCAACAACATTGTTTCAATTCCTGTCAATATCAATGCTTACTAGATAGCACCTTTGGAGTTTCATTGGCTTTTGATAAAAAATGTGGAATAACAAGAAAACCCTTGGAAATAGGTAAAGGGAAAGGCATAGCGAATCGCATAGCAATTAAATTCTGCATCCGACCATCTAATAATATACAGGGTGTCACATTTAAAAACTCGAACTTTTTCAACTTTGAAAATGATGTAATTGGTCATCATATTTTGAACACTCTGTATGCGATAAATCAATTGTCAATGTAGATTTCGAAAGTACCATTCTTGTGCTTCCGTCTACCCCAGAAGGGCTTACCACCAGTCGAAAATGGGTAAAAGGCGCAATATTAAAAATAAGGCTACATATTTGAAAATAATCAAGGTATCTAAGAAACAAATGAAAATAAGTATAGGGAAACCAGATGGAACACATCATGAAATTTTTTCAGAAATCCAAAAATGAGATAATATTGTGTGTTCCATTTAAAATAAGGGAGTTAATGGTGACTTCCGGTATAACCGGGAGTGGTACGACTTTAGAACTATTTAAAAATGAAAGAGAATCTTAACTAATCTTGGGGTCCAAAAATTCAGAATTCAAAGTTTTTTCTAACCACGGAAACTTTTAATGAACGGCTACCATTTGAAACCCTGTATAATATTTATAATTACATAAATAAATGAACATTACTCTTTCCCGATATATACTTGCGTTAAACCCTAATGAGTATTATAATATGAAACTGTCCTGGCGTGCAGACAAAAGTGGCCCACTCTAATTATAACACCGTTGTGGTAGTAGATTTGAACATCTAACTTCCAATATTAATATCCGATATGATGTTATAGAAAAAGTCAGTTTTTTATAAAAAAGAACAGATCTAATAGCACTAAACATGTATTACCTCCATGGTGTGCATCAATACTAAGATATTCCGCTGTTCCATCATGAGCCTTTTTAGGATCAGGCTTAAACGTATCACTTGTAGTATAATGTACCGCCAGTCCAAAATCTACCAAATAAACTTGATTCTTATTTTTTAGACCGAGTAATACGTTTGCTCCTTTTATGTCAGCATGGATGTAGCCTTTACTATGTATATATTCTAAAACGTCCACCTAAAAATGTTCATATTACAGATATTTACAATAAAAGGTATTGACTTGGTCTTTCATTTGTTATTTGTTATTCAAATATGCCGGAAAGATTGCAATTTCACGGACATTTCAAGATCAGCTTTCTACACGATTGTAGCGGAACACGTAGACTACCGAAAACATTAAGTACGTCGGATTCCCAATTTACTCTCTGAGGACTACAAAACGCGATGCGTGGCATCAGCTTTAATTTTTCTCACACGTTACGTTGATGAAGGGGTTAGTTTTTGAAATCAATTGACAGAAGCTGAAACTTCGATTCTTCATAGCAATCCAGAATCGAAAGAACGATGCAGAAAATGGATGCATACAAATTCCCCAAACAAATACAAACAGTTCGTTTCCTGGGACCAGAAAGGTGTAAAAAATAGACGACTTATTCGGTGTTTGAAAGGTTTTATGTAATAACGGATAATTTGGCGGCACTGTAAGAAGAGCTGTGGTCTATACAGTGCCAAGTGAATCTGTGGAGTGCTGGTCATTAAGAAAAATCATCTAGTGATGCTTCATCAATGTCAATTTCGCTAGAGGGTATTACAATATGAGGAATTCAAGGTATTTAAGCTTAATATTACTGAACATAAACAGGAGGGACGCAAAAATATAGAATTAACAGAAGATCTTAGTAGCATTTTCAAATCGGTTTGAAAATTATTACTAGGTATTTGTATAGACGAGAGAAATTAAGATGTAATTAGAGATACTAAAATATATTGTAAAGTAATCATTAAAATCCTCCTGAAAATTCATGGCATTCTTGAAAATAGATTAAGAGCAAGTTGGCAGTGGAACCCTATACTCTAAAGACAGCGGGACCGTCGTAACTGTCAACGGATGGCCATGAAGACACCTCAAATCAATTAATTGATTCCATAATACTATACAGGGAATAATTAAAATCAGAAGACCATAAACATTTAATAACTTATGTGCTAAAACCAAGATTGTCTGAAAATGGAAAAATTAGGCTGGATAAACAATATGATGTATGTACATTTAGTGAAGGACTTGTGTAACAATTTTATCAGGTGTAACTATTTCAAATTAAATACATAATACACAACAATTTCCAAATAAAAGAAATCAATTTATTACAAATATTTAGAATATGGGTTTAGGATGGATTTAGGATAAAGAAACAACAAATCACGCACGAAAACAAGAACAATTGAAATTGCTTGAAACAACTTTGGGTTTTAGGGCTGTGTATATTATTTACGATAGCTTTGGACGAGGCGATAAAGGATGTGAAAAAGGAAATTAAACCATTTGCAGTTGGTTACCGGAAAATGGAAAAGATATTGTTATCAGAGCTATGTTACGCGGATGATAAGGTAATTAAAGTGAAAGACAAAAAAGCACTTAATTGAAGCATGGAAGTATATAGGAAAGAGCTAGAGAGGATACTTAAATATGAAAATGAATATAGAACAGTATGTAATAAAGATAGGGAATGAGAAACTGGAACAAGTACAGAAGTCCAGATCCTGGCATCGACATGGAGGACATGCAGGATATGGAAGAATTAATGAATATAAGAAAAAATAACAGTTGGAGAAAAATTATTTAATGGTATTAAAAACTTATTTTTGGAAAAGAAAGAAATACCTTGATATCAGAATAGAAATATTTTAAAAAATAACAATAACACCGATACTGATATAAGTATGGAGCGGAGATATGAACGATACCAAAAAGACACAAAAATAAAATATCAGCAATATAAATGAGATTTTTGAGAAGAATCGAAAATAAAACTAAAATAGAGAAGATCAGAAAAGTAGAATAAGCACAGTTGAGGTGGCATCGACACGTGAGAAGGATGCCAGAAGCCAGGATAGCTAGACAGGTGTTCGAAGCTAAAACAAGTAAAAGAGAAACATGGGATTGATCAAGGAGAACGTTGCAAGAAGTAAGGGCATTAACGATCGGGAGGAAGGAAATGCAACCACGTCTAGATCTGCGCCAGACAGACCTTGTAGAAAAGTGCAAATATGAGAGAATATTGTAAAGTAAGCTTTATAAATTCGCGAAAATGCGCGAGTAAGTTTTGATTGTCGCTGATACAATTCTCTATTATAAACCCATTTGAACTTAAGTCTGATGTTAGAACTGGAACTGATGGACATGTCTACAACTACCAGGAATTTCTAATTCTTGAATGGTTTCAAACTATTGTGCCAGGTTTAAACAAACTTAATATTATTTGTACTATTTGCTATAAGGTTAAATATAAAAAAGGACTTTAGCCTCGGTGTTTCCAATTTGGTTTCTTATTCCTATTTTAAGGTCCCGCAAACGATTCTTGAATGATTACTTGTGACCAAAGTAGCCAATGACAATTTGGCAAGGTTACATTATTTTGTATGCGAACAAAATTACGTTAGTTTTTGTATGTGGCTTTATAAGATGGCAGCCATAAGGTGCAGTTACTCTATTTTGATATTGGTCAATAAAATACACAATGTGCTTGAGCCAATAAAATTGAAATAAACTGGAAAGAAAGTTTTTAATAACATGTAAATATCTTTCATTAAAAAATAGAAAAACATTTTATTGCCCATACCATACAACCTTTACTATTCTATTATTTTAATGTAAAGAAAAAATCTTACTATTTGAATTCCAATTTTATACACAGCTTTAGGATTAAAGTTTCTATTATTTTCCAGAAATATTTTCCATATGTCGGATCCAAACTTCTCCATTATAATGAATCGATACTTCGTATTTTTTATCTCATGGGAACCTGATCCATAATACACAGGCATACCAAACGTTTTCAATTTTTTTGATTCTTTAAACGTTTCAACTAAAAGTAAACTAATAAGTATAATGATATTATATAATCATTTCATCATACTATCTGCTTTCTTTGCATTTCTCATAAAGAAATGCATTTCCACAAACAACGGTCCATTTTCATGTGGTTCCTGCAATAGGCATCTTATAAGAATTGTTTGCAATTAATTATATTCATACTTACTATCTTAACTACATATGGGAATGTGTTAGTTCTAGCTGGCACTTCATTATATTCCTGAGCTGCGTATATTTCCCCAAAGCCACCTTTCCCTATCGTTGGTCCCAGTTTCCATCTTTTACCGAGCATGTCTTTCAGAATTTCTCCCTGAGGAAGGGGATCGGGCATCTTATATCCATTTTGTCTCCTTTTTCCAGCTGGTTTCGTTACTTTTGGCATATTTGAGGTTAATCTTGATATAACTATTATAAACCTTATGATTAATTTAAATGATCTTTGTTTTAAATTAATATTTACATGATATAAAGGGATATTATACTTGCTAAAGGCTTTTCAAATACTGCAACGAATAAACTATATTTAAAGGCGAAAATCAAATAAAAAGTCTAACAAGAATCTAACCCCTCAGACAAAAATTTAAATGGCGCCAAGATACCAGCTGTCAAACTCTACATTCAGTCAATCGCTAACCGATTTACAGAATTTAAAAATTTGACCGATTTGATTATCAGTTATATATACTACATATATATATATATATCGCAAATGAAACGTTGTACAATAATATAGTAATAGAATATAATAATAGAAAAGTAATTGCTTGTACTTTTTGTTTAAAGTGCACCTAAATTACTGACTGAACGCTGTTATAATATTAGTATTCATAGTTGACCCTTATCTTAAGAGTCCGCTTGATTTGCAAATATAATCAATAAACGATAAGAGTTGCCATACTTAAAAGAAAATAATTAAATGAAAAATATAATTTCACGTTAACGCATATTTAGGGAAGTATATGCTAACTTGTATCAATTTAAAATAATTGGAATCTAACAACAGATGAATAAATTTAAGACATTTTGGTCACTTGGTTCTCAATATTAAAGAAACCTTCAGACCAGACTGCCCCAGGCTAAACAAGTAATTGTGAAATAACGCTGCTGGTCAAGATGGTAGCATAAATTCTATCCTTAGTGTTATAGATAGATAGGCTTACAAGCTGCTCAAGTTGATCAATTACGATACCTGATGACAGGGAATTTTTATTAGCCATAAAATTTAAATAATCGAAAATCTCATCTTAAATTTATACTGAGTAATTATCAATAAAATAGCACCTAATATAAATATATTTAGTTATATTTTGTGTTTATTTATGTTTGTTTGCGAGCTTCTTTCGAATTTTGTTACGGTTGTGTATTATTCGAATGAATTTTGTTAGATTGAAGAGTAATTTCATTGCGATTGCAATTTTGGTGAATAATTTTTATTTTCTGATGACCGTGTAAAATGTTGATGATTCATTGACCTTTTTTTAGTGGTAGTGATTGGTCGTTTCGCCACCGTCTATTAGTATTTTTTCTGCAAGTTATCCATTCCTCTCTTTACTCAACTTTTTGGCTCCATCCTATTATTCCCATTAACTTTGTCTCCTTAATAACCTGATCCTCCCATCTCGATTTCGGTCTTTCTCTCGGTTTATTTTTTTCTCGGTTTCCATTCTGTAATTTGGTTAACTATTGCTTCTTCCGGTTTTCGGTTTATATGTCCATACCACTACAGACGTCTCGCTTAATCATTTTGGCTATATCCTCTCCCTCCATTGTTTGGTTTACTTCCTGTTTCGTTAATCGTACGTTTGTACCTTGATTGTTCTTCTCCTGACCATATGCACTTATTATTTTTCTTCCGAAAGTTCTTAATTGTTCTTTCTTCCTCTCTATCAGACACATTATTTCAGCTGCATACATCGCGACTGGTCTTACCACTTTTTTTATACAGTTTCGCTTTTATTTTCACGCTGATTCTTTTAGTTCTTATAATAGGTTTTACTTTGTTAAATGCAATGTTTCTGACTTGTACATTTTGCGCTGTTTCCTCTACAGCCAGATTTTTGCTGTCTATCATGACTCGCAGATAATTAAAGCTTCTGACCTCTTCGAATTTACCACTTCTCACTTCAAGTCATGTCTGCTAATTTTTATATACTCACTCTTTTTTGCATGCTTCGCTAAATCTTATCTATCTTAAGACCGCCTGCTCCAACATTGCTTTTTGTCTTGATATAATGGCTATGTTATTTTTAACTTTATTTTCTCTTGTTTCTAACCAGAATGTTAACAAAAATCGAAATCATCAAAATTTCAACAACGAAAAACCATGTGGTTGTATCGTCGGTGAAAGAAGATCTAATGACGTTAGTGATTTGATAGAATGACATTTTTTCTGTGATGACACGCTTAATGGCATTTAAGTATATCATTGGACATCCACGACGTTAATCGAATTTGAAAATGACTTCTTTTAACTTGAAGCCCGGGGAACGATTGGATTTCTATAATTGTCCCTTATGATCATAAACATGATATTGGACAAGTAAGTATTACAAAATAGAGATAGAAACAAAATTAGCGAAAGAAATGCATAAGTTATAACAATTAATCTATAGATAAATAAATGTCATGTTAGTAATGTTTCTTATATTTACGGGTAGTCTACTATACATTGCAATTCCAGCGTACATAGGAGTGTTCTTACACCGACCCAGTCGATGATTCGGGGTCAACAAATCTGTACCCTGTCTAGTGTGACAGATTCTAATTGTGTTTTGTCCACTTTTCATATTTTTTGGGAAATAAGCTAATCTGCCATGAGTTAACTAGGCAAAGTTAGAGAAGCAAGAAGCAAAGTATAAAAAAATGTAAAAAAAATTATTGTTTCGGTACATCTAAGCTGCACACAACAAATGTAGAAAGTTTACTAAAAAACTAAAAAAAAAACTAGTGAGCAAACGGCATTTTGTTTGTCTCTGCAAATTACGATTTGTTTTTTTTTTTTGTTAATTAAAAAGGTAAACTAATAAAGGCAACTTGTATCAATCAATGGAACATTTAAAATTTCGTATGTAGCATTAACGTTATCTTTGATAAGACAACAACACTCTCGTCATCTTGATACCCTTGACCTTCGTTGGGGCCTTGGTTATTTTTAAATCTAATCAACTAAACTAATCAAAAAAAGTTGAAAGACTATCTAATTTTTTCTTCTTGATGTCATGACTGGTAGGTAGTGCAAGTACATGAATGTCTATTTTTCTTACTTTTAGCAATACTTACAAACTGTTTAGTTGGGTTGCTTCTGTATAGTACTTCTGTCTTAACAAGAACTTCATCCTTCTCGGCAGTAAGTCTGGTAATTCTTATTATTTTGGCTGAGTTGATCTCTGGAATTTTCTTAATGATTACAGAACCCGTTTTATATCACACAACAGCTAGTCAGCACAAGTGTGGGGACGCGTCCGCATTTTGAGTAAATGTCGCAATATTCTTCCAAGTTTTTTCATTGTATGAGAATGTAATGCTAGCTCAATTTGTCTAAATACCCAGTCTGCAGGTAAAAACGAATGGCCACGTACCACATACGGGAATGTGGTTTTTGAAGCGTCACTGAATAACGTTTGTTCTGGCCTCTGCACCCATCCGAAAATAGTTCGTTTCTCGACTATGATTAAAGTTATCCGTGTTTAATTGATCAATATTTTGTTTAATGGAATACGTTTATTCTGTAAACACGTGGTTCGGTAGAACAGTGTAGGTACTGCCCAAACAATGCACGATAAAATGCCAAATGCGACACACCTGCAATACGAGTAGCTCGCTTTTGGTCTTGGAATATTACCTCTAATTTTAAATCCGCTCCCCAATATGCAATACCATATTTCACCCCTGACCGAAAGCAAACGTAATAATAGGAAATTAATACGTCTTTGGTTACCACTTGGAGCAATCTATATAATGCAAAGCACACAGATGATAAAGAGGGTGGTGCCTCGATGTGTGTCTCTGCAGTCCACGCGGAGTGCCAGGAACTTTACTGACGTCGTTTGTTCAATTAACTTTCAGCAAATAACTAGCATTACGTAGTTTTGTTCATTCAATTTATGAATTTTATTTTTTGTAAATTTAAAATCAACTCTGTTGTAAACCATCTGTTGAACCTGTTCAACATCAAATTGGCAGTCATTGGTACGTTATGTAGGCTCTCTTCAACACAAGCACGAAATATCACCAGCAAATAATACTAGACTGCCATAATCACACGGACTTTGAAGATCATTAATAAATATTAAAAAGTAAAGGACTAAGAACTCAACCTCGGAGTACACCTCTCCTGACACGTTCAGATGCTTACAGAACGCCTGCAATCTCTACAATTTATTTTCTGTCATCAAGATAAGATGAAAACCAATCGTACATCACATCTCTCAAACCGTAGTTTGGCATTTTGAGCAATACTAAAGAGTAATCGATCAGATCGATGGATGTATTCAGATCCATGAATATATCGGCGATTTTACTTCCATCCAAACGGTAATATAGTCGACAAAATGCGCAATACATTGCGGTATCAGTAGAACGATTCTTGGAAAAACCATGTTGTTCAACTGCCAAAATTCCGTTTCTGCAAATGAACTTACACTCTCTATTAAAAACTAGCCGGTCTACGATTTTAGACACAGTGGATAATATTGAAATTGGTCTATAATTATTCATGCGGTCCCTGTTCTCGCTCTTTACTAGTTTTAAATACAGCGGGCAATATGCCTTGACACAATGATTTGCTTATCATACAGCCCAACGGTGGAATAACACTATCGATACATGCTTTTGAGACATTGTTACAGACACCATCAGTGCCACAAGAATACGAAGATTTTAACTGTAGGATTGTACTTCATTATAAATTACTGGTGATTAGCAGCATGGTTATTAATATGTTATATTGGTTGAATATGCATTGATGATATGTCAGAATGGGCGATCTTTTCTTCTACTAATTCAACTCTTTTCTCTAATTTTGATCGATTTAATACTGACTGCTCAAATTTATTAGAAATTTGACATAACATATCTTTTACGTCTTCTATACTATTATAGATACTATACTATTAATTTTATAATAACCAAAAAATATAATGCTAAGATATCTTAGCTTTCTCATTGTATTGATGGAATAATTCACGGCAAACGCAACAAAAGGAGAGAAAAAAATGCACTAACACACGGACATGTTTCTGCCTACCCGGCGTCATCAGCGTGGTTTCGAGAGTATTTTTTATCTCTACCTTCTATCGCTGTTGCCTCACAGCTAATGCCAGTGGCCATGGGGAACAGTACCCGGTATATGTCGCTACTTCCTGAACGGCAGGCATGCGTTTCTTTGGCACTAGAAGGCGCCAAGAAATGTCGAGTTTGTCGTTTTGAAAGTCGTGGCATTAACTGTGAGGCAACAGCGATAGAAGGTAGAGATAAAAAATACTCTCGAAACCACGCTGATGACGCCGGGTAGGCAGAAACATGTCCGCGTGTTAGTGTATTTTTTTCTCTCCTTTTGTTGCGTTTGGCGTGAATTATTCCATTAATACCATGAGGAAGCTAAGCTATCTTAGCATTATATTTTTGGATTATTGTTTCTAGGCATTTTCTGATGTGTTCTGTTTATTGATCTTATAAGTTTAAAAATTATTGAAAAGGTTGTTTTGAGATCTGAATCAATCAGAAAATTTTTGAAAGAAATTTTCAAGAATATTTCGACTTAATCGAAATATCCTGGCAGGGTCGCCAAATGATGCTAGCTAATACGGCTACTCATGGGTATTGGTGGAATTACTCACGGCAAACGTAATACGAGGAGACAAAACGCTAAACAACGAGCGCCTACTCGGCTGTTATCAGCATTATTCCATACCTCGCACCTAAGTGTTGGTTATCTGGATCTTAGTCCTCTTTGCTTGCGCAGTGTTAATGACAATATTTATGCCAGCCTACAAAGGTAGTCGTAGGCTGACTTGCGTCTCGCTTTTGAAGAGGTTCTTCGGACGGTAGTGTTCTTTATGGCGGGGTTCTCGTTCGTTCCCGTTTCGAAGAAGTTTTTGTTGAGCTTTTCAGGGATTCCTGTAGCCCCTCAGCCTCGCTCAGGTATGCCAGTGTGGCTAGCGATGTGCGTGGGCATACGTGTAGTACTAGTCGCAAGCAACGATTTTGTACAGTCGCAAGGGAGGTAATGTAAATGGGTGCTGCTGTGACCCAGATGGGACTGGCGTAGGTTAGGATCGGGCTTATACAGTATGACGCCCGTTTGAGGGCTGAGGCGGGAGTGGGGAGGGTGGGGTACAGCTGTTTGGCCGCATCGAGTGCCCTGTTTCGAGCTTTTCTGAGATGTTCCGCGAAATTCAGCCTATTGTCAAAGATCAATTCGAGATACGCGATCTTGCTGTTCCAGTCGATCTCCATCTGACTTTAATTTTGGAAAGCGGACCGTGATGTTTCCTGGCAAATACAATTGCTTGCGTCTTTCAGGGATTGATCGTGAGTCCCTGGGCGTCTACGCAAGTTTTTAGCGCCAACTCGGCGTTCCGAAATGTTGCCATGTCCATGATGTAGATCGTGAACAGAAATACACATAGCGCTGATCCTTGTAGGAATCCAGATAACGTATGCTCTTTGAAGATTCCGTCCCATTAACAATGGCGTGGAATCTTCGATCTTTGTGGTATGCTCTTTGATAGTCGTAACGAGCCTCGGCGGGAAGCCGGCCTTCTTCATCTTCAGGAGTTGTCCGTCATGTCGGATATTGTCGAGTGCCTTTTCCAAGTCCAGGGATGCCATGACGGTCGTCTGGTTCCTGTTAAAGGCAGTAGTGACCTGTCTGATCCGATACAACTGAAGAGTTGTGGAGTGGTTTGATTTGAACCCAAACTGGTTGCTATCCATGAGTTGGTTATCACACCTTGCACCTCTACTTTCCTCTGGCTTATATCACTATCCTTCGAAACAACTACCCAGATCATCTGGTGCCAAGAGACATACGCTTGCCATTTCAGATGCTTGCTCTCTCTAGTTCAGCAGTCTAAGTATTATAAGTAGGAAGAACGACGAATAGGAACCATTTTTTTTTATTTTGCTAGCTTTATTATTACTACGATATCAACTATTTAACTATTTCAAACGTGATTTGAAATTTCAATCTTGATATGATTTAAGCAAGATTGAACTCGATTACGCTTATGCATTTGGCGGTGATAATTTAATTTGAATTTCGCAGTAAATTTCATTAGCACCGCTTTTGTGCCGTAACAATGCATATATAGATATAAAGATCTTAATTTAATTGATTCGGGGAGTCGGTAATGCGCTTCTGGTGACGCAAGGGTCTCATTATCAATGCGTCCGTGTGCGTTCAAATTCGTGTGTGGAAAACTTACCTACACGCGCACGTATGTACATACTTATGTATTTGGCAGTGACACAAGTTGCAATATACATAGAGTGTTTTCCGGTCGCCCCCTCGTTGCGTCACAAGGCTGAACGTTATTTGTTCCATTATCGTGTAGTTAATTCATTGAGAAGCTCATTTGCTCATTAGTCAAGTGCCACCGGTACAAACTACTTCTTTGAAATGGATAACTGCTCCTCGCGATATGCTAGCGAAAGGAAAAGGAACGACTTAAATAATTCGTTGTCTGTTTTTATGGATTCTTTGCATGTTTTTCTTAAAATTTCTTCGTCCAGTTTGAAACGGTGTAATTGATTTTTGACTGAAAATAATATCCGAAAATTATGCTATTGTCGTTACGTAATCATTTTGCAATTTAGGGTTCTATCAGTTAAGTAATCTAAACATTCTACCTAATCTTTCGAGGCTCGCTATCATTCCGTATTTGCTTTCATATGTTTTCTTATTTTAGTTTAGTTTATTGATTGTTCCCAAATAAAAGACGCTTTATAAATACGAAGGCAGAAACTATAGCGCAAGCGATAAAAGATGCTATTAATTTAGTTGGCGTGCAGCGAAGGCAATTAGGCATATTTGTCACTCATGGAACCGCAACTACTGTGGCAGATACAGCTATTCAAGAGTAGACCATAGCTAACATAAATAATGTGTTTTTCAAATCCCCTAAACGGATTCGCCAATTCCAGAACTTCTGTCCAGAAATTCCACAACCACCTGAACTTGTATTAACCAGATGGGGTACCTGGCTTGCAGCAGTATCGTATTACTGTAAACATTTTCAGAGTATCAAAACTTTTATTTCGACATTGAAACCATAAGATTCTGAAGCTATTAAAATAGGCCAAGAACTGTTTTCGGATCATCAAATTGAAGCAGATATAGCGGAAATTTGCTAAAAGTACGCTGTTGTTGGAGAATCCATTGGAAAATTGCAAAATGGTGCACTACCCTTATCGGAAGCACTTATAACTCTCGATAATATGAAAACGGCCCTGGCAAACTTGATGGATATTATAGGGCAGCACATATTACAGAAATTTACAACTGTTTTCAATAAAAATCCGGATCTGCAGAAAATGCGGTTTATAAGCAAGGTTATAAGTGACACACCCGACAGTGAAAGTTATGAAATGAAGGATTTTAAATACGCAAATATTATTTCACTAGATGTAGAATGGTCATTTTCCAAATACAAGCACGTATTTTCATCACGTAGCAGAAGGCTAAATGAATTTACAATGAATATGCAATATTAACGTTGCAATTCTATGCCAATTCTTTACGGTATGATACACCTTCGTCTGCATCCAGCCTTCAACAAAGAAAGGTAAGCACATATAATTTTCTTTCTTACTGCCTTCCCTGGGAGCGACGGTTACAATTGTACTCAACAGAACCAGTATACACGCGTACTATTGTATGTAAGTACATACAAATTTCTTAATTTCATGCCTCCTTTGTAAATTAAATTTTTACCATACGCATTTTACAACACAGTCAACAATTTTTATTTCGTTTTTGTGTAATATTAGTACATACTCCGCAGACCAAGCATGTGAATCGATTTATATACAAAATGCCGGCCGACCTTATACGGTCTGCGCTGCTGTGTGCCAACAAAAATCTCCATCTCTATTGATAAGGCAAAATTCGCGTGCGAAACAAATTATTTATTCAGTCAGCTTAACAAAGGTAACATCTATATTTCCAGGAAATTACTTTTAAAGTGAAAAATATTTACTGAGCAGCTTTAAGTACATTAATACTAGAATTGTAAAATCGTATTTTGTATTTGTTAATATCTTGGGATACGTGCAAATAAATGCAAGAATTGAGGCAAAAAGTTTCTGCAATCCTATCAAAATTGATGCATCGAGAAAAGTTTTATACTTGCACAAGTATAAAACGTAAGCCACACGTGTCGTGTTTTCACCGAGCTGGTCGATAAGGGAAAATATTTGCTTTGGAAATGACTATCGATTTCCTTCTGTCTTTAACGCAAACGAAAAATATTTTAGGAGGATGGTATTTTCTGGGCGAGTTCTGTGTTTACTTCGATAATACGGTTGGCGTTACAGAATATCAAAAATATTAAGTGGTTTTTATATCTAATTGAATAGACGCTTTTCGCGGTGTTATTTTATTGCTTTATTTTTAAGTAATATATTACAGAAAATGCGAACATATTTACACCATCTACACTACAAAAATAAAATAAATATTATTTTGTAGTATCAAATAAAATTTCCTTCCAACCAAATAAAAACACAGGTTAGGTGAAAATCCAAAGCAGTTTCATTTCTGAAGTAAAGTATTGTGATCAAGAGAGTCAAATACGGGTGTAGATGACGTTGACTTGAATCTTCCTATCCGTGTTTTCGCAGATGAATTGAGAAATTGTCGCTAACTTGGTGATGGCGGATCTTCTAGATCTTTGGAAAGGTGGAATGTAAGGTGTCGTTACATATGATTGTGGTAGGCGATAGTTGAGCATGTCAACATTCAACACGAATTTATTACGACCTTGCAAGTTACAGAATGGTGCTGATGCGTTGTTAAAACAATAACAATTTATAATAAGAACTACAACGCGTATACTTAATCCAATAAAATATGTAGGTGTTTTAATAAAAATGGTGGTGTCACATATTTTACTGTATTTCTTGTTGTATGGACTATATACGTTTCTCCGTGTAATTTAACATAAAAGATATAGCAAGAATATTAGATCTACGCAAAACACATTAGGGACCAAATAAATGGTGCTTCTGCCAGTTACTGCAGGTATATTCAAGATGTAACATTAATATGTATACACTACACATAATTGACTACAATAATGACAATTAGTAAAAATTAACACTAACAATATTAACCTTTGCAATAATTAATAATAATTCCAAGACACTGCATTAGACTCGCACATTCTGTCCTGTCGTGGACGTCCTCGTCCTTCTACAAAACTATGGTTTTTGCAAATTAAGTAGGTTACTTTTTATAAAACAAACAGCATTTTATTTCTTATACATTACAACTATTTAACACGAAGCAACAATTTTTAGAGATGATGCTTGCTTCGTTGTAGCAAATCTTTTGTTTAACCACATTGCCTTTGAACAGGGGCGTTCTTTAATATTGCTATTGCCTTTTGACATGTGCTTTTTATATCTAGTTATTGCCTTCTAAGAGACATCTTTGTATATCTAGTAATTGCTTAAGAAGTCCTTTTTTTAATCATGTTATTACCTTCGAACACACTTCTTTTTTTAAATTCTATTTTTCCTACAGATCGTTTTCATAACTATCATCTAACAGGTCCTTTCTAAAACTACCTTTTAACAGGTCTGTACGAATATTACCTGGCAGTACCACTCTTGTCATGTACATATGTATGTATGTATATAGTATTACGTAGGTGCTTGTAGACTATTTTCCAGCTAAATCTTAAGAAAAGAAATTGGTATATTGATTTTATTTTAATCATAACCTATGCAAATTAGAAAATTAAGAGTCATCAAGTACTTGCCTTTGGCGTAATCTAGTTTTGTTACCCTTTGGATTAGTTGTTCATCCGGTGTTTTCTGTTTATATTTCTATTGAATCAATATATATATATAACTAGATAAAGGTAACTAAATCTAAGTTACCTTTATCAACTTCATTCGGGTTATATTTGTTCCAAAACTGTTCTTTTCACACACGTCCCATAAATATTAAATCCATCATAAATTTCGCATAGGGTTTTTGACTGCGACGTTTCCAAATCTATTAATTCGTATTTCACCAAAGATACTTTGAAACAAGCTTTCGCACATTGGTCACCATGCAATAATTATGTTGAATTATTTCTTCGCTCATATTTGCTGGTAAAACACGGTAACGTTGAACAAACCAAAATGAGATCTGCAGACTGATATTCTTTACGTTGTTAAGTTTTTTCCCCTCTTGGGTACGTCTTAAATAAATGTTTTTATTTTTACGACACGTGGTATTGCCGGAATATCACCCGCTTCTCTACACGCCTGTGACCTGGCACTAGTTTTACGAACCTTAATAATCAATAATCATAATGGGTATCAATAATTTGCTTGTATAGTTCAAAATAAATTCATGTTCAAAATTAACGCAACACTCAAATAATTCGGTATAATTTTTACAAAATTGTTTGGTTGGTAAATTATGTTTTAATATGATCAAAAAACATGATTAATGCAACCTTATGGAAAAAATTAGAAATTGAGAAACAAAACGATATTATTGGAAATCTTAAAAAAATCTATAAACAAGAAAAATGAACGAAATAATAAAACCGTAAGAGTAAGTACTCAACCTACCTCTCTCAACGTTCTTCTTGCAGTTAAAGCGGAAACTCTGACATTTCTCATTGCTTCACACAGAAAAAGAATGTCTATATACAAGAAAATAGAATTTCTTGAGTGTACCATTTTATTGGAAGAGAGTATTTTCTTTTACATGTATTAGATGTTGATGTAATACAATTCTGTATTTAGTTCTACATTATGTCAACAGATGTCGTTAGTAAAATATTCGATATTAAAATGAATGCAAAAGTGAATGTAGTAAGTAGCATTAACTACAGGAACAAGAGCAGACTGTCGATCGTCGTAAGACATCGGCAACGTTTTCCGCAATTTATCTCTACGAGGCAAATTGTGTTGAGGAAGTGGGGAGTATTAAAGGTCTTGTGCCCGGGAGAAATTCACTTTATAATTCAAAGTCAACCACACCTGGTGGTAAAAACCACCAATGAGGATGACTGGAAGAAGTCGGTTGACGACTGTTCCTACAACGAGAAGGTAAGCAATGCGATACGTATACCTTACAGAGCTATCGCCCTGCAAAGGTTGTTGTTAAGTATCTGCCTCCTACGTTCGACGTTGAAACGATCGAAACCGAATTTCTGAGTCAAAGTGTGACGATGAGATTAGTGGTGAACATGAAGAGAAACGACAAAACTGCGAGCCAAGAACGAGACCCCCATCAGGTTCCTAGAATCCCGAAGTGAAACAGAAAACGTATTCCGGAGATTAAGAATGGTCAAATAAGCTGCCTGACGGACTCAGAAAAGGCGGAAGCACTTGCGACCTCCTTTCTGGGCCACCTAACGTCAACGTTACGCAACGATCCAGACCAGGGGAGAAGGTTTCGGGCTACCCTGGAGGAAATAGACGATATGGAGGCTTCTCCTCCTATCGTGGTCTCATCCAGAGTGGTCCTGCAAGTAATCAATGATCGTGATAGGTATCATTTAACATCACGAAGAAGCTGTTCAAACACTAGCTTTGCTTCAGGATGGTCGTAACCAGTGTTATACGGTGAAAGCTCTTGGTATTAACTATTCTACCATTGTTAGGAAATAATTACTCAGTTGCAGATTAGTCAAATTATCCATTGTTCTTGGAAACTCTCGTTCAAAGTATATAAAACGGCAAAATAGTTCCATTATACTTTGACGGTCCATTTTGTGAAATGACCATCTGTTTTGTTAATTCATTTTCGCTGCTCTTAACTGGATTGCTTTTTTAAGACTTTTACAAAGGGCGACTTTTACGATTGTAATTCAGCCGCTTGCTGTAACGAAGCCAATCCGGCGTTTCCGAGCCATTTAATTAGTACGAAATAAATTCGTTCCTAATTGAAATGAATGTTTTAATGTCTTCTTCAACGATTTCAAGCTTCGAGCTTATAGTGGTAAGTACACAGTTAATATTGATGAAAATACTCGTGTTTTGTATAATAAAAATTGGAATTGTAAGTAAATCGTGCTATTATAAATGAGTGTATATCGTTTTTACCACCTTCCTGACTTCTACAATATCACACATCTAGATTCTTTAGCAGTAGGAAATTGATCTCATCTGTTCAGTTTACAATTCATTCATTTCTACTTATTGTAAACCCAAAAAAGAGACCCCAAAACGTCGTTGGCGCTATTTATCGCGATGAATGAACTGACCTAGTTCATTGGATGTAAATAAAATTTGGACACTATTGATTAGTGAATAGATGAATATATATTTTTATGTTATGTTTTATTTAATACATTTAACTGTGAAAGGTGTTAGTAAGCAGATTCATTAGTACTAAAATTTAAACTAACGATACTGAAATAAATCATTTTTGAAAAGGCAAGACATCTTTTCTTTTTTTTTAAGACCGTTTAAATATGCATTTCTATTATTTTACAAAATGTACTAAATGGTGATAGTGAGATTTGTTTGAAATTAGAAAAAATGAATGAAAAATTACACTGGATTGTTAAGAGAGGCACTGCTGTACTATGTCTTATACAATTGTACTAAAATAGTACAATTGTACGCCCTAGAACAACACTGGTTACTGGCTACTGTCAATGTTAAGAACTTAATATTTTATTTTATAAATTTAACCGTTTTTATTTATTTGTAAAAGTAATATTTGTCTTGTGTAAGTTTATGTATTTCATATTTAGCATCATTTAAACTTTAACGTGTACGCATTCAATGTAAAAATACGTTTAATTTCTTATAAAGTTCGCAAATATTTAAAATTCGTCAATGCTCTAATTAAAAATATCTTTAATAGTCATTTATTATATCTGTTTTATGAAGCTATTGCTAATGCACGTATCGGATCGAGTGCTAGGCAAGGAATCTCCGCCAGTTACCGCCGGTAACGTACAAAGCATCCAAACTTCGTCGGAAGTCGAACGTACGAACTGCCACGACTGCCTGCCTTTGCTCTTTCGCCTGTGAGTCACGCAGCGCTCAAACCCGCACTATAGTTGGTTCCTGATTTTTCCGGGACAGCAGCTCGGAGCAAGATACTAGAGGTGGTGTATCAAATAAATACATGAAATAACGCGAGCATCTGGATAGCCGTGAGTTGTATAGCATCTTTTTGCGGTAGTGATCGGCTATTTGTTGCTGTCGCCGAACCAGACGTTCATGCTCCGGTAGGATTTAGTGGTGGCCCTAAATTGATCGTTCCGATACATTTGAATGCGTACACAAAGGAACCGAATTATGAAATCCATATATACTACTTATGTATTTGAATGTTAATATATAGGAAAGAGTACCATATTTATTTTTGCCAAGGGAATTGTTTATTTAATAAATATATTTTGTATATCTACGTACTCTGTTTAATTTGAGAGCAACTGATTAAGCAAGTAAACACATAAGAATTACATATAAGCAATTGGTTCTTTCGCCTCACAAGAAAGATATACCGAAGCAGACGACTAGCGGCATTGTTCTTCAAACTAGGAGAACGTAACAGTCAATATCATCTCATTTCAGGAAGTTTCCCGAACATAAGTGGCTACACAAATATTAAAAATTAATATAAATAATTACCGGACTTTTAAATAAAATGTTGCTCTCGAAACTCAATTTATGAAAACAAAATGATATGGTTTCAGAGTGGGAAACCAACTAACGGCGAATTAAGCAAGGATTCAATCATCGTAGTGGCACAAGAAATGTGTCCAGAAAAAGATTTATTGCAACAAACGCTGTGGCGTTGATATTGCAGAAAATATATTAATTCAATAGTCTTACAAAAATCGACTTTTAAAGTGGTTCTTTTTGGGCTATTTCAGATATTACTCAGGTGTTAATTTTCATTCGAGGGATAGATACAAAATCACGTACTTGAATACTGTGGCACTGAAACACTGAAACACTTCACTATTACCACTTACCACAAACACTTCACTGACACTGAACATACGCAATACTGGAGTTCAGTATTGCTGTTGAAGATGATAGCTTAGCTATCGAAACGTACGTTCAGTGTCAGTGAAGTGTTTGTGGTAAGAGGTAATAGTGAAGTGTTTCAGCCGATAGATACAAATTATGAAGTGTATGAAAAGCTTCTTGACATTCATGGAATTCACTGCATGACCACTGGGGAAGATATTTTTAAAGAGGTTGAAAATGCTGTTGAGAGAAACTATGTTCAAAGGAAAAACTTGAAGTGCATCACTGATGATGCCAGAAACATATGTGGAAAAAATCCCGGATTGGCAGTGCATGTGGGTCGGTTTTGGACCATAGGCCGTAGTTTGGAGACTCTTGATCCAGAGTAGTACGATTGTCATTGCCAATGCAGTACAAGCTAGCAATAAAATGGTCGATTTTGTTGTATCAAAAGTACTGGTGGAAATAAATTTTACTTTCATAAAGAGGTTCACGATGTTTAATTCGCAGCAACGACATCTTAAACTGTAGTAGGGCAACAACCTCGTGTTATAATTGGTACTGTAAAAATCAAAATGTTACTAAAAATGCACGAATCAAGAAATTAAAACCCTTCATTAAACATAATTCAAATTAAAGTCGGAAATTTTTAAAAGTGAATGCATGTGTCGAAGAAAAATTGTTTCTCTGATATATTTTTTCATTCTCTAATTGATATTCCATCCACGTACTCACAGGACAAAATGAATTTTATGGGCATTACTCATCCACTCTATTTAGATTATCTTCTCAATTGCATTTTCAAGATGAATAATGATATAATGGAAAAACATTCTCTCGAACGAAAACGGTTATTCCAAGCGTTACGTAGATTTCAGATAGTTTATGTCTTCGAATTAACTCGACAAATGAATTTTAGCCGACCGTCAATGTATCCGATCCTTCATTAATTTCGCTTCTATTTTAATTAAACGGACGCGCTCACATTGTGTTAGAGTTTACGTCGTTCCTGTCCGGATCTGGCTCTGTAGCGGACGGTCACTTAACTAGATCGAGTTTAATGCTAAATTGTAGAGGTCCAGTGTATGATGGTGTTAAGTGGGTCACGCAGGAAGACTGGATTTCGCTATGAATATACATTTGTAAATTAAAATTATTTTTGAGAATTTTCCTTTGTTAACATTGGTATAAGTATGCTTTATATTTTAGAATGTTAGAAGAATTATGTGCCACTTTTAGAGCCGGAAAAATGTTGGAAGCAATTTTTTTTTAATTTAGTTTAATAGGAACTTTAGATGTTAGCATTGTTATTGCGTGCTGTATTTAACAGTCTTTCTAATCAAAGAGCTAAATTTTATAAGAAAAGATGCCGCATTCAAAATATTTTTAATTTTTGTATGTTTCGCTTCATTCTATATTATGATTTGAAAAAGGAGATTTGGCCACTTCTGAGACGAACACTTTATAACAATAATGTCCGGTAGAGGTTCATTTGTTTCGTTTCTTTTTATTGAAGATATACTTATCTAAATAAAATTATGATTTCCTGACACCAATTTGTTGCATATAGAGTTTCGTCACATAATTCAGTGTAACCACGAGCGTCTGTTAAATATAACAATCGCCCGTAGGAAATAAGAGAATGTCCTGTATTTAGAGGAGTTCGTTATTTAGAGGTACAGCAGAACTGGAAGAATATTTTTTAAATAAAGGATGACATACACAAAATATAAATCGAAAGTGGAATTTAATTCGTTTTACATTGTTGTAATGCATCTTGTCGCAGCTTTTCCGTCCGCGCATTTATCACCTTTCAATGAGAATGTTTTTGTTGGCGACGCTCTAAAAACAAACCCATTTCAACTAAACACATCTCTCGAATTGTAATTTGCCAATACTAAATATATGTTCCTGTATTCCGAACATTTCTAAAACAAGTCCACCTAATGGGATGCGTTTTAAGAAACCCTCTTTCTTTTTCAATAAATTCGCCAAATTTACCAGCTAATAATCTAACGGAAAGTCTGAATTTTTCGTCGCGCTTTATAGTTTCTATGTTATCTCCTGAAATTAAATGTTTGCAGTTGTAATACATTATTTTTATTTGTTTATATTGTAAGGAAAGCTAGGCTTTTCTGTCTCCCACCGAAAAAGGCAAAAATGTTGTCCGATAACTGGGGGTGAACGTATCTTAACCGTTCGTGATAAAATATGCTGCCCGTGACCGTTACATAGAGTGTCCACTAAATAGAGGTGCATATTACTATAATATTAATGTAACGTATTCGGGGAAGTCATCAGTGTCCACTGAATAAAGATGCCCGTTAGAGGCGGTTACACTGTATATTGGAATTCTTGATGTGACTTAAAATTTGTATTCTGCAAACAGCAAGCATAGAATCTAGTTTTACTTTGCATTGTATTTGAAGTTCCTTTAAAAACACTAGAGTTATTTAAATGTTCTCGAAGCGTCAGATCCAAATTACCGGAAATATCGATTAACTCAGTAAATATGCTACTATCTTCTGATTTTTTGCTAGCATCAGCTAACTATGAGATTCTTCGTGCTTAGTGGTAAAATGATGTAGATTTTTCACACCAGTTCTAGCCCAACTGATATCTGATGATCCAGACTCAGTAATCTAGAATAATACTCACTTCACATCCATTTAAACATTTTTTTATAAATCTCTATGGAAAAATGTCGTGTGGATATTTTATTTTCGTCTCTTCTTTCCATTATTCTAGTTAGTTGGGGTAATGCCCTACTTAATTCCTTTATTATAATTTGTCTCCCAGAGGAAGACACTTTCCAAAATTATATTAATTCGGTTCAAGTTCATGATAAACCTACGAATTTATCGCTATATCACCACGGGTGAAAAGTCTATGCTAAATAACAACATTCCTTTCTGTAGCTGAAAGAATGCTGGTCGCGAAAATTGTACGTCCAAAACGTATATATACCGATGACTTTGGTTTTTAAAGAAACACGATAATATCTACAAATGGAGTGTTATTAACGAATTAGGTTTTAATATATGTAGATGTAGTGCTATCTCATTTACACGTAAAATATTCCTGATTATAGATTAGCGCTGTTACACCTTGAAGAATTTGGGTATAGTATTCGATTGTGGTTTACCATTTCGTAAACACATAACGTGGAGCTTTGTTCTATGCGTATGCAGTATTTGTTACGTTATACAGGCTGAATCTCATTTATTATTGGAGATAGAGAATACAGGTTAAAATTTTGTGTTTGTTACAAACCCAAAGAGAAAATGGACCTCTAACAAATGATGTTCCATATTGGGAAAGAAAACGAAGAACTCATTTTCTTCTTGTACTTTTAGCACCTTTATTTAGTCTTGCAGAGAAAAACTAAAAACAACAATTCACAAAAACAATGCTATGCGATACTCTGGTTTTATCATGGTTCTTGTACCGATGTGTTGACTTGTCCAAGAATTCGGAGAATTCATAACTCTTGCATTCGTTTTATTTATGGATGTAAGAAAATTTCACAAATTGCACAATATCAATATTTTTTCCTCATACTTATTCGATCATCTCATGATATTTTTTTGAATGTTGGTGGACATACGTATGCAAATGGTTGTAAAACACCCATTTGCGTCACATGATTTTGAGCTTGGCATTTTAACTTGGCACCTTTAGCTTACTTATTCATGAAAACAGACTGTGTGTTGCATAGAAGTCTGAGTGTGGCCAATTATTCTTGCGCCTACATTGTTTTATTTTTTCTTTTTTTCTTTAGTTGCGCCGTTCTGAATATTGCTATGCGTTGGTAATATAGATGTAACGATAATTAAAAAATATTATTATTATTATGTTCTGAATGCCACTCTAAACCTTCTACCTAATCGTGTAGATCAACATTTTTATATGACGTTTCGGCTCGTTCTGACTATCATCGACTTTCTTATTTATCGGCGCCGTATTAGATTTCGATACCATCAGAAATAGTTTATTAGTAACAGAAAAATGTCGCATATTAACAAAGGAAAACGAGATATGTTTAGCGTTCTTCATTGAACAGACCGAAATACAACAATGGTGAGTACAATTGTATTTATAACGACCTATTATAGCCTTTTTCTAGATCTTGATAGAAACTTGGCTAAAATGGTTTGATAGTTTGAAATGTCATGGCTACCTTAGTTGAAATCAGCAAAAAAACTCTTTCTGACGGTATCAAAATATGGCGTTGATACGAAATAAAGAAGGTGACGGTGATCAGAAAAAACTGAATCGTTATATAAAAATTCGAAGAACACCATTAGATAGATGATCGAAGGAGGCTTTGAGTGTTTTTAGTTTTTCTCTGTAAGACCAAATAAAGGTGTCAGAGGTTAAAGAAGAAAAATAAGTGTTTTTTCGTTTTTCTTTCTTAAAATATCGAACGTCATTTGTCACATGTCCATGTGCTTAGGTTTGAAACAAACACAAAATCTAACAACTTTTTCGAATTCAAACATACCCTCCATTGCCAATAATACGCGAGATTCCCACGGTGAGAGTTGAAAATGAATCAGCCTGTATATCATATTGATTGGTACTTTCGAAACTTGAGTATGGAAGCATTATTTAGAATCCTCCGTATGAGGTAAGCATATTCATTCGCTAAAAGAATATTCCTCAGAAGCTGCTCAAGTATCTACCTTTCAGATTGGATGGGTTTGGTGTACTCTCCTTGCAGTGCAGGCGATTGCTTTGTTTTGTACAATTTAATTTTTTTCGTTTCGCGATCGTCAGCCCGTTATGTCTTTATATTTCAGATTCTTATTGGTTTCATGTGTGTTATAGTTGTATTTGTTATAATTGTATTTGTATAGAGTGTGGGTAAGTCACCAAACTCCTATGGCTGTACATTATTATTTAAACATAAAGGACTAACCGGTTTTACTTTGCTACAAGAGATTAGTAGCAGATTTCTTTAAATTCAGTTTTAAAATTTTAGGGATTTAGGGACTACCTTTAGACCTTGACTTTATTATTTATTATGCATTTTACAAAAAATCTTTCATTGTATAGCATTTAAGATCCTTTAGAAGCGTTTCCACTGCATTTATGAGCTATTGTTCTGGTTTAGTATATTCTATGGACAGTTGATTGTCTAATTTTGGACTGTGATATTTATTGAGTGCTTGTTAATAACTTGGTATCCAGAATCTAGTTCCGCTGACTTTGTAGCAAAGTTACTACCCGCGAGCAGATGTAAATTCAATAGAGACCCTGCTTTCGATTATCGCTTCTTACAATTCAAAGATTTTTTTGGTGGTTGTTTTTTTTCGTCATCGGTATTGCTTTTTCCTTTAATTTATTTTTCTATTAGTCTGATACCGAATGAAGCGATGCGTACAAATATACGTATAGCGTCATTTTTTATACATTTAAAGTTATTTCAGTGCAATCTTATTTTTACTACCCGAAGCGGAGGATCCTTACATTGCGATAGAAAATTTTACCCAATCAAGGATTCATTTATGTTCGGGCATAGGTATTGTTATCTCTGAGATGCCGATGCTTTGAAATATCATAACCACGTATTGAAAAAATATACGCTTGCAAAATGGTCATTTAACTGTGTAGCAAAGTTGGATGAAAATGTTGAAATGTATGGCAAAACATTACACTCAATCAAAAAAAAAACACGCTCACCGTTGTTTCTAAAAGATATTATTATTACTCTATGACCATTTCGCTTTATAAAATTATTGTACTTTCTCTTAATATTTTAGTTTTAGTTTTAATGCAGTAAGGCAAAATGTACTGTTATGGCACAAATGTCCATATCCAAGGTAACTGTCATTCGCACCTATTATCTATGCGTTCGCTCAAGTGCCATGTCCGAATAATCCCCCCGTTAATGGCAATTTAATTAATTAGTTAATGTTATCTCTAGCTTTCGCATAATTTGGGAAATTAAATATCACTCGCTAAGAGGTCAAGTCTCATAATAAGAGTCCATATTCAACGATTGCGAGTACATAGAGTGTGTCTTTAAATTGCGTGCTTGCATGGCATATTGTACACTGTAATAGAATATTTTAACGAAAGAAAATTTAATTGAAAAATTATTCATTGAAAATGTGTATCCTAATTGGCCGTGATTTTATATATGCTATCGGAAACAAAGAAGTCAATGGAAAACAGAACATACGCTCTTCTTTAGGACAACTTTTTTGTGACAGTTGTTTGCGCTAGTTGGAACCGAAGTTTTTATTTTTTCGTGTTTACATAAGTGAAAAAAATATAATTAACTAGAAAGAATTTTCGAATCATGAGCTTTCGTGATTCAAAAATTCGTTCTAGCTTTACCTTCTTTGGATAAAATTTACCCATAAAAGTTTTGGATGCGAAAGAAGTTCTGTTCGGCATCAGCTAGAAGCAGGACGTCTTCGGACGGCCGTCATCCAAGAATATATTACTACTGTTAAGAAAATAATTGACGAGAACAACAGAGCCATGTAATGTGCTGTAACAGTGCATCAACTTAATATTGAACCCTCAGCTATTAAGATAATCATACACAATCACCTACATTTAAAAGAAGTTGTCGCCACATTAGTTTTCTGACCGCTTAAAAGCGATGCCATTCGATTTTAACCCTCTTGAATAATGGCGCACACTATTCTTTTCCAAAATTGTGACAGAGACCATGGATCCGTACAGGTGTACAAACATCAACAATGCTATAGAAGCAGTGAGCTATGAAAAAGGTTATGTGCGGGGTGATTTTTAGAAGACTGGCCTGGTACACCGAAAGATGCTGAATAGATTTCCCAAGAAGAGCATTATGTTGCATCACGATGATGCATCGTTCCATACCGCAGTTCCCAGAAACTAATGCTTAGCTCAAAAATTATATCAGTAATAGAGTATCCACCATATTCACCTGAATATTTTTTAAAAGAAAATGTCCTGAAGTGGGTAAACTGCATCTGGTATTCCTATGTATAGGGAATATCGTTAAAATGAATTAATGTAGGGCATCTAGAAAACATAAACATAATGAACCAAACTTGTATCGTGCGCTGTGGAAACTGAACACTCTGTATATATCAATGTAATCTTTTGTTGTGCAGAAATTTGTTCCCGAATATTTTTTAATTAAGAACCTTTTCACTCAATTGCCCAGGAAAGGAATTATCTTCTATGCACTTGTTGGAAACGATGTATGGCGTACCGCTCAAGCCACTACATAAATATGTGAAGGTATGGGTGGAAGCTTGACTAACGTACATCGTGCTTCCTACAATTTCTTCTTATCATTTATGACATGAGTTCTGCTATACATTTTAAAACTTTTGATGAAAATGTTAGCGTTTAACCGTCATTAATTCTGAAATTCTGATAAATATCACATGAATGGAAGTATAATTATTTAATTTACATTTTCTTGATTCCAATTTGTTACTCGCAATTTACCGAGGCAGATGTCATAACGTATGTAAGGCAGGATAATGCGCCATTTCAATAGTAAAATCGATTCTACCGCTCTGTGTAATAGAACTGGAATATAACGTGACCCATTTTTGGATCCATTTCCCCGCTTCTATTACTGACATAGATTTGTACTCAACAGACGCCACGATGTTCGTACATTTCGCAGCGGCATGGTAGTGGAACTTATTGATCACTACTACTATACCCAGTGTGTATGATTCTATATCATCCGAGGACGTGCTTTTACGACAATTTGTGCCCAATAAAATTTGTAAATTCATAGGAGACAGGCGATAAATCTGTTTCAGCCATCTTCCGCGAAATGTACGCTTATTAGAAATATGACACTGTATAGAGAAAAACAGCTGAAAATATAAGTACAATAGAAATGCTGTGGGTATACGAATAAATCTCCTTTAATTAAAATCTCACTTTGACCTAGTAAATCCTCGCCGTTTCAGTGAGCAAGGACAGCGCCAATCCCTTTTTTTAGTCTTCTTAATAGCGTTTTTGTTCAGTGTACGCTTTTATTAAATCCGCCAGCTTCTAAATTGGGTTATTTATAAAATGGCCGGTAACAGACTTGGTTAAAATGAAAAAATAGATTTCTCTTAGCACCTCAAATATACAGTGCGAGCCATTTGAAATGGAAGCACCCCTGTAAAATCTAGATTTTGCATCAAAATGAAACCAATTTTCTATATGTACTGGATCAAAAAGTCTATTTCCAGACAAAATTTCAGTTTATCTAAATTTTTAAGACACTATAATTATTTTTCGAGGTCGAAAATAACAAAATTTTATTAGCGATCTTTTCATTAAAAATCTGAATTCACTATTGAATTTAGAAAGTCCTGAAATGATTTTAATCAAAATTTCATGTTTATCAATAAAAAAGTTGTGAGAGAATCATTTTCAAACTCTACCGTAAATTATTTCATAAATCCACTTCCTACAACATTCATTGACCAAGGTAAATTAAGATTTATTTGAAAAGAATGAATTAGGAACTAACTAAACTTATTGTTAAGTGCCAAAAAATTGCAAATAAGCATGGTTATATAATAACCAGTTAGATTCTTTAAAATATCTAACTGCAATTAATAAAGTGAATATAATAATACATCCACTAAATAATAAATTTTAAGGAATTAAGTTTTTTAAATAATCTCGTTTTATTTTTATTTAGTGCATTTTAGTATTATACTATCTTCAGGTTTCAATTGTTGATAGCAATTGTTATTTCATCCAAGAAATTCATGTAATTTATATAAAATCCAAGGTAGGGCGTGATGTCGATATTAATAATTCATAAAATATGTGAAATGTAGGCTGTGACAATGATAGTTACTGCATAATTGTTCATTGATAGTTGAGTGATTACAAACTAGGATTGATAATTGTGGAAGTATTTTTGAATAAGGAATTGCACTTGTTTACTTGAATTTTAGCTGTTATTTTTTCATAAATTTTGATCTTGGTTAGTAGATTAAGTTGTAAGAACCGAATTTATAAAATAATGTGCTGTAAATTAAAACAGATTGGCTTGTATTGCACTGTAAAGTTTGAATAATGATTAGAGCGCAACAAATCGATTGCCTAGCAGTAGCGTTTCTACGCTGGGTTAACCGGGATAAATGTGCGCATTATTTAGAACAAAAAACAATAAGAGAATTTACTATATTTTTACGTAATAGAGTATTAAAATTTTCTCTGACAATTTCACACGAATTCCCTAAGGACAACGAAGTGTTCTGCAATTTTTGTATTGCATTGGCTACTGGAACGTAATTGTCGTTAATAGTTTTTAATTCTGCTGCAACTTGAGGATTTTGGAATTGCGTTTAACTTAGCTTTACTGCAGCTGCTTCTTTACCGTCCAGTTCAGTTAAAATTACTAATCTGATCTCTTCAAAATGTTTCAAATAATAGATTGCTGCTTCTAACCATGTAACCCATCGCATAGGAATTGGCTGAGGCGGTTGCGGTATCTCAGGACACTGTAAACGAAATAGCCGAATACGTTTCGGCGATTTAAGAAAAACCGTTTTTGTCTGTGCTATTAGTTCATCCACATCGGGACAACATTTTTGTATAGTGTCTGCTAAGGTGTAAAGCATGAAGCAGACATGTGCAGCAAATTCGGTTGAGCAGCTTTGAATAGTTGACCTGTGCGAAGGATAACCGCGGCAGCATCGGTAACCATCATTAACACTTGCATTGGTGAAATTTAAAAGTTGTCTAGTGTTCTAGCGAATGCATTATGAACAGCTTCGGCAGTACATCTTCGCTGTCTTTTACAGGCTAGCAAATAATGGTGTGACGGTCCTTTCAAGGTTATTATCCGTGCTAAAATCGATACTACGAAATGTTTCTGTAGTTTCATCTTAGCCACAACCGTTCACTTTTTATTGCGGTTTTCACATAATTCTCAATCTTCTCGCGCACTGACGGCAATTACTTATTTACATGGTTCCTAGTTATATAATATAATAATAAAGTTTATTATGGTTTCCAACATAATAATCTTTATCGCAAACCAAACACCTGATTTCTTTACATATTTATTACATATTAAGTCTAGTAGCAAACAGACAAGTTGATGAATTTCTACACATTTTGAACATTTTTAATGCTTTCCGTTCAATTCTGACGCTGATCAACTTTGCACTACGATATGTATTACACATAGCATACAGCATAGAAGACCGGGAAGTGCCGACATGTAACGAAGCAGCTCTGTATCCCCCCCAACCTCTCGCGGTGAAACACCACTGGAAGGCAACGAGAATGTTGCGCTCTGATAATATATTTCAATGAATTCTTGAATGTTGCATGGAAACACCTAAACTGTTGGCCGTTGCTTATTTTTCAATTTCAAGTTTCGTCAAGTTCCTCCAGCACTGGTTTGTAGTATCTCAGTCCCCATTTGCTGATAGTAATAGATATCTCGACGCTGTTATTGTTAATACTATACTCTCCCTTTTGCTAGAGGTAATCAACAATTACTAGATTTCCCATGCGTTTTGTTGTGCGCCCTCTTGTGTTTCTTCATAATACTTCTTAATAATTAATTTTGCGAATGCTAACCTCATCCACGCAGCTCCCTGCATCACAAAGTTTAAAGCGTAATTTTATTAGGGAGTTGCAAAGCCCTTAACCTCAATGCACAATGCATGCGACATTTTTAAATTACAGTAAGCGTATAAAATACACAAAGTAATGTGATATTTAATTCTTAAATTACTATCAATGTATAGTCTAAAATTTGGAACGTTATCTTTAAGGGCAAGTTGAATGCCGTTAGCATGCAATTTAATATTATTAAGTACATGTGAGCGACCTCGGCCCACGGAACATTAAGCAGCACGATTTTTCTCTCATTATGAGTAAGCAGTGACGTTTAGCTATACTAAACAAATTTTGGAGATCTTGATTCGTTCTTTGAGTAGCATTCTCCACATTTTTAGGGAAAAAAAGGACGAATACAACTGCACGTAAATGATAAAACATGAAAAGTTGTGAAAGAAAAACAAATGAGACGCGTAAATAGAGAATTGTAAACAGCCCAAAATAAAGCCTTGAGGTACTACACTGAGAGAAAAAACTGGTTGAAGCAACTAAGAATTGGTTGACCCAATCAACTTTGTTTGTTAGATGTACTCAGCAGTCCATATGGTTTAGAATTTGGTCAAACCTTTTAAATGGAATCAATTTTAAAACGAATATTCAACCAACTTACATTAGAAAGTTGGTAGAAAGCAAACAACAAATGTACTTGTAGAATCAAAAATGCACACGTATGCATAAGGAAATAAATAATCTCGAAAACGAAAAGTAAGATAGATATGCCGGCTGTGTAAATCTGGCTTAGATAAACAAGTCCGTCTTTATGGAACTCTATTTGCGTCTGTTATGTGAAGTGAATTTTGTGGTTGATCTAAAAGTGAAATGTTTTGAGGCCAACACAAGTATTAGTTTGATTTAACAAAAATAATTGAACCAAAGTTAAGTTCTAGTTAAATGAACACATAAGTATGCAAAATGTTGTGGTTTATTGGATTATCCAATTCCTTTCTCTCGGTGTAGATTGGAACCAGAACCTCTTATCCTACAAATAATTTTCAAAAGAAAACTAATAGCGTCCAAACTCATACCAATAAAGGCCTTGGACAAGCCCATGAAAACTAATACCATAATCTTACTAAGGTTTGTGGCAGATTGAACGTCATCAGTAATATTAGCTGGAGCAGATGCACAACTGAAATCTGGTCTGAATTCGGATTGAGTACCAGGTAGTAAATAGAATGTAGAAATGTAACCAGGTAGTTGTTTTTTAACGATAAGAGGCTAATAGGCCGTCTTCCACACAGAAGGCAATACATTGAATGTTGTATAAAAACTAAACAAAAGCGTTAAGAAAGGAATGACAGGAGATTCAGCTTCCGCATCAGAGGTTTCTACAAAGGAGAACCTGACTACTCCAGGCTTGAAATTGTGCTTATAAAAATTAGTAACATCAGGATCAGGAGGAGCACCAGTATCTGAGACCGCACAAAAATATTTGCGTATTTAGAAGGTTTCAAAGAATATTAACATTGGGCCTTTGACAAATGTTCAAGTCTCGTAAATCTTTCCAGATGTTTTCCCTGCTGGGATCATTTAGCTTATATCCAAAATAACCTTTCTTTTCACGTTTATCTGTAATTTCTAAGAGATTTGTATTTATTCCAACGAGAAGGTAAATTAGTTTGTTTAATTTTTTTGGAGCCCTGTTTCTTAAAGACATAGTAATTTGATGTTGTAAGTAAACTAGGTGGACGAGTGACATGATTTTATAGGGACAAAGAGTAAGGTGTATTCATTAAATAATCTGACCTTATCATCAATGCAATTAACTTCATAAATATTACGCCAGGGAATATTTCTCGTATTGCAGAAATAAATCCCGATCAAAGTTACGAAAACTGCGAAAAATTGGATCAAATTTATAAGTATCCGTTATATAAGTATCAACTTTATGAGTACCCAAATCTACATATATATATACCCATTTACGAAACTTGCTAGTAAGTTCGCTATATTTGCCATCAACGGGCAACAACGGGGGCGGTCGGGCAACCTACTTCAGTGCGAGAGAACTTTTAAGAATCCTTGGCCTAACAACGGCGCGGCGGACGTGCTGCCTGGAGCACCGGATCGATACGGTCGCGACGTTCCTGTCGTAACGCCGGAGTCTATCGCAACAGCCAGCGAGTCTCCACCAGTCAGCGCTGTTCGTGTTTAATTGGCAAGGGAGTTTTGCGAATCCGTCGTCGTATATACTTAGGCTACTATTAATATCGATTATTCGCTAGGTCCATATCGTAACGTTATTTATGGTAACCACTTTCGCCAACGGTGCACATTCGCTCGAAATAGGAAAATGTGTGGATATATGTAGATGCAATTTGTACTGTGGTGGTTGTATACAGGACGATCGCTCCTTTTATAAGTACGCGTCTTTGCCCCCTTGCGTTCGGTATGTATATACGTATTTTGTGTTTCCATATTCAGTTTCATCAGATCCTATATTCTCACAAATCATAGGTTTAGTGAAACATAGAGAAAAAGACTTTTTACTCGCTTACTTTCTTATTTATATACATAAACTTATGCCCTTTTATCGTTAGATGTAAGGTTTTGTGTGATTGGGTTTATTCTCTTGCTTTGACCTTCTCATTCCAATTCATTTCTCTATTTGTTGTTGCCTCTCTTATCCTAACATTTTACGTTTTTCTTGGTCTTTCTTTTGAGTTCTTCCCTATTATCTTTGTTTGATCACTTTTTTGGTTTTTCTTGCGTCAGGCATGCAACTAACATGGCTACGCCTCCTTAGCTGTTTCTCTTTTATATTGCCCTGTACTGGTCTTATTTTTAAGTATTGTATTTTCTGTTGTAGATTTTCCTTTGTATTTACCAAAGTCATATCATCCGCGAGTATATCTCAGTTACTTTTCTTTGCTCTCTGCATTTATACAAGAATGTTATATAAAAAGGAGAGAAATCTAATTCAAATTATTATAGCCCATACCAACAATGCTTACTTTTCTGATAATCATCGAGATTGCATCTAAGATTAGAATAACAAGCTAAAAAAAAAGCAGGTGTTAAGCCCTAGTCAAAATGGTTACAGAAGGAGTAGGTCAACGACACAGCCATTATAGATCTGGTTGAAGAGTTGACAATAGCATTTAATAACATACAGGAGACATAAGAGGAACAACCTATAAATTACTACATTCGTATCTGGCAGAAAGAAAGCAAATAGCTTTCTAGGAGAATAAAAAGTCCATTTCTGTTAAAATAAAAAAAAATTAGCGCCCCAAAGATCTGTATTGGATCTTCTCTTGTTGCTAGCGTACATAAATGATATTCCTGGGAGTGTTAGCTGTAGCAAGTTATATAATTACATACTGACATGCTTGGAATATGTGGATGAGATAAGTGTAACCAATAAGGCGAGCTGGATACCTACAATTTTCTCAACTAGCACCACTATTCTATTCTTTGCAGTAAAGAGGACCAGACAGTTAGCGAATTATTATGGAATTAAACTCATAATCAATAATCATTTGAAATAATAACGTAGATTTCCACGGCGTAAGTCAGTTGAAAAAAAGCATGTTCCGGGTTTGAATCGTATCATTGTAAGTAATCGAAAGCTCGGCGTTTCACCCGAACTTCTATAAGAGAAGGGAGAAGGGTGGTAGGCCACGATTAGCACTGCAGTTGATTTTTGCCTTTGACATGGTTTACATGCTGACTTAACGTGATCAATTGCCTCACGGTCGGTTAGTTTCGTTCTTGCCGTGGTTTAGACGTTGAGTTACCATGCCAACTGTAACCTTCTCCTCAAGAAGCGTGGGCAAAATGCCGACTTTTTTATTACCAACCATGACATCATCAAATGATTTTTCCATATGGTTAATTACGTCGAAATATGCCAAGGAAATGCCAGATTTTCATAATTTGAAGCCAAATTATATTAATTCAGTAGTGTACTTAGTGTAAATGAATAAAAATATCTGTAGAAATATTGTGATATATTTGCAGATAATAACATCTCGGAAAGTATCAAGGAAATTTCAGATTTTGTTGATTTGTCGACGAAAGTCAAATTATATAATGGCTTCTAATATTTCTTCTTCTGTTGTTTCCATTTTAACTTTTGTTAATTCTTGAAAATGTTCCTTTCATTTCTCCATTACATTGTCTTCTACGATTATCATTGTTTTCGCTGAGATACAACTTACTTTAAATGATGCAGTAAGTAGTCACTGCATCTGATTTCGACATGAATTTTATTGAACTTTTATGTGATATATATATATATATATATATATATATTTTTTTTTTTTTTTTTTGATAATCTGCTTGATATTTATTATATTAAATTTGGTTAACTATAGAATTATGAAACACCCTGCAAGTTTCAATATGATGATCAGACCTCATAGCGAGAAAAATTCCATTCACAAAGGTACAGCCCTCCGAACACGTGGAAGTGGCTCACCGTGTATATGTTTTATTCAAATTACACAAAGTAATATTTGTTTACTCAAATACAAATAGCACTGCAAAACATTCGATAATTCTTTCTCCAACTCTAGTAATCTGTAAAAGCATACTGCTCTGTATTATCCCGTGAAAAAATAAAGAGGAAACAACCGAAGATAAAGTAAAGCGATAAAATCCGCAAAAAAGAGAAGTATCATTCGCTGTCGTGGAAATAGATAGCTGTGTTTTAGCTGAAATAACTCGACCTAATAAGTGAAATAACATGTGCCAACTCCACGGAACTGCGAAGCTCCTTCCAGATCGATACGATGCTCCAGAAACTATCCGAAAGGGTGACTGACATGGTGGCTGATGGCCAGGGAAATTTAAACTCGAAAACAAGAACGTCGGATGCCTTGAGTAATTCCGACTGACGCCGCACTTTGTCTGCACACGGGAAAATTCTCATGAGACACGCTAACATCTCGCAAAAATCCCAACACATAGCGAGTTAATAAATTGAGGAAGACAATCTGATATTCTTGAGCTGAACGTGAGACACGGTAGGTTCGTAATCATACGGAATCCATTATGTGCGCTGAAATAGTTGAGTCTGTGAGCGTTGAGTTTATTTTTGAGTTATATTTTTTTATTGAGTTACATAAATGGCGTCCGTTAATTAATAAATTAAATCCATTAAATTTGACACATGATGTATTTAGCAATGATTTGTTTTTTATTTTCTAATTTACAAGAAGAATTACATTAAAGTCAGGCGATAAAGGACCACGTAAACCCGTAAGTTTTCAGGTTTTTCTAGAAATTTACGTTTTTTAAAATCTCTTTCGATTGTGTAATATTATTAAAATATTATATTTGTTCTGTTCATGATAACGTTTTTGATTGATTTAGTTGTTTGTCTTTTTTTTTAAATTGCGTTTAAGAATGGTTCTCTACATTTCTAAAGAACACAAGGACATGATTATGTCTCATTCAGGAGCTCAACGCATCTATCAAGAGATACATATGTCGTTCTGCTATACGGAATCTTAACCGAGAACATGTGCGGATGAGAAATATCTGACTAAAATATTTTTATTTTACGTTTTTGTCGAACTAATTGCCACAACAGCTTCTACAGGATTGAATAAATTACATTAATTTATCGAAAAAGCAAAGTTACTACCTATCCGCTATACACAAACGCGTTTCACCGTCTAATTCAATTAGTTTATTAACTTTGTGATTTTAAGCAAAAAAAGAACAAAATATGATTGGTGTTGTGTTACTTTACACATGTACAACCGCTCAAATGCATTAGATATTTTGTCACATGATCCCTCGGTGCTATCCAGACTTTTTTAATCTTATCATCTCTGAGCTTTTCAAAATTAGCTTGCGCTAAATTCAGGTTTGCATCAGTGAAGCGTGTATATGCCTTACAATAACCTTCCCATCACGTCCTCAAACTGAAATACAAACAAGCGTTATTTCCAAGAAAGCGGCAATGTTTTCTTTGATATTGTGAGGGTAAGGTAGTATCCGATGAGATGAATCTTACTCCGAAAGTCGTTAGACTGAGTGCACATCCGTTGAGGAATACGTCAAAAATCAAACTCCAAAGTAACAGGCAAACATATTTCGTATCAAGATCCTTAGATTTTGCAAAATTCATTCGAATAAAAGCATGTCGCTTGTGAACTAGCAGATTGAGGAAACACTGTTATTAGTAGCGCTAGGTTTTCTTAGATTTTTTACTTTCAGCTTATGTAAGTTGACGGATTTGGTATGAGATGTTTGGAGGTTCTTTAAACAGGGAATCTACCTTTATCTTTAATTATTGACAGAAATGTATCGTTTTGCTGGTGCACCAGCACGAGTTCAGCTGGGGTCAGACGAGATGTGTATGTAGTTGCTATCGCACATTGATGGGCGAAAACACAGGTTATATTAAATTAATAAGCACACATATACGTCGGTATCTTTATTTAAAAACGAACGTTATCGAGGGAACGTAAACGCAGACGAATTAGTCCGAACAGGCTAGTCAAGTAGTCAAGTAGTGCTAAAGATCGCGCAATGCACTTTGTGGGAACAACATATACGGTAGCGATAGCAGCCACTAAACAATGGAAAGATAAAAAATCTCAAGACTGGTGGAAGGTTATTCCAGAAATAGGTCAAACAATTTCTGATTGGACACAGGCCTACATTTACAGCGGACCTACTAAGCAGAGACAGCAAGTCTGTTAGAACAATAGTGGGCCTGCTAACAGGACACAGTATGCTCAAGAAGCACATGAGCAATCTGGGCCTAACAGAAGAAACAGCATGTAGATTCTGCCAGGCGGAAGAAGAGCTGTGCGACTGTATAGCACTGGCAGGAGTACGGCTCTCAGAAATGGGCTCGGAGTACCCAAAAGCTGAAACCTATGTAGAGGGATCACTCATAAAGCTGCTAACTTTAGCGAAGAAAGCAAAACTGATGTAATTGATCTAAGAGGAACCACAATAGATCTAAAAAGATCGCAGTGGGACAGGTCAAGAACCACCTCGGGTTGTAGTCTAATCTAATCTAATCCTAATTTAAATCGTATATTCGTCGTAAAACTCTTAATAAAAATTTTTCTCCTGTTGTCATCATTCCGAAAATTTGCACAACTCTATAACATTTCGTTCTAAGCACTTTTCTTAGTAATACATTGGTTTTATTTTACCTGAAACGGAATTGACAAATAATGAATTTTATTAAAGTAGAATGATCATTCAGAAAGTGCTATATTTTTTATTTTTAACAATTTTTTAAGTCGTTTTTTCGCATACTTTGAGCAAAAGAGGAAGTTCACCTGAATCGAAAATGATTTATGGTCAACTGTAAAGGCCCACTTGATTTTAGATGTGTAGTAATTCGAAAACAAACTAAAAACAACTTTTAGGCTAAGTAGGGCTTATTTCCCAAATATTAAATTCTAACTCAAATATTTGTTGTCCGTTATACTAATTGTCAACTCCATCCGTAGACACACCGTTATTTAACGAGGTTTATATGTTACTAAACCTGCCACCCTAGAGAAGTTATATTATATTTAGGAAAATCGAAAGCAGCCGATATACTGTCATGCAGTACATATATACCGGGTGTTCAGTTGAGACCTTCCCACCCTAAATTTCTGAAAATCTGGAAATTTATGAAAAATTTCCTGAAACACGTAACAAATATTATCTACTACTTTAACCCATTGCCCCTGGGAGCTATCCCCTTAAAAATCTTAAATGGAAAGTGGTGTCTAGCAATATTTGATTTCAGTCTTTTGAAACAGTACAGCGTTTAGCGTTTAGTTTTTTGAAATTGATTGATTCGTTTCGGAGTTTTTTTTTAATTTTTACTTTGTTTTCTTTTAGGCTTAAATATCTATTACTCAAACACATTTTAACTACTTAAAGTGTTTTATTTTTGTTTTCAAAGTTAGTTAAGAATTCAAATATTTTTTTGCAGAAAAAAATCAATCCAATAATTGTCCAAAATGTTGTCTGTTGTTCGCTAAACAACGGTACCCGGTTTATGTCGCTGCTTCCTGAACGGCAGGCATGCGTTTTTTTGGCACTAGAGGGCGCCAAGGAATGTCCAGTTTGTCGTTTTGAAAGTTGTGGTATTAACTGTGAGGCAACAGCGATAGAAGGTAGAGATATGAAAAATACTCTCGAAACCACGCTGATGACGCCGGGTAGGCAGAAACATGTCCGTGTGTTAGTGTATTTTTTTCTCTCTCCTTTTATTGCGTTTGCCGTGAATTATTCCATCAATACCATAAGGAAGCTAAGCTATCTTAGCATCATATTTTTTGGTTCTTGTTTCTAGGCATTTTCTGATGTGTCATGGGTATAACCGTTGTTCACAATTGTAGTAATTCTCTTACGAAGTTCTTCCAAATTTTGAGGTTGAGGGGCAAAATACGACACTTTAAATAACTCCATAGAAGAAAGTTTAGTGGCGTCAAATCAGGTGATCTGGCTGGCCATTCTATAGGTCCTCTTATCCATTTATTTGGTAATACATTGTCTAACCACTGCCGTACTGAAAGAACATAATGAGGAAGAGCTCCATGTTGTTGAAAATAAAATTCATCCACATGAAGTAGAATATTTCCATCACTATCCATTTGATTTTCGAAAGCGTCAGTAATTAGCGGATTAATAGTATTTTCCAACATATCCAAATATGCTTCGCCATTTAGATTTCCATTAAAAAACAATGAACCAATATGAGATGTGATTTTGCATTAAATGTTGCGGCAGTTCGTTGAGCACATTGATTTTCGGTTCCAAAATAATAAAACTTCAACCCTTTCTTGCAAACTGTAAACCATTATTGTTATTTTACTTAAATAACTTTGGGTTGATAACGCGAAATAACAATTTATACTAAAGTCACAGACGATGTATTTCCAAACGAGTATCCGTATCCGCTTTTAATGCTATTGCTTGTTTTTCGTTTATACCATTACTTTAATGTTTTGTAAAAAAAATGAATCAACGAACGCAAAATCGACATAAAAACATCCATTTTTATTTACTAAATACCTGCAAACAGGATGACAATGCATTAAACATATTATTTATTTTTCTTGTTTATAAAGGTTTTTAATGTTGGTGTTTGTTCCGATGCCCCTAAAGTAGATTGATCAGCTAGAAATACAAAACAAACCAAACCAAAAGATTCTTTAAAACCTCGAAAACGAATCGACCAATTTCAAAAATCTAAGCGCCAAAATGTACTCTTTTAAAACACTCCCAGGGACAGGGGGTTAAGGTGGGTGAATTAATTTTTGCAAAAAAAGTTGTCCCCCTCAATAATACTTGTATACAATGATATTTGTTACGTGTTTTTCTTCATAAATTTCCAGATTTCCAGAAATTTAGGGCGGGAAGTTTTCGAATGAACACTTGGTATGTAAGCAATTCATTGTTTTGCCGTCATTTGTGAATGAAGTTGTGTTGTTTGTTGTGACGAATTTTTCATTCTAGCTAAGTGTTACATATTGTACAGGGTTGGCAAAAGTATGGAACCAAACAAATATTCTTAAAACGGAAACGTTGATATTAATGAAACTCTGCAGATAAGTGTAATGATCAGGAGCATTCTTCTGATTTCAATTTTTTTGTTGTTACTGTGCTTCCGATTTAGTTAGTAGACGATACTTGCAGTTGGAAGTATCGTCTACTGTGTTAATTTAAATGGGACATACGTTTCCATTTTAAAGAAATTTGCTTGGTTCCAACTTTATCCCAACTCTGTATAAATTGTTACTACTTAAATTCACTTTAAGGTTGGGGGAAACGATGTTGAATTTTTTACTCGGTCAAAAAAGGTCAAATTGTGGTTATCGACAACCACAATTTGACAATTATGGACGTTTGATAAAAAGATTTTAGGAGAATAAAAAGCTACACAGACAAAAAGACAGACTCCACATTTGCAAATCACTGCATTAATTACAATCATCAGGTTTAACAACAAATACGTTATTCTATATGTAAAGAACAAATGATGTAGGTTCGTACATGGCGGTTGGGTGCTGGCTTTAATTCTTACATCATTATCTCATTAATTGCAGAGGTTAATTAGTCGTTAGTTAATCACTGAGGCTCTCGTAGATCATGATGCCTCATATCGTTGGCCTCTTCCGTAGAGGTGTTTGCGAAAATTTCAACAATTTATGGTTTAGGGTATCTTTAATTAGATACTTTCATTCATAAAAGTTTGCAGGTATTATGTAGAAGAACAAAAGTAAAAAACTAGATCTTCTAGAGTATATGAAAATTAGCAGATATAATAAATTAGGATTGTTGTTAATCGTATTGTTCATCGACTTCTTGAAGACAAAGTGTGGCGAAACAATATTGAAGTGGTAAATATATGATAGCAAGGACTGTGGCGTAGTATGGTAAACAACACATAAGTATCGGCACCATCCGCACCACACAAGTTTAATTTATTATATAGTAATATAATAAATAGTCCGGGACGGCCGTTTCGAAGACACGAATGGTCCTCATCATCAACCGGTGACCGGTTCGGTCACACATCCACCGTATTTACCGGATTTGGCCCCCTGTGACTTCTTTTTATTTTCAAATTTGAAAATGGTTCGGCGGACAGCGGTTTACGTCGAACGAGGAAGTTATCATCCAGACAGATGCCTAATTTAAGGACCTTCCAAAATCCTACTTTTTGGAGGGTTTAAAAAAGCTGGAGAAACGCTTGGAAAAGTGTGTAGAGTTAAATAGAGAGTATGTTGAAAAGTAAATAAAAATCTACAGAAAATACCTTGTTTTTTTTAAGGACTTATTGAACGATGCTCGTGTGTATGTAAAGAGAATAATTCTCAATGCAAGGCGGAAACTTCAAGAACAGGAAATCAATATGAGACCCGGGGGAATAAAATAGTTTTCTACTTTCTCAAAATGTTAAAATTAGTTCTCAATAAATGCAGAATGGAGAACTACGTTAGCTCTATGTATTTCAGGTAAACAGTAAAGTTTAAGACAGGCACCATTATGGCTATCCAACCGTTTTGCAATCAAAACCCTCGATATAATTATTATCTAATAAGTTTTGGTTTCGTTTTGAATAGAAGGTGTTGCGTCTCTATTCGAAATATTGTAAATATTACACAGGAAAGAATGCGGACAATCCATATCAGTTAGCGAAACAGCATTGTAGGGAACAAGAGTGTCGCGAAAACGTGTAATGTTTGCTAAAACCCTTACTGCAATACTTAACTCACACTGGACGCATGTCTCAATAGTCAAGCTATCATCATCAGCAATGAAACTTATCTTATACACTAAGCGAGAAACTAGCCTAATACGTAGATCCAAAGACATGCAAAATTAAAGTATTCAATGTTAAAAACAAACAATTTTAAACTATGCAAATCCTAAATCATGCTAATTTTTAATTAACTGCATTTTGCATGATTTAACAAAGTATAAGGGCTGGAAGTTATGGGTTCTAAGTTCATTAAGTTCTGTTTGTCGTGCTTGGACTCTGGTGGATTTTTTTGTTTATGCAATATATACTTGGACACATGTTATCTACTGGGTATTTTCCTAAAAAGTTTTTGATGTTACTGTTTAACGAAAAAAGCAATTTTGGAGTCAATTTTGGAAAAGATTTGAATAAAAGGGTAACTTGACATAGTTCATATTACCACAGTGAATACGTTCAAGTGTGCTTATATTTCTAACTGTTAATCTGTTCTATAGATTACATCTTCACGAAATCCCTTAAAGTTAGTTGTGCCATCAACAGAGCAATTTATTAGAATAGAATTTAGATTTACGAATAAAGTTATAAAAAATAATCAATAAAAATGTTTACCATTTCTTTTTGTTTGATATATTTACTTACATATTTTTTAATTTTTTCTATTACATAAATTGAATTAAAGAAAAAATACGACAACTATCGATTAAACTTGTCTTCACAATCTTATAATTGATTTTCCCTATTCAAGGGTTCCCCTGCAATAAATTAAATCGTGACAACTTCGAAGTTCGGATCTTCTATAAAGACTCTAAAATCAGTAACCAAGGCGTCTATTGTTGGCCGTATGGTATTCGGCGGTCTACGTAACTTCCGAGATTTATTATTGAGATTTCATATCTTCTAATTGGAACTTCAAAACTTGGGGGAAGTTCCACTCAAACCTTTAGTTAGGAAGTTGTCTTCTCCCGCAAACCACTTTCATCCCGGTAAGTCCGCTGTCGATACGTATAACGACGTTAATCAATTGTAGTTAGTTGACAAAAGGTTGCTGATAATGTTGGAGATGATATATGTGGTACTATTTTAAAACAAGTAATTATGGTGTATATTTATGTTCAGATGTAGGTGTAAGTAAGAATGTGCTTGTTGTTGTTATGTGGCAATCGCATAACTATGATTTGTCCCAACAGGGGAGGGATATGTAAGGTATGTATTAGACTTACATAATATTTATTAGTTTTAGTATAAAGACGTAATAACAGTGGATTTTTATCGATATTTATGGTTTCTAAGGCCCTTCATTTCTAGGGGTGGAGGTCACAGTTTTCCAACCGGAAATCTCGGCACCGACCCTAGTAGCCATTGCTTGACTGTGTTTGAGATCGTAGATAGAAACATCAACATGTTCGCCAACAGTAATCAAGTGGTATCAGCACTAAACTGACCAACGATGTCGAATTTGCTACTAGATGGCCACAGAGTGCTATCCTCAATCTCAAATAAACAACATCAACGTAATATAGTTGAAGAGTCATCGTGGGAATCCTGCTAATCAGTGGCGGCTAGTGGATGACGTGCAACGCTTGGGTTTCCTCGTATATTTTCGTTGTGCTACGATTTGCAATGGAAATACACGGAAGAATCGAACAGTTGTAATATAGCTTCATAGCCACGGTGTACCAGCTGCCGCTGCTGATAATGAAGAAGGGTACAGAAGGGTGGCTAAAAGGAGCTTGGGCATGGCGGTACACGACTCAGAACCACTTGCACTATCACTCATGAAAACTTCTTCAAGAGATGGGATAAAATTAATTCCTACTGCTCCTCTAAAGCCACTTTGATGTATCCGTATAAGCGGAGAGCATTAAGATATCTGAGACTGTCCAAAAGGGTCCTTCGCAGGGTTGTTGGGATTTTGACCGAAGACGAAACAGTTAGAGTAATTCCTCTGTTAGCGGCCTGCGCTGATGTCAATGAGAAGGGCAATGTCTTAACCTATGTCAAGGTGGCATAAGTGCTGTGGAATTCATCCTACTTCTTGAACTGTTTTCACTTTTATTATTGACACAAGTGTTCATTTGGTGACTAGTCGAATTCTACATTGGCACGTTCGGTCCCATGAGCCCGCTTGGCCCGACACCTTTCACTATAAATTTGAATATTCTTATTACAAATTCTTCCCAAGCTTTTGTTGTAAATATATCTTAGTATTTACATTAAAATTTGACAGCATGTAAGTACACTCATAATTTGATGTATTTCACATTTGAGCTACTAGAAGATTTCCCATTTTCTCTGCTTATATTAGCATACTCGCTAGTATTTGTTGCTGTCCAATTAGAGGTTTGTGACAGTAAAGTGTTCCACCGACTCCTGTGTGCAGTCTGGAACTATTGCTGTAAAAAAAAAAGTCAAGAAATCGCAGTTGTTACTTTAACCTGCACAACTCTTTAACGATGATGTAGCACATAGCGTGTCTAAAGACATAGAAGGAGCCTCTTTACCAAGCACCTTGTTAAGAATTTTTGTCCGATCACAGGCTGTGTGGCAGTTTTACCGCAAGGTGCTAGTACCTATAACCAGCTGTCCTGGCTTCCCTTTCAAAAATATTTGATGAAGTACATGTAAGGTCCAGGAGAATTTTAAGATCTAGTCCAGGTGTAGTTTCAATTCCCAAAGGTGCCTCTTAATCCTGGAATTAATCCAAATAAAATTACCATCAGATACCAATTTGTTACATCTGCGTTTTCATCACACAATAAATCGAAAATTTTAATTTGACTTTGAAATTTCTATTCTACAAGCAGTAAACATAGAATCTAAAAGGTTATCTTGCATTATCTTACTTACTTAGCATTATTAGAAAAAGATTGAAAGCGTCACAGAAGAAAAATCGGTCAGTTCCCTAATCATACGAAATTTGGATTTTGCTCTGTCATCATGATCTTCAAGAGCCAGCTCAGAGGCATAACAAAATTGAATACAACTTATTAATAGTTTTAATATACCGGCCGGTCGGAAACAGCGGGAACACTGTGGTTGAATGCTACATTGCTAGACTGCCACATGCAGTATCTAAAAAGCATTGTTAATCTTTGCCTGTTGCAATATGTTATCGATAAGTAGAACTGAGCTCTAGCAGAATTTTTTAAATAATGTAGATCTTTTCCAAACACAGTATTATATAACAACATACACAGAGAACAATATAATAAATTTCAAACTTTACTTCCATATATCCATATAAATTTCGAAAATCGTCCTGTGGACATTCTATTTTCACTTCTTCTTTCCATTATTTCTTCCAATTTTAGTTGAAGTTATGGCTAGACTACTATTGGTTGTTTGGTGAGGCGTCGTACCATTACAGTAGCAACCAGGGTCGCGAGTTCATTGCGTCCCAAATATTTTATTTCAACCTGCTGTTGGTAGCAAGTATGAGGAATTAATTCATTTTACAATGGTGACCACGGAATAAAAAATAATTGGGTAATAGAAATTCGAATAATTTGTTGTGAATTCAAATGAATTTTTAAAGGATGTCACGTAGGGCGCCCGGCCTTGCGACCTTGCAGCCTTATGGACACACCGTCCCTGATTGTACTGTGCAACGAAAATACACGAAGAAATCAAATTGTTTATAGTAGTTAAGAAGTTTATTTTTGCACAAATTTACTCCGAACAGATTGATCGCGAGGTGGAAGTATTGAATTTATACTTATAATATAATACCAAATTATGTTTGAGGAACAACATTTCATGGCTTTGTTTTTATTGTGTTTCTTTTATTTTTTTGATATACAGTAGTACTGCTGAAACTATTAATAATCAATCTTGCTTTAAGTGGGATTAACAATTTTACACCGACACTTGGTGGTCGGCAACATATTCGTACTACTTTATTCTGCGGTGATTAAAGTGCCCGCGCGCCTTTTCGCGACATCCTCAAGACGGGCTAGATTTGAATCGTACGAAAAATAGAGCCATTTTATAATACTACACGACGATGCTACGTGCCTCTTCTCTGTCCGTTATCATTCATAACAATCACCACTGTAATGATACATAATGTACGGGGCGACGTAATTGAGATAATTGTATGGCGGTTGTGGGTCGGACTTATTGTTGCTAACTCTTCAGTTAACACTGAGTTATCGCCGGCGGAACGTTTCGAAACGAATCAAAAAAGAGAGATATTAAACATTGCGATAGCATCGACCAATATCCCAAGTTCTCATTGCTACACCTATATTTTTTCGGGAGGCGGTTTTACGTTCACTGAATTTGTGTGGATCTTCTTCCCTCGCTAGGTCCTATACTTTGTATAAATACGTGTTTTACTTTCGAGAATGGAACCTGAGGAGATATCTTCCGGAACCGTCGGGGATGAAGATGTAAGTTAACATTGCTATTTAGTTATTGTTGTACTAAGCAGTGCATCTTACACCTATTTTTTTAAGTCTTGAAAATTAATGGGGGATAAAAAGAACCAGTAAGCTCAGTGAAGCCAAGACGACATTGTACATCAGACTGTGTTCTTATAACACGTCCTGCATGTGTAGTTCTTACACTTTCCCCCACTTTATTTTAATTTAAAACCCCCATTAATTTTTTTAAGTTTTCGGTAGCAACTAGTTTTACAAATATAGCCGTACTCATATGTAATAATTTAAAATATTCATTCAAATTTCACTGGAGTTTACTGGACGTTTCTGCAACTTTTTGTATCTATTAATTCACGAAAACACGTACGAAAGTAGATGTTTGTAACGTTTTCTTTATCGTTGCGTGTAAAGTGTACAGTGTAATGTAGACATATTATTCCATTAATTTTCCCTTCTATTTCTGCGTAACTCTGGAATTTCTCCTTCGTTTTTTTTTTTTTTGTTTTAATTTATAAGGATAAATGCATACAACTACATTTGTGATCCAATGCAAGACTGCACCGGCATAGTCAAGCATGTGCTAGTACTTACTAGATTTGTACGTATGGTATAAAATTTTGTCTTGTTCATTTAGTAGCTATAAATAAAATGATAAACTAAAAGTATGTTTGTAAATAAGTATTTGACTAATCTAAATTTGAAATGAGTGCAGATCACCAGGTTACCGAAGGAGGTCAACATGCTACAAATTAAGCCATTGTCTACAATTTCTCATTTGTTGAAATGAGTGAAACATAATTTGAAGATTTTCATTACGTGATTTTCATTAAGAACCTTTTAGAGAAGTGCTTATTACCTCGCGTATTTCCATGGCATATTGTGCACATTAATAATAATGCTTATTTCATTACTTGACACAAATGTGTATATTACAAGTCAAGAAAAACAAAGATGAAGACAAAATTTTTTTTTATCAATATTTATAACTATACAACCAACTTATGTACGCAAATATTCATCAATTGAATAAAATAAGGACTCTAATAGAAATCTTTTCAGGTTGCTTTTAAAATGAAAGAGTGTCCCGCTCTGCCTAATAATCAAAGGAATCTTATTATATATAGTTATGCCGATACTGTTTACGACCGATCGAGTTATACTCAGCAGTCTATCAGCAACATGCAAATTATTTCTGGCTCGCGTAGCGTAATTGTGTATGTCTGCATTTTTGATATACTGCTCTTGATATTGGAAAATATGACAAAACACTTCAAATATGTAAAGGCACGGAAGTGGCAGAATGTTAAAATGCTTAAACAGTGGTTTACAGGAATCAGTGTAGTGAGCACCCACCATACTACGAATTACCACCTTCTGCGTTAGAAATACTTCCTTCGCAGCTGCCGAGGAACCCCATTGCAGTGGTCCATATTGAAGTTGTGACTGAATTTCAGCAAAATACAGTGATCTGAGGCAAGGTGGTGCAATTTGTGATCGTATACAACGAAGAACATAACATTTGCTCGATATATAATGAACTATCTTTTGACAATGGTTCGTCCAGCCTAGGTTGGCTTCGAATGTAATACCTAGAAACTTAGATACATAAGACTGCTGCAGTCGGGTACCATCCATTACCAAGTTTCCAAAATTCGCTTGTCTCTGTCTTGTGTGAAATATCATGTACTTTGTTTTTTCTAAACTAAGCGACAGCTTGTTTTCAGAGAGCCACGGTATTAAAACTTCTAATAGACGGTTAGATATGTTAGAAGCATCGCGATCAACAGTTAAAACAGATATATCATCCGCATAAATAGTTAAATACATTTCCGACAGAAATAAAACTATATCGTTTATGTATAAATAAAGAATATAATATAAAAAGCACAGGATCTAAAACGGATCCCTGTTGTAAACCCATTCCCACAGGTAATGTTCGCGAGCACATACTCCTTGAACAACCGTCAGGAGTAGTGTACGTCAGCTTCACAAACTGTATTCTATCCTGAAGGTAAGATAAAAACCAACTACCAGCAACACCTCTAATCACATATTCATATAACTTTTTATTGGAATATCATATTGTACTTATTATGCAACGGAAGTGCATGAGGAAATCGAATATGTAATTGACCTCCCACTTGCGTTACTACCAACTTGTTAAACAACACATAAGTATCGGCACCCTCCGCACCACACAAGTTTAATTTATTATATAGTAATATAATAATTAGTCCGGTCCAACTTGTTGTTACTGTGTATTACTTCTTTTGTAGCAGGTGCAGCGATAGTCCATATATCTCGAAAACAATGCATTCAGGAAAGATTAATTAAAAATAGTTTGATACTTGAAGTCTGGCTTTTAAACTGTTATTCAGTACTCCGTTTTCATTTCCAAAATATGTTAGTACCCGCTAAAACACTGTCTTCAATATAGTCATCTTTATGACCTTTCTTTTCTTCTTACTAATAAATATCCTGTTGAGAGGATAGTATATTTTTGCTGTGCCATTTATCAGTAAAATGCTAAAAACATTATCAGTAAAAGCGTACTCTGCTAGTTTAACCGGTCTTAGCTTCCTCTAACCTGTATTGCTTTTAGTTATCTTTGCTCACATCATCCATTACTATTACAAATTAAATCGGGCTCAGTACTCTTTGCCTTAAATCTAGCAACTGTACTCTATTTCAATTGCAAGTTGCTTGTTCTTATGCAATTTATGTTGTTTTGGTACACATTTCAACTCCCCTTCGCGATTTATCATCAACACCTCTTCTTTTTAGACTTTCTCGCACTATCTTCCTTGGTATCCCATCAATAGCACTATCCAGGCCCAGAAATGCTATACACATCTGTTCGATGTATTGTGTAATATGTGCTTCTGCCCGGCCTAAATCCTTCTCTAGTTGTTCTCCTATTTGCATTCTCAATTCTTCTTCCAGTACCTTTTCATACTACGCCCATCAAGGTTAGGTCTTTATAGTTACCAGAATCTTCAGTGTCCCCGTTTTTGTAGATCGGTATAATTATCCTATCTTTCCAGCCATCTGGTACTTCTGCACTATTCCACGTTATATTGAATTTTTTTTATTATCATTGCCGAATCAATTTGATTATGTCCAGATGCCTTTCCTTTCTTCAATCTCTCTACAATATGCTCTCGTTACTTCTTCTTCTTGGACGGTATCGTTTTCGTCATGTGGATTTATTGACTGTACTTCCTTTCTGCGTTCCTGCTTTATGTTAATTTCTTTATTTAGCAGTTCCTGGGAATGTTATCGCCAGCGGTTTCGTAATCTCGTTTTTATTTGTGCTCTACTACTTTCTCTTTATTTTTTATTTGGCTTTTCTTTTTTCTACTATCCATTGGTATTTTAATATTTTCTTTAACCTTTTTTTAATTCATAGTTTTGCTCTGCTTTATTGGAAAGATATACTTCCCACTTCTCCTGCTTCAGTTTTACCATTTGCTTAATCTCAACGTTCCATCAGTTTGTTTTCTTGTTCTTAATTTAAGTTACAGCATTTAAAATTATATGGAAGCTCTAATCTTACCGACAAAAAAAAGATATACACTACAAACTAATTTAGCTCTTGCTCCTGCTACTCATGATACTAGTATCAAACATTTACACACCGTTGACCTAATTGATAATTTATCCATGTCAAAAGTTGGAGAACAGGTAATTAATAATTCCTTTAAATTTTGGAATGGAGGTAAGGATAATTTAATGCGGTAGTGCGAAATAGAGAAGTGTTATTGTATTGAATGAGTATTCTGCACGTTATCGCATATTCGGCTGAACATGCTTATTGGCTGATTCTTTTTATTCCAAAATCCATATTTCAACTTTTTTTCACACAAACATTTATTTTGTGTATGAAACCGTTCGCTCAAGTTCGTATTGAATACAGAAAAAAATAGGCATATACCGTTTTTCAAAAATGTGGGGAAAAAGCTAATATAAAAAAGAAACTCCATACTTGTTTATATTCTTGACAATTTTTGAGGAACTAAAATTATTCAGAGTGTGTATCCTTTGGGAGTTACATCGAAACGTGTCTGAGTCGATAGGATATATTGCCGAAAATAACACCGCTACATCCCACCTATATTATATTATAACGAAAAAAGTATCCTTATGTCTCTGTTAGCTCTCTCTGAATATGCTGTTTGAAATTAATACAGCCATTTGATGCAGTACCACAACACAGTATTAAATATGGAAGATACGGATGCAAAAAATCTGCGAATAAGAGAACTACCATTGACAAAGCCGCAATTATTATTATTTATAAATAAATATTTTCGTTCTGTTTTCTCGGCTTCCCCGCAAGTTAATATACAAAAAAATAAAAATCCTCACATATTTTTTTGTAAAAATGCTTATGTTCGTTTTTATTATCTTGAGTATCATACAAAAGTATTCATTTCAAACGGTAAAATTTTAGCACAAACGAAATTAAATAATTCGCAAAGTTGCATAATGTTTTCAAAAAAATCAATTTTCGGTTTTTAATGGTTTCTTTGCTAGATACGCTAAATTTGTGAGGTGTACTAACTGATAATATGAAACAATTGCTAAAAAATTACCTACCTAATAATAACAATAATAGCAATGTATTCCAGAAACAAAATGTTATGTGTTATATATTGTTAAAGAGAAAACAGTCAAGTGTGTATAGAAGAGGGACAATACTCAGCTAACAATTAAATCACAAACTGTTGAATAAGAACTAAATACAAAGTGATATTACAACGCAAGAAAATGGACGAGTACTCGTAATAAAAGCAGAGAATAGGAAGCTGCAAGGTTCTAATAATTTAAATATTCTTGGATTGAATATGGCTTTATATCGCAAAGATACCTTATTAATTGTTTCCTAAATAAACTAGTAGTTTTTATTGTTCTTATACAGTGTGCTAACTTATTAAAGAGAGTCAACATATTGCACTAGCAGTCAATCTGTGTTTAGGTAGCCTGTAATTATTTTTGTTTCTTGTAGAATATTCATGCTCAAAAGAGCATTCACTAACAATATATTTATGTTTGCAAACAAATATTATACATTCTAAAATATAAAGTACGTATATTGTTAAAATGTTACCTAACTTGAAAAGTTCTCTGCAAGTTTCTAGATAGTATTTACCAAAAATAAATCTTATTGTTCTTTTTTGTAGAGCAAAAATTCTGTTGTTATCAGTAGACAAGCCCCAAAATGTAATGCCAAATTTGGCTTTGGAATAAAAGTTCCCATAATACACCGCTATTAAAACACCCATGTCTAGTTCGTTTATGTGTAAGTTCAGTGTTGATCTATAAAAGTTCCCAGAAACTTAACAATGTCACTTACTCTACAAATTTTATTGCCGAGGACAATTTCATCCGGTATTGACGCTATAGTATTACTTCTGAAAATTATGCGGGAAGCTTTTTCTTTGTTTAGTACTAAATTAGTTAGTGTAAACCATTTTTCTACAGTTCCAAAATGTGTGTTGTAATTTCTCAACAGATCCTCGTATATGTCCGCCCTAATTAGTAGATTTGTATCATCTGCATAACTAGTTACTGTACATTCGGTGTCACAAGTTGACAAGAACATATCATTTAAGAAGATTATAAACAGCAGAGGACCAAATACGCTGCCCTGTGGAACGCCCACACTGATTGCTTCCGGTCTAGACTCTGCTGCTATGCCGCCCTTATTTATTTCGACTGTTTGATATCTACTAGAAAGGTACGATGGAAACCACGAGTTAGTCACTCCATGCACTCCGTAGCATCTAAGTTTATCGAGTAATAAAGAAAGATCGACGAAGTCAAAAGCTTTTGACAGGTCAAGGAAGATACCACAAGCCAGACCGCGTCGCTCCCAGATCTCCAGGGATATTTGTAATATATTCAGGAAGCGCAGTTTCTATGGATTTACCTGATACATAAGCATGTTGAGAAGGCACATTCAGAAAAGAATCTAAATACACGATTAGCCACTACTAACTCGAATACTTTATTTAGCGATGTTAGTACGCTTATCGACTTGTAATTTGTAGGATCATTTTTATTTCCTTTTCTGTATGTAGGAGTCACTAAGGCAATTTTTAGTCTGTCAGGGTAAATGTCAGTTGTAAAAGATGTATTGATTATATGGGAAAGTGGAGGAACTATTATATTGACACATTTTTTCAATATAGATATGGGAATCTCATCTACACCAGATGATTTCTTATTTTGAAAGCTTATAATTAGATTTTTAAGTTCATTTGCGTCAACCGGAGCAAAAAAGAATGAATCTGAGTTAGATTTGAAACTACTAAATATCTTATCCCTTGGTTGTTTTATTAAATTTATTAGATTTGTAGCCATTGTAGTAAAATAAACATTAAAGGAAGTAGTCACACTTACTATAGAATCTCCTTTAGGAAGTATCGGCTCTTTTACATCGCCACGTATTTCTCGAACAACATTCCACATTTCTCTGCTTCTATTACTCGAATTCGTTAATCTACGATTACAATAAGCTTTTCTATGCGCTTGAAGCAAACAGTTATATTGGTTTTGATGATATTTAAATAATTCTTTATACCTAAGGTCAAAGGTAGACAACATCTGAATCAATATAACATTATTCTTAGCATTTAAAATAGTTTCATTGTTATATCGTAATTACCTTTCCTGTAATTTTGGTTTTATATACACGGAAGTGTTTTTCAAAATAGCATAAAAGGGTGTTTAAGAAGGCATTAAACATTTCATTTACATGACATTTGTTGTATACATTTGTAAATGTTTCACTTGAAATATCTTGATGAAAACTATTATAGCTGTATTCATCAAAACTTCTTACAAATCTGTATTCAACATTATTAAAAGGCACATCTGCAACAAATTCTAACGATTAAGCTAGGTGGTCTGAGAACCTTGTAAAGAACGTTTCAGTTTTAACATCACTACTATTAGCAAAAATTTCAGATATAATAATATTGCCGATACAACTAACACTCGAGTTCGTTATTCTAGTAGGGCAATTAGCAGTACGTATTAAATTTTAAACGGACAATAATAAATAGCTTAAACCTATCACATGCCACAGATGTTTTGAGAATATCAATATTAAAATCACCTGCAATAATTATGCAGTCAGTGTTGAAATCTACTAAAATATCCAACTTTTTTTCAAAATTTTTTAAAAAGATCCAAATATCATTGTTTGATGTTTTATAAATACACACTATTTCGCAACGCTTGTTATTTATGTTAACGATTACAGTGCAACATTCAAAAACATAACTAATAGCGAACGCATTAACCGAATTCACAACATGTAAATTAGACAAAAAATAAATTCACATATACAGCTAAGCCGCAATGTTCCACAATCTCAGGAGCAATTATCGTCCTGGTATCCAGTTATTGTAGGAAAATATGCTGGATACCAGAACGATAATTGCTCCTGAGATTGCCAATGTTCAGTCACGCATACTACAGCGTATTCAGATTTCTTGCTAAGAATTGCCTCAAGTTCATTGCAGCAGACACTGAATATTCTGATGATATATTCTAATCGGAATATTATTAGTAATTGTTGTTAGTTCGGTGTTGTTTTCTTGATAAATTGATGGAAAAAATATTTACTAATTCGAGCACCAAACGGCCTTAATTCAGGTTGCTTAATTTCACCCGCCTTATCAAGAAGAATAGAGACTTTATATGACGAAAACTCTTCAGATTGCTTTGATGTAATTTTTTCACATTTCACCTCCAAAAAGTTATTGTTTTTTTAAATGAGATATAACTTCATCCATTTAGTGTCGACATCCAACCCGCAAATATGAAAGTGTTTCTTGTATATTCTCCGCTTTACTTCAGTAAATCCGTTATTAGTGGAGTTTAAGGCATTACAATTTTCAATTTCCTTATCCTGTATCGGAGGCTTCCCATTTTTCTTAACAACTGAAGACCAGGTAACATTTAAGTTTTTTTGACAATGGGTATCATTCACAAGTTCAATAAATAAAGGAATTTGAGGATCTCTTTGCTATACCGTTATATCTTTTTAAAGAAGGGTCTCATCGTCTATTTACCAAAGTTTATGGTCGACTGTGCAATAAACGCAGACCTCTATAAAAACAGACCGGTATTAGAAACTGATATTTATTAACTAACAAAATGCAGGAAAAATAAGTAAAAAATAGATCAGGTCAGATGATCGCTTACTTAAAATCTCTTTTTTTTAAGTCGATCTACATTGTCCAGCCTAACACTCGAACAAGTATTTTTTTGTCAAATTCAGGTTTATTTCTCAACATAGACTCCTTATAAGTCTATACATTTTTGTCAAGCGTGCTCCTATTTGTTTAACCCGTCCAAATAGTATTGGACATCTTGTTTTGAAAAATAGACGTTTACGAATCTGGCTTGCTCATTCGATAGAGATCAGTGCCTTTTGAGTAACACCTTGGGCCTAGGAAGTAGAAAAGGTCACTGGGGACTGGATCCGCTAGATAGGGTGAGTGGTCTATCAATTCAAACCTAGTTCGTGAATTTTTGCCATAGCATCTAGAGAAAAACTGTCAAATGCTGCCGCTTAATCAACGCCAAAGTACCAAATTGTTTCGTTAAAATTGCTTTAACAGGGCTTTAGAAATGTACATTCGAATGCGTTTTTACTATCGCATGCACCCAACGCGCGAATAAACCTTTCATGCCCAAATTTTCAGCTAGTATATGACAAACACATTCTTTCTTCGGGCTCTGCCAACTCGCTATTCTAATTCAACGCACGTCTAGCAACATTTGATACACTTTTCCGATGTTATCATTTCAGCTTTTGCTCGTCTTGAACGTTCATCGCCAACCAAGCTGGTACGACCACGTTTAAATTCAGCTACCCAAAATTTTACTGTAGCAAATAATGATTCAGAGTCCCTGTAAACAGCGTCCGGTTGTTTTAATTGTTGATCTAAGATGTGTTGTAATCTATAAAAGAAAATAAAAAAATAAAAGGTAAAAGGGGAAAAGATAACCTGAAACTAGAACAGAATGTGGGTTATACGAAGAAGATCATTTCTTCACTAAAAACACTGTTGCTTGTGCCAATAGATCATAGAATTGACATGTGAATATGGTACCATTAGTCGAGAAAACGGAATCTTTTCAGCGGAATTTATTTCTTAAACAACGTATACGTAGGTCGAAAGAACCTTCTAGTAGTACTCTTTCTACCACATCCTTGCTTTAAATATAAAAAAGTTGATGGTGTGAAAATATTCTGGCACATTAATTATCGCGGGATAAGATCGCAACTGAGCGGTCATGTTATACCCTGACACAACGGCTTTCAACAGTCTCAAAATCAAATTTCCTATTTAATTAGTTTTGATAAACGGACGCGAGTGTTCGCAATAACCAGAGCAAACATCCAGATAGATAGTATGACCCGGCGCATCGCGTAAATGAAAAATATTCGCCCCTAGTATACGAACGATAAGCGTTCAGTAGGAGGAACATTAGTATGAAACTCACCACTTTTAATTTACTCTCAATGAGTTGAACGTGCTCGTACGAGGGGACTTAAGTACACTCAAGTGCGTTACTACTCGACCTAACGGTAATCGGATAGAATTAGCGTTGCAAAGAATATATACATCAAGTATTTAGTAGAAATGCGTGATTTTTATTAGAATTTTTAATTGGATGTACCGCAAAGATTGTAATAAGGTAGCATTGGAATTAAAGAAACGTTTATTTACTTTTAAACATGTAAAGTGCTGTTTCAGGAAAGATTGATGTTAACTTTCTGTTTATAACAAGTTTTTACAAGAAAAAACGCCGCTCTTTGATCATATCTTTATTAACACGAAAATAGTTAAGAATGTAAGTGGTATAGTTTAGAAAAAGCCAACAGGTAGATGAACTGGGTAAATAACGTAATTCTCAGTTCTGCCGGTCCCTTTTGCTGAACGATAGCGCTATTTTTGCTACCTTTGGCAAGCCTGACATAAGCGTTTTCTCTTGTTTTTATTCTGTCTTTATTGCTTGTTTTATGTAACTCTTTAGGAGACCATAAATGGGGTAAGGACCAATAAGGACATGTTCGCTGCTTCTTTGGCTAGCTTTTTCATGTCTTTCAATCCCTTGGTGGTTTGGGACCTACTGTAAGGTAATATTGCTTTAGATTGTGTAGACATTCGCGTATCAAATCAGATTCGTGTAGGCCTTAATAGACTTTAAAACTGCCTGATTGTCGCTGAATATATTTATAGTTGCATCTCGTATCCCTTTCTCGAAATTCTGTATGGCACACCGGTTTAAAGTAGAAATTTCTGCTTGAAATATGTTGGTGTGTAGTCCTGTAGGCATTTTTAAGTAGAAGTTAGGCTCACTAATGCCTATACCTGTTCTAACATCTTCTATTCTCGACCCGTCTGTGTACCATACCTGGGTGCATATTTTGTTTTAAGGTTCATCGCATGTCCACTCAGTACGGCTTTCAAAGCAAATTGTATTCCACATTGCAAGGGATCCTGTCCCTTGCAATGTGCATCGGATAACGTATGTTAGGATCTTCCAGGATTCTGAGATGCCCTCTACAATCCCTAGGCAGTAATCTCTTTACTCTATAAATAGCGAGGACACTCGATGTAGCCTACTCCTGTGTGAAGCGGCGTTAACCCCAGCAGGACTTCCAGCGCTACTATGGGGCAGGTACGCATTACAACTGTGATGTTGAGACATGCAGGTCGCTGAGTTTGTTGAAGCCGCTGTTGTACAGTTTTCTGAGTTGTCTTTGGCCACCAAGCCAAAGAGGCGTAGGTGATCCTAGGCTTGATTATTGCTGTATACCATTTGAGGTTCAAAACCCCTATTCGTACCAATCAGCCTACGACATACTGGTGACACTGTTATGGTTTTTTTTTTAAATTGGACATGTTGGACGTGAAAGTTCCATGTTAGTTTTTTTGTCGAAAATGACTTCCAGGTATTCATTGCTGAAGCTAATAGTTTTCGCATCGATGGAGGGTGTTTTTAGGCGGACTTTTCTTTTCCTTATAAAAGTGACGAATGTAATTTTTTGAAGGTTTATGCGCAGGTTATGATGGACACCATTTTTGTGTGTCGTCAAGAGCTCTTTGGATAAGTTGCGGTACGACATTATCATATTTTCCACGGATCGTGATCACCAAGTCATTACGGTATCTCATATCCCTTAGAAAATTAAGTTCGCGCATGATCGCCTTCATCCTTTAGACTAAGATACAGCATCCATGTATGTTTATGCATTCTCTTGACTTTCCTGTATCATGTAATGATCTACAACGGTAAACGTTATTTTTATATACGTAATAGCGAGGGCGCAAAATAGAAGGTTAGTTTTTTTATATAATTTTTCTTTATTTATTTAAACCATAGAAAGAATTGAGATAAGTTGATGCTCCTGAATTGACAACGGGAAAAGTATACCTTATTCCTCATACTACCAATTATAACATCACAAATTCATATTTTACAGCAAATAAAATAAATTAATACTAAACATACAAATCTATTATTGTTTAATAATTATGATATTATAAAAACGTTGGTATTTGGTGATACTATTTCTACTAAATACGTACAAGAATCTTCACTATGTAGCTTTACTATTCATTATTGTATCAACAAAACAAGGTTACAAAAATTGATGAGACTCCAGACAACCGAAATGACTGTCCATGAATTACTATTTTACATAGAAAAAAATATATTGTTACGTCACTTATTTTAGATTAAAATCTGCACGAAATTGGATATTCGTATCAGGTTTGTATAAAGTATAGAGTGCTTTTGGGAATATTTTGATTTTGATTGATATATTACAATTCGCTAACGTTAGAGCTCAGTTGGGAGCTCATTTCTGTAAGATGCACGAAGCTCTTCGTCAGTGTTTTTATTTAATAGCGAGGAATATGAACGTGCGAAAGGGTTATAACTAGAACGCGAGTGATTTCCAGAGGCCCAGGCCAAGATCTACGCCTAAATAAGAAACACGGCCGTGCTGACAAGACTGTAGGACCGTCTAATGAATTTGATACGTTATCTTGTAAAATATGAAAGGACTGGTTTTATGTGTAATAAGGTGGTGAAGTTTATAGTGCGTTTGCACAATTTACATTCAGCGTGTTTCTGGATATCGTAACATTGCGTTGTTTTAGATTTTAAATTTATAAACTTGAGTATGCAAAATTTCCTTCAGATCAAGTGTTTAATAAACAGATTAGCTTGATTTACAATGACTAAGCAAAATGGTGATGTACAAAGCCCGCACTTTAATATGCGTTTTCTGTGTGATTTGTACGGGAACAAACTTTTAATAAAATAATAATATTATATATAATAATAATAAGAAGAAGAATAAAAATACGATAAAAATTATAAATATTACAATCTGCTCAGACAATCACTAGTCCAGTACGTCGTTCTTTGGGGGTCTTTTGGACGACGGCGTTCTTCATGGCAGAGTTTACATTCTTCAGAGACTTCTCGAAGAAGTCCCTGTTGAGTCTGACCTCAGCATTGTCGCAGACAAAACATTTGTATTGGCACGAGAACATACGTAGGAGCCGCCGCGCCGTACTGTACATATTGTATAACATTACGTTATTTTTGGAAAGAAATGAGCTAGAACAGACTGATTCTCCGTAGTGCCATGTTTCTAGCTCCCTTGAGATGATAGGCGATTGTTAGCCTTTTGTCCTTATGCTTCTCTTTAAAAAACTCAGCGTTCTCTGATGTTCAAATCGCCATGTCATCTGCATGAAAAGCGTTTAGCACTATGAGATCATCAAGTTTAGGGATCTTCATGACGTAGATCGTGAACATCATCGGTATTAGCGCTGATCCCTGCGGAACTCCAGATGCCATGTACATATCTCTCTGAGGATTCTCATCTCATCTCATTCACGATGGTATGGAATCCTCGGTTCTTGGAGTACGATTCGATAGCCTCTAACATCCTTGGCGAGAAGCTGCCTTCCTTCATCTTCAGAAGTAGTCGTTATCGGCAAATCTGGTAAAATGGCTTTCCCAGGTCCAGTAACGCCCTGATCCCTATTGAAGGCAGTGGTTGTTTAATCTTAATAATAAGTAGTCGTTGATTCACGCTAAGACAAGAACATTCCTGATGGTTCTAAGAAACGACATTGATCGATAATTTTCAGGAGAATGAGGGTCCTTCTTGTGCCTCAAAGTTGGAATAATCCTAAATTTCCATCGGGTCGAATAGTACTGGAGTCGGAACACGGCATTGAAAATCTCCGTCAGTTGACGAGTTATTTATACGGCAGATTCTTCAATGCTCCGCCTTCCTCACGAGCTTTTTTATTAGAAGTTTGCAATAGAAAGGCCAGCGTCTATGTTGTCCCCTCTCTTTTGCTCTGGGTTACTGCAATTTGTTGGTATGAAGTAATTTGGAAACACAAGAGCTTCCACTTTTTCCAAGTCCGTCAGGTACATAGCTTACTTGACTGTGTTTGATCTGGAAGCCTTGATAGGCTTCCACTTAATCTTCAGGATTCTGAATATGTTGCGCCGTGCCCAACGCTTTAGCTGCTTGTATAGCTGAGAAACCCGCTTTCTCTATCCACGGTATTTTAATCGGTAAATATATTTCCTACCAACGATAATTCCGGGGTACGACAACTCCTTTATACTCTGCATTCCTTCATTTTTATATTTCAGGTAACTAGTTTCCTAAATTAAATATTCTTGATGCAAGTCATCAAGAGCGCTTAGAAACATGCGTATTTCAAAGTTACAGTTGCACACCGATGATAGATAAACAGTAAAGGGCAAATCCTAGCAGTAAATTAAACTCAAGTTTATCGTAAGGATAATTAACTATGGTTAAAAATTTTTAAATGCTCTCGGTAGCAGATAAGCGAAGGGACGCTAGGTCAATCGAGGCTTTTGGGCTCGAGCTATGGTAGAAAGAAGTGTTTAACGGTTAGTTATATTTAAAAGTGATTTTAGCGGTGAGTGATGCAAGTTTTAATTTTTCTAGTCATTTGAAAGAACGAGAGGCGCGTAAAATGTTAAGGCTACAAAGGGATTAATTTATTTAAACTGTCTCTATAATTACCCCTATCTCAATAGACAAAAATCTTATTGACCAGAGTATTATGCTTCTTATTTTCATCTTCCACCTGGAGGACTAGTTATCATCGTAAAAATATCTCTTTGTTGTCACTTTCGATGAAAGGTCCACGCATTTACATTGAAGCTTTTCGGATTCGATTTTTTCGAAAATACGTATCGAAATGTATAAATCATTGGTTGCCATTGACGTCGCGAAAAATGTCCTAAGCGTCGACTTTCAATATTCGAGAAATAGATGTGATTTATTATGGTTCAGGCAGAGCGAAGAGCGTAAATAATAGGTCGACCTCGATACACAACACTTTTCTGATGTCGGTCGGATCCCACTTATACCGTACGTATGTACCTTTAATGGCGACCGTAATTCCAATCCTCTCTTCCCTTTTTTCCGGGGGCTTTGGTGCTATCGCCCGTCGGCCCTGTGCATAATACGAATAACTCGAGCTATGTTTTCAGCTCGACGGAGCTCGAAAACGGATGATCTTTCTCCAATATCGCGCTTTAAGGACATGTCAGTGACTGGCAGAATGGTGGAGATGTCATTAGGAGATTAATGTACATTCTTTGAAAAAATCGTTCTGCTATAGATCTATTGCCGTAAATTACGACCAAATATGACGGAAATTTACTTTATCATTAGATGGTTCCATTTCAACTAATTGGTTTGAGAAATAACAGCTTTTTCATATGATAATGATACCAATTTATTGCTGTTTTAAGCTTTATTTACAGGTTTTTATGTCCATCAAACCTTTAAAAAAATATGACCAGGAGGACTAGTAAAGCAATTTTATACCTGAGAAGCAGCAATTCGAATCGAAAAAAAAACCCCTCCATTAACATATCTATTTTTTATTTGTTTATTCATTTAACATATTTATAGTAATAGAAATTAAAATGACAACAAAAAGATAACGCTTCACAGATTTGATATTTTAAAGAAGCAATCAATTTCAATTACACAAATTACAAAACTGTTATAGCAAACTAAGCAATAATATGGAACATACAATAACTGGTCAGATAAAAGTAAGAGTATATCTGAAATAACGTGGGTACGTACAATCACACGGATTGTGGTATAAGGTGTTAATCATATAATACAAATAACAGTGAATGAGTACGAAAAAATAATGAAGGAATAGTGCTTGGGAGAAGTGCAAAATAATAACGGGGAAGGATTAATAATTATGTTTGGAAAGCGAATAAACGAACGAAGATAGGGAATACACATTTAATGAAAATGGGATAAATAAATTAACCAGATAAGTATATTTTCAAAAAATTAAAAGGTAGTTATAGACGGTTTTTTGATACAAAAAGATTTGTTGAGAAAAATGAAGGATATCGAAGTAAAAAGAGAAAACAGGAAAAGGTGGAAACAAAGAAGTAAAATGATTAATAAAATTAGATGATATAAAGCAAGACAAAACGAAATAAAACAAAACTGTCAGAAAACATATGAAAATGTTTTAAACAAAATTGATAGAAAGGGGGGAAAGGAAGAAAGATAGCTGGATAATATTAGTGACAGCAGAAAGTGATTCAATAGAAATGGCAAATAGAAATGTGAAGAAAACGAATTGACGGACAGGAAAAGTAAAAACAGTTAGAACGAATAATAAATACGATGAATAAAAAAGGAAGTGTTATAAGAGAGAAAGACGAAATCATGGAAAGATGGAAAGAATACTTCCAAGATCCATTGTATGGAAAAGACGTAACGTTTCCATCCAATAGAGACAAATAAAATAGAAAATACGCGAAGAGGAAATAAGTAAGTGCTAGAATATTAGAAAGATTAGGAACAAACTTACATCAGACACTAGAAGAATCACAATTTGGATTTTGACAAAATAGAAGAGTAAATGAAAACTAAAATTGGGAAAAGCACTTGGCACGCAGCAAAATAGCAGCTGATATGGCGAAAGCGCTAAATAAAGGGGACAGTAAAACTGCCAAAACTGCCAAAACTGCCTTGAATCTCTAAAACGATCAGGTAGAAGTCCAGATCGTCCAGATTGACGCCCTTGGACTTTTTTTTTATTGAGGTTATGTAGCTATTAAAATGTTTAATAATATTGGAGAGGGGCTTTGAGATTTAGAGGAATTGAAAACTAGAATACTTCAAGCTTCTAATGGAATTAGTGTCAGAGATGTAAAGAGACATTTTCCAAAATTGGGTAACTATGACCAGCTTCCGGCAAACAATTTGAACAATTGTTTTAGACTTTCTTCTATATTGTAATTCATTGTTAGCTTTTTTGTTTTTTTAAAATTTTATTAAAAAAAAATATTTTTTCAGTTATTACTTATGTTTTTTGTTAAAAGTAAGTAATTATCCAGAGGAGGAAGTAAAGACTTTTCATACTGGTAACTTATATTTTAATGTTAAAATTACGTACACGGTACATTTTCGCAACAAGTTTATCTCTTAGCACACTTCTATGCCTTTTGTTTTGCAATGAATTATTTTTTTTTCTAATTACTATAAAATTGCAGAATTAGCATTAAAGAGTCAGGGGCAGTTGTTACAATTAGTATGTTTTCAAATAATAAGTAAAAGCGTTTTGTATACTTTTAAGGTAACATGTAGAATTTGAAAGTTTCCTGCAATTCCTGCTAAATATTATTAGCAATTTTTTATGCAGATTATTTGTAAATATTATAAAGAATATCTGTGAATTTAGAACAACTTGTGCGTTGTTTACCTAAACACGTTTCTTTATTACAACTATATGGTAAATATACACTTGACTTATTAAAGAAATTAGGATATTAAACTATTTTTTTTTTATCTATGTGAAGTATACTAGGTATTTCAACCTTTCTTTTATAACTTATCTTTTATATGGCAACAAAAATGAAGTTTAATCTCAGGGCAGGTAAATAATAATTAAGTATTATTATTAATTTACATTTATTTAGTTAGAGCAGCGAGCAAGTTTATTATACCCTTTCATATCTTCCACCTCAGTATTTGTGTCCTTTATCTGTACATTACCGGTAGATATTGCGTCTGGAGCATCTACGAACGATACTTATTTCATCTGACCTGGGGCAGATGTCGCCATTTCAGATTAAAAGTCAAAAGCCAAACGGTGCGATGGTTTTTGAACGCCAAAAAGTTGAAATTACTTTTGGAGAAGATTTATAGCCGAGAGGTTGGTGCGGGATCTAAATCATTTTTCGCTTTAATGCAGACCGGATTTTAGTTCGCGAAACGCTTTATTATTTTTTAACAAGATTTACTGTTCCCCTATCTACATTTTTTTTATTCAAATTAGTATTTAGTTTTGTTGTACCTATAAGAAGAAAAATCTTTTATATTATTTTATTAACTGAACATGTTTAAACGTAAATAATTTTCATAGATCGCCTATGACAGTTTTCGAAGATGATTTCTTGAACCACTTTTTAAAGTTTACTATAATAGTTACTGCCTAACCCCTCATAAAGTGCGAAATTATAGTTTTTTGTAATCTAAATATCTTATTTGTTCTTACTTGGATGGATATAAATTTATCATAATATGAAGAGTTTGTGAAAAAGCTATGTTGTTTTGTCAAGAAATAACAAATACGTGGAAGTTGTGGATGGCTGGGCAGATTAAAAAAAACCTAAGGGTACTCCTCAATTGTTATAAATCTGGTACTGAACCACTCCAGCTAAGATTTTTAATGAAAATTGTAAAAATGAGTGCATTGAAGCGAAAAGAGGCACCAGGTCGCAATATCCTCAGTATTCATAAGAAACTGCTAGTAGTTCTAAAATAAGGTGCGGGCTACAATGGATGTTTTCTCATGATCTTTTAGCCCATGAAGTTAAAAAGAAATGAAAGTAGATTATCGCAAATCTCTACTAATGTCTACCATATCTGAAGAATTTTGATTTGCTATCAGCGATACTATTTCTTAAAAACGATTGGTAGGTTGTACCATCACAACCTATTCAACATGTCATGGAAAAATTATGGCCCAATGTGTATGAACTGTTTAAAACAAACGGTGATAACCAGAATTCTATTTTCTGTTACCTTGTCCACGACGTAAATTACTAACAAGTCGAGGCACGATGGGCAATTGTTTACTTACTCTGCACATGGTCAAGCTTGTAACTGAGTACCACTTGTGGCAGATTGGATAAGTGACAGAGTTGGATAAACAAAAAAGAGTGACTTGTTGAGATCGATTAATCCCAACAAGTCGTTGATGAAATTCGCGAGATTACCCATATTTGCAGCGACGTTTTTCAAACTGATATAACCAATAATGGAAACACAATTTTATTAAAATCAACCAAACAAGTAACATTGCACGTTATATGTACGTTTTAGCCAACAAATACCCCCGTCAATATTATTGCTACAAGACTGTCTATAATGATAGCAAGGACTGTGGCGTAGTATGGTAAGCAACACAAAAGTATCGGCACCCTCCGCACCACACAAGTTTAATTTATTATATAGTAATATAATAATTAGTCCGGGACGGCCGTTTCGAGGACACGAATGGTCCTCACCATCAACCGGTGACCGAATGATGTGAGAAAAAGCTTTTTCTAAAACTAAACATGCATGTACTATCCCTGCTTCTTAGAACAGATATCGTTTACGAGTGCCTATTTCTACCTCCTGCACGTCGTAGCTTCAAGGCGTGCAGGAGGTAGAAATAGGCACCTGTAAAGAATATCTGTTCTAAGAAGTAGGGATAGTACATGCATGTTTAGTTTTAGAAAAAGTTTTTTCTCACATCATTCGGTCACCGGTTGATGATGATGATGATTCGTGTCCTCGAAACGGCCGTCCCGGACTATTTATTATATTACTATAGAATAAATTAAACTTGTGTGGTGCGGAGGGTGCCGATACTTATGTGTTGTTTACCAAGACTGTCTATATTTTATATGAATCCTTTGCAATTCTCACCAAATAACCGAATGGATAATGGAGGTTTGAAAATTTGACGTGATTTTTTTAATGAAATCTTGAATATGTAGCGTGTTAATTTGATGGAGAACCATTTTATAATTTTGAAAATAATTAACTACATTTTTCCTAAGTAGGAGTATTGGCTGTACAGCGTCCGGTTCATAACAAGGGAATATTGGAAAAGCAGCCGCGAAGAAATTATTGAGAATTCTTTTTTACAATCTGAGCTTTCGTAATGTTTTAAGTTTCTGAACTAGATTCGAAAAGCTTCAAAGCAAATTTTGAAATTTAAACTGATCGTTATCTATTCATATTTCTCAAGCTCAAGTTTTGAAGCATATCAATACCTACTTCGTAATACATATGGACTTTTTCTTATATTTATTGCAGTGGTGGCGTGCAGTGCAACAGTTAAGTTAGCCCAGCACTTCCGTTTCTTCGAAATTTGAAAGTATTCACGTTTTGTAAAAATTTTATTTTGCGCTCATTGAATATTTCGGCATTTGAAAATTTGATAGTTGCTATGTTTTGTACCCCTCAAATACGAAATGGGCACAAAAAAAAATGTACAACACAAATCAGCGTCAACCGGGCACAAAACGTCAGTCTAATCAAATTTAAAAAAAAGTAAAGCATCGAGGGAAAGTAAAGGGCCTCACTTTTCATTTTCAAATACCTCGCAGATGGAATGGAACCATTGAAATGATTCTTTAACTGATATCAACATTTAAAAAGATGTTCTCATTAAGATTTGCTAACAGGAGGCGACACATTTTCTCATTAAGGGATTAATTTCCGAAGGTATTTTCCGTCAGAACTCATAGAAATTCGCATTCGTTTGAAAGATTAACTAATATATGGGGCGATGTCTGCGGTGCTTATTGGATAGATTCGTCCATTCCAGGTCGAATACATTTTATGTAGGGTTGTTACATTTAACTTTCGTAATATATCTGGTACTTAATGTTTTTAACAAAATATTAAAAAATTTTATATTTAATAAGTTGAATTTCCCTCAAAATTATATACGAGTATTGTTGGTAATTGTCACTTTCAATTCAACAATTGCAGTAGATGCGAGCCGACGTTATATACGCAGAAGACTTTTTTAGTGAATCGTACTTTAGTAGTTTACCGTTAGCGTTTCCAATGAGGTTAGAGCTTAATAATTCTGTATTCCTTTTCCTACTGTGAATTACTGGATTATGAAAGATATTTGAGAGCTTTTAATTTTTGTGCAGGTAAAAACTAACTACGAAAATTAAAGATAATCAGTTTAAAGAATGGATTTTTTGCCCAACAAAACATGTTTTCTAAATTAGTAAACAAACCAACAGCAGTCACTGTTAAAAATGTGCCATTTACTAGTAAAGGCAAAACAGTCATTGAGTGATGAAGAGCTGCTAATAAAATAATCTTTTATTTCTGCAGCCGAATATTTATTTTTCCGATTTTATGAATAAAAACGAAATGATGTCCAACATTAAGCACTTACAACTATCCAGAACGTGCGTTATGAGAAGGGTTAAGGAATCAAGTTCCAATTCCATAGTCAACTGTTAGCGGACTTTCACAAATGTATTGCGTTGTCATTGCAACTAGATGAGTGAGAAGTACCTTTGTATGGAAGAACAAGAGGGGAGCACATTTTTATTGCATTTACCAATTTTGTAGAACAATGCCAACTCCCTCTTTTTGAATTAGTCTCTACTACCACTGATGGCACTCCAGCGATGGACTTAGAATTTATATCATGCTGTAAAAATAATGATGAGTATACGGATTTTTTAACGTAACACTTATCAACTAGTGCTGTAGTAAAAGCTTAAACACTTAAAATTGTGAACTTTATTCCTGCAACGACGATTATTCAAATTACAAGAAGATGATGAAAAGGAACTTCTATTGTATAATATTGTTTGTTAGCCCAATGGAAGTCAGTTTTAAAAGTGTTACAAATTTTCATCACCAAAAAAGAAATTAATATCCGTAATCAAGTGATGAAAAATGGTTGTTAGATTTATGATTTTGTTTTGTTTTGTTTTTTGAATGAAACTAAACGATTTAAATTTAGAGCTGCAAGAAAGAAATAAATGCTTAATAGACATTATAAGTTCAATTAGATTTTTCCAACAACTCCTAACTTTACTAAAGGAGTGTGTTACGACATTTTCCATACATGATAAAGTTTTTCAACGAAAATCCAGAAATGAGCAAATGTGGCTATAAATAAAGTAGAAATAGTCGAGAATGAAATTCATGTGAAGTTCGTAGATTTTAATAACATTGAAGGAATTAAATCTTTTGTTAATTATCCCTTTCACCAAAATTTATAAAATAGAATATGAAATAATCAACATTCAAAATATTGTATACATATTGATAAGAAGTTATTACTAGAGATGACCAGGGCGGGTGAAATTATTACTTTTTTGCAGCGACTAGACAGACTCGTATTTATTCGTCTCATAAGAAAGGGTTCGCGTTGCCTACTGGTTTCACCGAGAGTCAACAAAACACGAGTCTGTCTAGTCGCTGCAAAAAAAAAAATAAAATTTCACCTGCCTTTGTCATCTCTAGTTATTACAAATTTATGGATTAAAATCCCGTACAGAGTAAAATGCCTTTTTAATGACATCATTTTTCATGATATGCTTCAGCTCTGACAAAGGAAGGCTTCCTATGTTATCTGGCAATACGTTATAACTTATTGTTAGTCTCTAGTATTTCATCTCAATGTTGCTCTGGTATCTAGTTGGGTAATTATAATAGTCCCTATGTATGTTGTAATTGCTAATGTTGTCTTTGATAAAAACAATACACTCTAATATATAAGCATTCGGTGTCGTTAAAATTTGTAAGCATTTGTAAGTATCTTTACAATTCTTAAGAGCATGGTTCGAATGACTCCGAACCAGAATTGCATAACTCATAATAGAATGAAAAACGGAAAAACATACTATTTTTATATATTCTACCGATAACATATTACTTAAAGATCTTATCAAGAATATTTTCTTTTGTTTATTTCTTACAAAGGCTACTAACGTGTTCTTCCCAAGCTAGTATGTGAGTAAGTGTTATTATCAAGCCTTATTATCTAGGTGTTCAGACTTCTTTCGTTGGTCGTCATCGATCAGTCGTAAAGATAGAGTTTGTGTCTGTTGTTTGGATTTATTCAAACTTAATTTGTTGCTAGAAATCAGCTTTCAACTTTGCTGTGCATATCTTCAGTTTCGTTGGTTAAAAGTTCCGAGGAATTCTTAAAGTTAATTACATTTAGGAAAGAAATCAGGAACTTTATACTCAGTGCAGAGAAATTATAAAGTTTAAGCTTATTAATTAAAATTTCATAATTTACGCAGTCAAAGGTTTTGGAGAGGTCATATAATGTAAGTCGACATTTTTTAGGGTGGTATTTATTAAATTCAGAATTGCAGTTGAAATAGAATATTTGTTATGAAAACCAAACTGATACGGCCTATATAAGGAATTCTGTTCGAAGTGTAGTAAGTTATCTGATTCTTTAGGTTTTTTTTTTAATCTTTGAAAAAAGATTAAATTTTTTTATTAAAAAAAGATTCCATTAACATTACTTTGTGAAGGTATCTAAAATATAAATTATTTCCACTTTTTTTTTGTAAAAACCCACAAAACTCACACAACACGCTATTTGGAATCAAGTAGTCTAAATACACATCAGAACCAATCGTTGTTAGGCCAACCATTCCAAGTACCAAGTCCTTGGATTGGATAAACGAGTAGACATAAATATAAACAGGCCATCTATAAATTGAACTTTAACCACTACTATTCAATTATTGAAAAACAATTAAAGAAGCATCCTGAAGAGAACAAAGCAGAACATAAACTCAAAAGAAAAATCATCAGAAGGGATTTGAAAGAAAGGAATTTTTAATATTAATGGAAAAGGGGAGGAAGACGAGATTGTAAAAGGCAAGATTTCAAAAAGCAACCAACACAACATATATAACAACACACCTATTCTGTAGGTAATTTTCCGTTCCAACATTTCTGTAAAAATAATTACAAATAAATAGATGGACTTTTGATTATCGTTCGATTTATTTGTTTATTTATTATATATCAATATAATAATTTGGTACGCAAAGGTAGCTAGCGGAATACAAGAGGTTGCCGTATATGAATCCAATTTACAGCATTTTCTCATCTCCAAAGAGTTCTTATTCTATTGTTCGTACCAGGAAAGGATATGTTGTAGTTTATAACAAAATTACATGATGCCATTTTATCAAATACATGAATTTTAAAATTGTTGCTTGGGTGCTCCTATAAGTTATAAGCTGTCAGTAAATGTGTAATAAAAATACAGATAACTTTTTTCCGATATAATTAGTTTTGCATTACGTTCTTTAGATATTTCAATAGACATTCTTCACCAATAAAGTTTTTTATTGGCCCTTATACTTGCTTCGAAAGGTGTCAAACAAATAGGAGATAACGAACAGCAGACATGAGCAACTGATTGCGATTGCTGTTTTCACTGCAGGAATTCATGCACGTATGTACTTGATGTTACATAACGTTTGTCATCACATCGCAATGTTGAAGAATTTCTTTCTATATTATTCACAATTACATCTCATCGTTTAATATTGGTTTAAGTTGGTAATATGTATGGACAAAACATTTGCTTTTTTTTAAATAATCTCTTATATAACAAAAATTGTACCCTCGTTTTATTTAGCACACTTAGATGTGAGAAGATTTTCGTCGCTTCTCTGCCTTAAATCAATACAGCACCTAGTTTTGCTGTTACCGTTAGAGATTTCAGATAGCATTAAATTTGGAACTTGCAACAGACACGTATCTGGTTTGAAGTAGGGTAGGAAAGTTTTATTGGTTATCTCCCTTCCTCAGCTCTAATTCAAAGTAGAATTCGATGTCGGCACATTTCCCTAGTAAACGGAAATGTTCGTTATCTGGAAGTTAAAATGTTTTGTTACTGTAAACATGCTTCAATTTCCTCTGAATATTTAATGAAGATATACTGATGTATACTTAGAAGTTTTCTTAAGTGTTTGTTAACATTGCGATAGGAAATATTTTCCGTTGAATTCGTAAACTTTGCATTATTTTCTAAGCACACAAGTGCTAAGGTTTTGTTTTTCTACATTTTCTTAGTAGCGAAAAGCAAATTTTTACGTACTACACAATTCAAGCGATTTAAAGGGATGCACTTAAAAGCTAAAATTGTAAACACTGAAGTTAAATGGGAAAAGAGGGAGAAGATTAACTTTTTCAATTATAACGGTGCATAGATAATAAAGAATATGGTTCTAACAAGAAAAATCTTTCATTAAAATACCAACGTAACATCAATGGAAAATTTATGTTAGAGGATTTTTAAAGATATTCTATACCGCTAGGTACCTACTAATCTCCTTTTGTCGTTGAAGTAACGATCATGTAGTACAAACGTCGAATATATTAAACATAAGGGTATCAATGGGTCTCCTACACTTTCCGAGCTTGTGTATCGGAGGTAAAGTAACTCATTCTAGGTAGTACTGGGTTTGATACCGTTAGTCTAAATCTTAAACTATCGCTAATGACAGCATTGTATACAACATGGTCTTTGTGGTTTCTGTGATCATTTTAGACAATGGATTTTTGGATAATTCAAAATGAGAACTTTGTGACAAAGTGGTGTTGATTCGATTGAAATAATTAACCAATGAGACCTATTGTTTCGAACATCAAAGATCCAACTCACTTAACTTCCAGGTGGCCATCTGCCAAACTAAACCAGTTACCTGTACAAATTTCTGATGTGGCTATCAAAAAGTCTTACGCGTTCATTCAAAATATTAAGGTAATTGAGCTTACTGATAAAGAAATTTTAGTCTTGTTAAATCTAAGTTCACAGTTTCCTAGTGTTTTATCTGATTTAATTTTGGAGTATTTAGATAACCAAATACGAGGGATGTTTCCAAAGTTCTGGAAATTCTGCTCTAATTAAACTACGAAAAACTTATAGGCAATGGTATTGGTGATAAATAAGTCGTGACATATTTATGCAGCTATCCAGTGCAATATAGTTCAGCCTGAGTCAGGTGTTCGACTAATATAGACGCCTTTTCGTAGCACTATTTTTGTAACCATGGAAGACGCGATTAAATCTAAAAGAGCGATAATTTTCTTTTTATGGAAAGACGGTGTGAAAACTTGATAAATTATTCAACGTGTGCAAAGAGTATTTGGTGAGTCTACAGAATTTAAAAATAGAGTATATCGGTGGATCAATCGTTTTAAAACTGTTAGAACATTATTAGAAGACGATCCGTGCAGTGGTCGCCTGAGTACGTCGGTAAACGAAAGAATCATTACTGCTGTGGAGGACCTACCGAAAGAGGACAGGCGAATGTTTATTCGTTAAATTAGTGTACACGTAGGAATAGGTACACCACAAGTTCATGACATCTTACATGACTAAATTCCCAGAACATTGGAAACATCCCTCGTAAATGAAGAAGACGCTGTTAGTTTAACTTCTTTGACTCTGTATGAAACAAAATATTTTCATACTAATAACATATTTTATCAGCAAAACGGAAAGAACGGCGATGGTTAACAGCTTATCCTCGTTAATGGTTAACCTCATTATGGGTACACCTTAAGAATACTTTAGCTTATTTTCCTCAGTTTTGGATCAGATACGTCGATGACATTTTTCGCATCTTTCACATCAGCGAATGTTTAATAAGCGATTTCCCAGAACAACTTAATCCAAAATTACCCTCTATTAAATTTACCCATGAAAAAGAAAAATACAACAGCATTCTATGCCTCGATGTTAGTACACCCAAAGCAGGTCGCTTGTTAAATCAACAAAAACCTCTTTATTGCAATTTTTTGCTTGATATATATTGATATATATTTGATATATATATATTTTTTTTTTTTTTTGTTAATGCAATTGTATTTTTTTGTTGGGAAGGCAGCTGGCGTTACTGTATGATTCCATTGACATTTTCTATTGTTGTTTTAGCAGAATGCAAGCATTAAATCAACAAAAAATATATCAACCATTATATTTCCTTAAAAGAATAAAAGAATTGTTTCGCCGTAATACAAACGAGACCATAAAATTTTGTTGAATCAACAGCCAGCCTTCCTTCAGTATAATAAGAAGTAGAAGTAGGCGTATATATAAAACCTATTAGTAATAATTAGAGCGCAACAAGTCGATTGCCTAGCAGTAGCGTCACTGCGCTGGGTTAACCGAAATAAACATGGGCGTTATTTAGAACAAAAAACAATAAGAGAATTTATGAAAACGCAAACATAATATAGTGAACAACTTACCGAATATGCTTAGATGGCTGAAAAGAAATCCGGAAGTGAGGCTTTCAATACCTGTATCTTAGCGTACATGTCTACAGTGGTCTTCTTGAGATCCGTCCGTTGCAGCGTATATATCTGCTTATACATAGAAAAAGATCGTTTTATATTTAGCGTACTTAAAGTGGTCTTTGAATTTGTATAACGGATCTTCCGCAACACTATTGTTAAACAGGTTCAGGGTCACTGTCCGTGCTACAATCAATACTACGGAATTTTTGTTTATGTCTGTAGTTTCATCTATAGTTAGCCACAACCGTTAATTTTTTACTGCAGTTTTCGTATAATTCTCAATCTTCTCACGCACTGACGGCAAATACCTACGTAGCGTCTGCGGACTTGATAGTGCCGACGTTGGATTGTATTTCTTCCAAAACTGACGAAACATTGTTTGTCCAATTTTTGCAAACGGTATACTGCCCGCACTGAACATCATCGTTAAATCACATAGAAATTCTTGATACGGCCCCTTTCCAATTTTTTCTTATTTGTATGTTGCGCTATTTACATGGTTCCTACACATATATGGTTTCCAACATAATAAACTTTTATCGCAAACTAAACACCTGATTTCTTTACCAGTATATATTAAGTCTGAAAATTGTCATAAATACGTGTTTACCCTGTTAGCAAACAGACAAGTTGATGCATTTCTACGCATTTTCAACATTTTTAATGCTTTCCGTTCAATTCCGACACTTATCAACTTCGCACTGTGATGTGTATTACACATAGCACAGAAGGCCGATTAAACACCACTGGAAGGCAAGCATTTTACAGGATTCTAAACATAGACTCCAAATTTGTTTTGAAAATTGAAAAATTAAATGAAATTAATACAATCTGGCTTTCGTCGGTAAGTTATGGAAATTTTGAATTTCCTTAGTATTTTCCGACGTAACTAATTCATTGCAAAAATGTCCCGGGGTACCCACCTGACATCTCCCATTTGCTAGATAGGCGTGCTAATCACTATATCACGGGAACCTGTCAGGAATGTTTTGGTTTTCGTCCTCTCGTTCTCGACAGATTTTTTTTTAATTTAATGCGAAAATATTGTAATATATTTACAGATAATAACATCTGGGTATTAAAAACAGGAAAGTTCCTGACAGGTCCCCGCATTGTAGACGTTAGCACGCCCGTCTAGCAAATGGAAGATGTCAGGTTTGATTCCTTGCCGCAGAAGACTTTTTCATGCAATTAATTAGGTACGTCGGAAAATACCAAGGAAATCCCAAAAATCATATCCTGCCAGGTAAACTTGATTTCCAAAGTTTTTCGATTTGGTATATTTTGGAAGTGAATTTATAGTAAAACATATAAAGAATAAAAAAGATACCGTTTGTTAAAATTTCCTTTATATGATTAACTTTTATCTCGCTGTGTTCACAATACTATTTTTATATTATTGCTACAGACTTTTATCTTATGATCTTATCTTGTTTATCAATATGTGCATGAGCTTTGCAGGTATTTGGTGTGGTCGGCCGTAGAAACCCTTTTCAAAGTGAATGAATGACGAGATTCTCTCTAGTTCCGTTAACACTTAGCAAAATGTTTCATACAGGTGCCTATTATTTATTAGAATTTTGACGGAATTATAGTCTATTTTTAATTATCGTACTTCAATTATTTTTAACTGAAGTATATACAACACAACGGTAGATAATTCCTTATTCATGCACAGCAGTGCAGTTTGCGCTTTATAGGAGCGCCACGAACGTCGCCACCGTCGCTGTTGCTAACCCCTCTTTTGACCTCGTTCCTGCTTTCAGGACGGATCAATACCTACCACCTCGCCTCGAAAATCCAATAGATTCTCCCCAACGCCAAAATTTTCTTCACTCCGTTCTAATACTAGTTGTTGTTGATTCCACTATCTGTACCATCACCATCTATGTTTCCTTCTCCTGCTATCGTCGATCCATCTTTCCACGAGATTGCCCCCTTTTTCCTCCTTTTCCTTATTCTATGTCCCTCTCTCTATTTTCCTGTTCTTTTTCGTTTCGCTTCTTACATCTCCCTTCAGTATATGTGGGTCAGAGGTACACTGCCAATCATAAATATGAAAGTACCTACTTTAAATTAGCAACTCGTAAAATTGTTATACGCTGCTCATGATAACGATGTAATTAACTAATTATAGCTTCCATGAGTTTGTGTAGCACAGTGCATCAAAACAGCATCGTTAAAATTCATGACGTCGTTATTCCACTACGCTTACATTCCATCTCAAATGGTCGATTTAACCTACAAACCAATTTTGAAGTTATGTGATGCAACTACAATTAATGTAATAACGCTTTGTCAACGAATCTGCCAAATCACATTAGACTTTTTAACAAATAGCAATATTTTGTTGCCAATTACAGATAATTACATTTTGATTTAAGTAGTATCAGAAAACAAGAAAATCTTGCAACGGTATGCTATAATATTTTCTATGTAAAACATTCCTGTTCATAGTGCCTCGAATAATAAACCATATGGAGCAAAAGCTGACACCAAATAGAAAATCCTTTAATTTTGTATTTCAGAAAATTGTTACTAAAATAAAAATTCCTGCTTTCTTCGGAAGGAAATTTTGCCTCATATATCCAATTATATTATATGGTTTAATAGAATAAGACGAAATTTTAAAATGCGAGAAATACATACGTTTATTTGCAAAAATATCCATTAATACGACTACAACTACAAGTAGCTTCGAATTTTAATTTATGTAGAAATAACAATTTTCAAATAAAATCTCCTTTCTCAAAAAAAATTAAAAAAATATAAATTTCAATTCCGTAAAAAATCATCGTTATTCATTGTGATACAATACAAAAGAAATCTCATAGCACGCCCAGTTTTCATAAAGTTTCCAAAGCAACCATTGTACTTCATTTGAAAAAATATCTTTGCCCAACCGCCAAAGTCTGATATTTGAACAATCTAGCGGGACAAAATTATTGTAACGAAGAAATAGTTGTTTTCATTGCTTTTGGTACATTTAGTCAATGGAAGTTATAATTAAGTATTTTCAGATGTATAAAACAATATTCAAAGCGTGTACGGGATGGTTTAAAACGTCGACGGCTAATTTGGATGTTGCGTTTCCCGAGTTATTCGGGAGAATATCCAAATTAATTTGGAAACCACAATTCAAGTACTCTAAAGTGACATGTATTCTCTTAATTAGCTCTAAATCAATTCCAGTCATTTCTGTTTCTTTTGCCGATTTCTCATTGTTTGTAAATAATGCACGAACAGTATTGTTGTCATTGGTGCTGCCTGTTTGTTGTTTGGGCAACTAATAAACCAAGTTCGGTTGGAAATCCTTCTTGAACGTGCTTTTTCCTTTGGGCGACAATACTTTTATTTGGTAACACGTCATTTCTCTATCTTATACTATTTCATTTTTGCGTCTTATACTATTTACATGTCTTCTGCAATCGTATTTGCTTCGTCTCATTAGAGGTATATCATCGGTATAAGGTAAACCAGGAAAGTCGCAGATAAATTCATTTATTTTCCCAGCACATGGAAATTTCATACCCTCCGGACGTTCGACATATTTATTGTACCGACAACTACACAACTACGCAAGTGCTAAATAAAAACAAATTGAAGACTCATACATCGCCGATCGGCGGTCACCGTCAATAATAACTTCAGCCATTCAGCAGTTTGATACGTACATACGCACTTACTACAACGGATCTAGTCTTGTTGAGACAGGCAGAATACCAGCATACCCAAATTAATTTTTTTTAATAACTGTCATGGAAATGCTGAGCAAACTCTTATCGCCACAACTTTGCTGAAATTGCTACCTTCATTAATGCGTGCATACGTGCGTACGCCTTTTTGTATCACACACAGTCGTGTTACTGTCTGACCGACTAGTGTTTGACGTTTTATTTTGGTAAAAATCTCCGAAATCATAATTCCAGATAAATAACAGTTGCTTAGCTGTTTTTATTTTATAACAAGACGGATTTGCAAGGTGTTGGTGTGACTTGACGTATAATATTATATTGATGTAAGATAACAATTTGCATTAGTCTTTACTGCAAGCGCCTGGGGGCGATACCCAACCCGGCATGGAATGCAGGTATCTGGATTATGTAAAGCCCAACTCGGCACAGAGCAAAACAGACCCACCTTTTTGGACGTCCCAACTCGGCACACAGCGCGTCATAGTAAAATTGTCCCTTACGGTTTCTACCGAGATAGGGATATCGAAAAGGATCGCCGCAAACCAATTAGAGAATATCGGATTATTTTGTCTTAAGTTGGGTATGGGTTCCTGCATGGTAATTCAACGTGCTTTCTTCATTGTTGTCCCCTGAAGTTCTATCCGAAATCTATTCAATCAAATATTTTGTCCTAATTTTGCTTTTTGAAGTCTACCCGATTTCGTGATTGAATTCTTGTGCGTAGCCACAACAATCTAGATTTGCATTTTTTATCTATTATTTAGCAAATAAATCTAATCGTTGCTTTTACATTTTTCATATAGAGAGGATAGGTTTAATTTCTCCAAAACAAAAGCCTCTATTGCGTCAGATTTCACGCATTTGGTGTTCCCCACTCATACTTGACAAACATTGACCTACGAGAAATTTGTGTAGCCATTCTATAATTGAATAAATAAAGTTAGATGTCATCGTTTGTCCGAATTCATTTCAAGTTCATTAAATAGCTCATTACTTTACTTTTCAGCAGAAATAATATAAAGCTACTATAAAATGATATATGCACCAAAATTCTAGGTATATTTGAAAATTAGTAATATGCTTACATGTTGGTAACTATTATATTACAAAATGTAAATACATATTTCTTGGAGAAAAATAATTACAGAAACACGAAACAAAATAAAAAGAATCAATGTTATAGGAAGCAAATTTAGCTCGTACATTGTGTTACAATGTAACTGTCACAATAATGAACACCACCGGTACGTGTTGTTTTCATAAATTACGGCTACTATTCAGGTATCATTTAATTATCATTAAATGCGGTATTTTACAAATATCTATCATTAAAATGAAACTTCTATTAAAAAAATACAACTTGAAATTGTACATCTGCAATTACATCCCGTTAGATTGCTAAAATATCATACTGCAAAGTTGAATTTTTCCTATCTCATTTGAGGTAAAAAAGTTTTATTTTGTCATCTAGGTAAAAGTGATGTGATTTTTATACATGTTAGGTATGACTAGATGTGACATTATAGACGAATGACATTAGTATCTTCGACATGGTATGAATGAATGCAGGGAATTAATTAAATACGTGGGACTGGCTGTGAAGAAAATTGCATTCAAACCTCGTTAAAAAAGTGCTCTTGCTAGGTTAATTACAAACCTCGCCTTCGGCCCGGTTTATATTTGCTCGCGGTCTGCAGGAGAACATTTTCCTAAATAAGTTCGGATTATATACTATTGCGCTAATGAAAAAAACGTGTTTAAAATATGCTTTCTAACGACATTTAATTTACAAATTACTCACGCATCAGTTATTTCAAAAGTTAGCAAAAAAGTCTTTCAAAGCAGAAGTACAATTTTATGTATGACCAAAAAGTATGCAAGAACTTTAATTTTAGTAACAATTTTTTGAAATATCCACAAGTTAAGTTCTACTCTCCTGAATAACTTCCGTAATTATTAGAGATTTTAATTACGTACTTACTTTGTTGAGAAAAGCTTAGAGCGTAATTTCCCATGAAAACATAAGGGAAGACACTTGTTTCGCAGCTGCAAAGTTTATTAATATTATTAATTTCCTTTTTGACGTAACATATTTTACATTTGATAGCTCTGGACAATAGCCAAAATGTATCTAAAATAAAATCAACTAAATTCTACTATTTTTGGTGTACTGAAACCGAAAATAAACTTATCTTTTTAATATTAGTTCAAGTTTTAGAGATACGGAATGTCATGTGTCCCTATATATTAACACTATAACTGCATGTTTGTGATGAGCACTAATGGCAGATCTATGGCGACTTAAAGGTTGTTGCGCTTTTACTTGGTTTGCTAGGCTAGCTAGGCTAGCTAGGTTATACCAAGTTTTGCTGTTTTTTGTGTGACTGGAACAGTCGGGCGAAGGCACTTCATTACAAAAAACAAGAGCCAGGTCAAAAGAATGTACAACATATACCATTGGTAAACTCCAAAAAGATTTTGTTGCCACCACTGCACATCAAATTGGGCCTAATGAACAACTTCGTTAAGGCACTGAGTAGAGATGTGCCAGCTTTTCAGTAACTGCGTCAGAAATTCCCAAGGCTAAGTGAAGCAAAAATTAAAGAACACAGATTCGAAATATTCTCTAAGACGAACATTTTGACAGCACTGTAACAGATACTTCAAAAAATGCTTGAAATGCCTCATGGTCACTAATTTCTTGGGAAATAAAAAACCTGACAATTACGCTACTCTTATTGAAAATATGCTGCCATCGTATCAAAAAATGGGTTGCAATATGTTTCTAAAGATCCATTTCCTACACTCACACCTAGACTTTTTTTCCTGGAAACTGCGGAGCTGTAAGTGATGAGCACGACGAACACTTCTATCAGGATATATGAACAATGGAGGAAAGGTACCAGGGAAATTGGTATGTTTCCATGCTTACCGACTACTGTTGGACTCTTGTTAGAGAGGCTCCAGAAACAATTCACAAAAGAATAGCAAAAGGACGGCGTATTTAGTGGTTTCAAAAGTGTAAAAGTATCTGTTTTTTATTATCCTGTTAAACGTAAAATAAAAAGACTTATTCTTGAAAACTGCAAGTAAGTTTTTAATTTTATTGTCATTTTTGTATTCAGTGCCTCAAAATCAACAAAATAATGCACTTTTCAAATAAAATACTACAAATGAACTAAAATTTATTGTCGAGTGTAGTAGGTTCATACTTTGCTATGTCAAAGATAATATAGACTTTCAATTTCCCTTTGTACTTCAGTGTGTTCGTGGCTTTGCCAAAAGAAAAACTGGACTACACATTATGTATCTTTAACAATTTCAACGACAACCTTTACACCAACAATTTTATTAAACTAGATTGGTACAGAAAACCGACAAACCGTCTTTTCAGAATAATAGGCTGAATATATTGAAAACAATTTCGAGAAAGAACTGTTGCTTCAATAGCATTATCAACGTAATTATTTTTTCAACAGCAGTCAGTAATATGACTTTGGTCCTGCCACAATCCCACAATTCTTTACAGAAAACTTCAATATATCCCTAATCCACCCAGAAGATTTATCCACTTATTCAAATAACATAATATAAAAATAGTTTCCTACCCAGCAAAAAGGATGAATTGTTTTTTCTTCAGACTTAAGGATGTGGCGAACAGTCTAGACATAAATGACGTAATTCATTATATTCAATGTAAAGGTTGCAAAGGTGCAAATTCCCTAAAAAATAAGAAATCGAGTTCCCATAAAAGGAATGTTACATTACACTGCATTAAGCGTACACACCAATGAGACGGTCACCTTTTCGATTTTGCGAATCTCGGCGTTTTGGATGTTGAAAATAATACATTAAAGTGGAACGATGCTTAATGGAGCAAAACTTTCTTTTTCTTTGAATGTGGTCGTTTCAAGGCATTTTTTGCCTTTAGCTCGTCAAATGATGGTGTGCAGTATGCCCTTCTTATTGTTTTTCCTTTTTCAAACTAGTCGTTTTACCCAATTCCATGACTATCCTAAAAAAACACCATCAGTTTCCCGGCCGATGCAATAGTATTTCCCTTTTTCGGATCTTATTCATCCTTCGCACTTCACCGCTTCAACTGTGCCCTGATTTCAGGAGTGTATCCTAGTTTTACCTATTAATCGACACCAAAATTCGAATTTACTTTATACTCAGTTACTCAGAAACTGCTTCTACAAGGCGTCCCGACCTATTTCGTTGAAACTGTTTCAAAAAGGTTTTAGAAATACTCATTCCAATGCGTTTTTGGTTTTGAGTGAGTAAGCGCGGCACCCAAATTTTTCATGTCCAAATCATCAGTCAATATTTGACACACTCTTTCGAGATGCCCACAGCTATCTCTCTAACTTTAATCTGGGGGTCGTCCATCACCATTTGGTGAACTTGTCCGATGCTATCGATAGCCGTTGCAGTTTTTGGACATCCAGAACGTTCATTGTCAACCAAGTTTGTAAGACCACGTTTAAATTCACTTGCCTAAAATTTCACTGTGGCAAATGATGGTGCAGCCTCCATAAACAGCAGCCACCTCAGCGTTAATTTGCGTAAGCATACTGCAAGAATTCAACGACATTCCATCCATTTTTACAGAAACGCCAACATCGATAGTTGCAATCTAAATGCAGATGAGAATGTGGACCTTATAATTAACCCCCTTCGAACGTAGCCACATTATTGGGCTACGTGAAGGCAATGTTAGTTTCTGATAAATTGAGTGCAGCCTTAATCGTAATCATTCGACTGTATAACCGTGTTGGAACCTGTGGACTGCAAATCAAGGAGAAGTACGTAGAGCCGGTTCAGGCGCGCTTAGAAGGACCATCCCCCTCAGAAGATTTCCTCTTGAAGCACTTGGTTGTGCAACGCCGGTTTCAGCCAGAAACATTTGTTACTTTTCTTTTTGTGAATTACCTTTCATTTACTTGTTTATAAGTAGTATAAGCATTTTTTCATATTAATTATTTTATAAAAATTTTCTGGTGGTGCGTTTTTAATTGCGACTAGTGTATATTAATTATTTGTGTATACTTGGATATATGTCTGTCGAGATGTTGCAATACATCTGCAGCTATCATCAAGACTCCGTGGTGTACCCGCCCGGAGAGCGGAAGGTCGTAAATTCAGATTTAATTACATCGATAAAACAAAGGAAAATATTAATTTTGAGTAATTACCGATGGAAGCCATATATATATATATATATATATATGGCTAACTTTACATTGTAAAATTCATCTATTTTGTTTCCGATTAGTACAGCAGAATACTTCCCGATGTAATTATTTTATTGTAGAAAAAATTACAGTTACATCCGTTTGCATTCCAACTTCCGGTGTTCTCCATTAATTGGTTTAATTTGCCCGACTGAATGCCGTAATAGCGCCAGTTAATTTAAACTACATACGTACATAGTTTCAATTTTGTTTGTCCTCAGGACCTGTAGGTGCCCGCCGCATTTTTCGCTCTATTTACGCTCCAACTTGTAACGCTTGCAATTTTATTGCTCTTATTTGAACGACATAGAAAGCCATTGGAGTGACATGTATGGATTGCATTTTACTTTCTATTGCTTTTTTGTACTCGAAAAAGGTAAAACCCAGGCAAAGATTACAATTAAAGTGAAAAATATTGCAGGATCTATTTGCGGATATCAAACGATATACTTCACTGAACGAAAAAGGTACGTAAACACAATAAAAAAGTAAGTTAATGTAACAATTTTTTATAAAAATCGGTGCAACGAACGAGCTTATCATTTTAATATATGTCACTTATATCGATGAACACATACTTTTCTACATACACTATGTACAAATAGATTTATTGATATAAAGAATATATTTACTAATTTCTAATGACAAATTTGTTTTTTTTTATTATTATTATTTTAAATTACGTTAAAAAGCCAAAAATCCGAACTAATTGGGAATGAACTTTATTCACATATTTAATTGAGGGCATTGAAAACAAAAAAGATACGTCTTTTTGGTAATGCTCTTTGCTATTATTAATATTAGAAACTCTAGTGTTTTTATTCAAACTTTTAAAACAACGAAAATCGTAATTTTGGAAAATAAATGTAAGATATATATTTTTTTCGAATAGGTCGTCATATGGGTTGTAGGGACACGATTTGCTAGTTCGATCTAAAGTCATGACCCAACCACCGATAGATCGCTCTAAATATGCAATACTAAATAATCCTGGCTTGTGGTCCTGTACATTTATAGCCATATATGGCTATATGTATAGATAGTACATTGCACACGTGGGAATTATATTGATAAACAGATTCTAATTTGATAAACGTTTGTTGTAATAAATGTATTAGTTAATATAATAATTTTACTTCGCTCCACTAACAAAACAAAGTCGGCGACCACATTGAATTAATTCTTTCAATGTACAAATGACTATCTGTAATTACTAATTCGTCTTTTGTTAAAAACCAATGCATCAACAGTAAAACCTTGCTGGAAAGGATGGAAAAGCATAACAATTGTTTGAGAAAAAAAACAATTTATCAACCTGAAAAAAGGTTGAAAAAAAAAGCTGAAAAGAGTTAACAATTAATGATAAAATAAAAGTAAAAAAGTGAAACCATTACATTGCTTGCTTACTCGTAAATGAGTGAACTAATTTGGGTAAACGAAATGTAATAATCTAATCTAATAAAAAAAGATCAATATATTATATTGTTAAACAAAAAACACAAAAGTATTAGCACACTCCCCACCACACAACTTTAATTAATTAATCTGGGACAGCTGTTTCGAGAATAAGGCGATTCTCATTTTCAACCATCGACCGAATAATTAAACGTGCGATGTGGAGTATGCCGATACTTTTGTGTTGTTTGCCATATTACCACAGTTCTTGCTAGCATTATTATATTGTTAAGACTGGGCGTATGACTGGGCATAATTTTAGATTTTGGGAAAATGCCACTGTTTCTTTAACGACCGATACCTAATTCTAAAAGATGGTCATTGAAGTCGAGATGGTCAAACATGGCAACGATTTCGATGGCCAGCTTGTGACGCCGTTTCATATTAAAAATGCTTGGATGTATTTCCAAATATTTAATCGAATAAAATTCAAGTCACAGATCTAGCGTATAAGGTGCTTCAGATATCGATCATTAAAGAAATAGCGGCACTTCTTAAAAATCTCAAATTATGTCAATTATTAAAACTATACAAATAAGTATAGGTATAGAGAATACTGATGAAAGTTGACGTGAATTCAAAAGGAGCAATCAGAAACGTAGTAACATATAGACTGTTCCATTTAAAGGATCATACTTGTAACGTAGAAATTGAACATCCTGTATTCTCGAGTATAGTTTTATGTTGTACAGCACTGGTTTCGGAATATTTTTTTTTCTTCAAATTACTCACGCACTACAATAGCCAATATAACAACTGGTAAAATAATATTTGCATTATTTTTAAGGTGGTACCTTTCAAAAGTAATACCTTTGTTTATTACCTCCCGTCATTTTTCAAAACTAGCAAATGTTCTTTTTTCCTAAAAGTTAGGGGAACATTCTTCTAGGTACTACCATTAAAAAAAGAATAAATATAATTTTTCAAAATATTTTCTTTTTTTTACGACACAAACCCATACTACTGTGCGCTTAGGCTGTTAGGCTAATCGATTCGTCCCATAACCCACATACTTCATCACATAACGAGAGCTCGATTTTGACGAACCCATCGATTATGTCGTGCGTATAATTACGGGTATAGCGATTTCACGTAATTAGTGACAACATTGGTTATCGATATGCCACGTGAAATACTTAAAAGAATATGTTTGATATCTAAGGAGCCTGAAGAAATGTTTGCTTTTACAAGTGAAGCCAGCATATAACCAAAATATTTACATGAAAGTCCCCACGGACTCCTTGTAATACCAATTTTCACTAGCGCTAACCTCTCAGGTAGCAAGGGGCTTTTTTTAAGCTTAAAATAAAGTTATTTTTAACATTCAAAGATAATAAACGATATCCTGTAATTAACATTGCAGGTAACTTTAGTAGCAAATATTATCGTTTGAAAATTTATTATATAAATCCATTGTCTTAAGGTTGGTTAATAAAATAAAGAAGTAGCTTGTGTTGACTGTGTCGTCTAATTGAAAAATAACGCTGTGTTTAAATCAATTTCTCTCTAAGCTAAAATTGAGACTAATCACATGTTAAGGGAGCGCTACATGCCTTACCCCAAATAGCGAATGTGGGCAATGTTTATTTAACAAACATCTAATAGTGCAGATCGAGGAATTTCTGCGAATATTCGATATTCCCCAAACTTTTGCTACGATTTAATCGATGGAGACTTAAAATGCTCTGTATATAAACTTTTTTTTTATTATCATCACTAGAAAGATGTTAAGGCAAATGACCTGTTTGTATTTATCAAATATCTATGCGATATAAAGCACGCGAATAATTAAATATGGTTTTCAAAAGTGACAGCCGCACAAAAGAACGCCAATACGGCTTAGAAGGTTTGCAGGTGGTATTAGCAAGAGAGTTCGAAAGCGCGTTGAAGTCGGTGGTGAAATATTTCAGAGTCAACTTTGAATTTATTTATTCATTGTTTTATTTGTAGGAATATATTTCAAAACAACTTTTCCTTGACAAATGCAGTCTCTTACAAAATTAAATTTAACATCGATGTGCTTTATGGGTTTTGATTCTTGCGTAGAAGCCATTCTTATGGAAGATTGATTATCTTCGTAAACAACCACGGGATATATGTACCTTTAAGTTCAACATTTCATTAATCACCTGTGATATAAATAAATTTTCAGTTATATACTGAGCTAAAACAATATGTTTCGATTCGGCACTTGACAAAGACAGTATTTTGTTTTTTTTTGTTTTTGTTTTCCAAAATATTGCGTTATTATTTACTTTTATTATAAATCCAGTTACAAACCCCTTTTTCTGTCACTTAAATTATTTGTCTGCATCTATATAAAATTCTATATGAGGATCTCTAGTCTAGTTTCTAATAAATTTTGTAATAATTTGTTACATCCCCATATTTTCTTCATCCTTATTTTCCTTTATATCTTTGTTTTATTCTTTCCATATATTCTCCTTTCTTAACAATATTCATGTTGCGACTAATTTTCTTTCAGTTTACAAGAAACTTTGCAATATCATTACTTACCAAATGGTGTGTGGGCCCACTATTAATGATGAATTTAATATCTTTTTTATTTGAACACTGACTGTACGATGTTTTCGACTGAGAGGAAAGAAATTTCAGATTCAGCTTTTATACTGTTTTTTTTACAACATGTACGTGTTTAGTATCCTTTTTGATTGATTGGTGCGATGTTGATTTGAGAATTCGTCCTACAATTCCACATCCATGACATCGAAATTGGAATGCTTTGATATTTTTCAAACTGCTTCTATTACCAGTCTTCCGTTTGAAATTCAATTTTTTTTTGTTTGTAATCAACAAAAGCTTGCTTCCTCCATCAGAAGTTTATTTTTTACGAAGCCAAGTGACTTTCATTTGGACAGAATATTATATTAACTGCAGTTGTAACAGTTTGATATGTATCAGGCATTGCTGATAATAACTGTGAACTAGCTCCGTGTTTTCAATTTTTCCACCAGCACTTTTTAGTGCAGACAACGTTTATTCAAACTAAAAATTTTGTAAATTTCCCAAGAAAACCACACCTGCATATTTTAATCACCGCAATATCTTTTGTAGATTAACTTACGTGGATATTCCTTCCTTTTCATATGTTGCGCTCAGAGATTCCCTTATTTCCTTACTTGTTTCCTCGTTTTTATAATTTCTAAAATATCATTCGATAAGCACCGCATGATCAGATTTTACGTCAATTGTTCTGCTTCATCGGTTGGTCGATCTTGTCGAATAACTTGTAAAACTTCGTTTTGTACTAACACTGGCTTGGAGCGAAATTCCCAGTTTCGGTAATTTTTTCCATAAAACGGCTTACAGTATAAGGTTGCTGTTGATTTCTCGCCATATTTTTCAACTTTCCATCTTTTTAGCCAAGTTCCAGCTGTACAATTAACTTTCCACCGAAAAAATTATTTAAATTATGCGGACCCGTAACATATATTCTTAGAACGTTAAATTGCAACGTTAATTAAATTACAACGTTGAATTAAAACGTTTTATTTTCGCGACATTAAGATGTTTCTTAAACGTAACAGAGACCTTTTTGCTGACGCTTTGGAGAACCTTCCACTCACGTTTTAAAAATGCTATATGCTGCCTAGGCATGATATCGTATCTTGTAGATTTAAACGTATTAAGATGATGAATGTGTGCGATGTATGTAAAAAGAATTGTAGCATAAAAAAACACCGCAGTTTTCATTTGTTTGTTGTGTTCGTTTTAATTGAACTTTATTTAAATTATTGTGTTATACGTGTTTTTTTTTCTATTAGACACGATACGTTCTGTTGAGTTGCTGATGACTAGTGTGCGGCGCTGCTTCACCAAATTCTCAATGATTAATTGAATTCTCAGCAAAATATTCCGTGGTATACAATAAATTTCTTCACATCTTTAGACTCTAATGAGCAATTGGTACAAAAATAAAAGCAACAAAAATGTTATTATTGAGGAAAGTTGTAATTATTACCTGCTCTAGTATGCAATGGTTAGTATACTGAGAAAGCACACTTAAGACATAGAGGAGATTAAACCTCCACCCGCAAAAATTATAATGCAATCATTTTCCCATATAAAGGTATCAACAAAAATACAAGTATATTGTAATTGTTGGCGTGCTACTGAACTAAAAAGAAATGTACAAGTAAAAATCGTATGAAGGTTTTGTAATTGCAAGTAATAAAGCAACATTGGTTGCCTACAATTGGAACAGTTGGAGAAACATGAAAATTCTGAAAACGTAAAAAATATTCCACAATCCTCGCTTCCAAGAAATAAAAAAGTTATTTATGCGCTTAAATTTAATGTGGGCGTCAGAAATTTAATTTCCTAGGAAATAAAACATCATTACCCGCTGCTCACAGAAAACGGTCCTCGCAGCTTCCCTCAGAACATTAAGCGATTTCATTGTTTAATTTTATACATTATTTTCATAATAAAATTTATACGGATCTGCTTTTTCTCTTTTCCATACATCACGTAGTTCGTGGTTTGCTTATGCCTTTATTATTGTGATGTTATTTTCATTCTCGGCTTTTAAATATTGCGACAGTAGCATTATGACCTCGTGTTCGAACAATTACTATCGATAATTGAATACTTTACGTTTGGCTACTTACTTAGCGATAATTTGCAAATCACATTGCTATTTGTGCCGTACTGATTCGTAGGAGTTTTTTCTAGTTTTATTCCAGATACTGTATGCTCAGAGAATTATCATTGATACTGACATCAAACGATTCTACCGATAAGAACTGCTAACTGGGGCTACATTGATCACTTTTAGCCACTTAAATGGGCGTAACATTTTAAAAATGTTATATTATACTAATAAAGAAATTCTAAAGTATAGAATTAATTGCAGTTTCTCATGTTGGTACCTTTAAAATTCGATGGACAAAAAAAAATCTCTACAAAAAAAATTATCAAAGTTATATTTGATTCGGAGCTAAATTAGTCACGTATTTAAAATACATTTTCTAGCAATGAAAGATGGTAGATAATAACATTTTAAACAGACAAGTTTCATATTTCTGAGAATTATGATGAAAATAAAAAAAATAGATGATAAAATTAACACTTTATTCTTAAATAGGTGTTTCTCACATGAAATGAAGTTATATGTATATAAAAAAAACATTAAACAAACAAATCTGTGCAGATAAATCTCTTGTGTTTTTCGTAAAGGATTGACTCGATATCATCAGTGTCGATAAGTAGTTGTTTGTCTTGGGCATTTTTTAACAACTTTTGTAACATCAGGAAATACAAAGAAGTCCGCTCCCCGTCTCCCTTCTTCAGCCATCAATTAATATTGCTGTGATTCGTCCCACAAAATGCTTAGAAATGTTAGTATCTAATAGAAATTTGACTACAACGTAATCTCTAGAATTATTCAATTTCTAGATTTGTTCCTCCTCAGATCTATCGTGTTCCTCTTTATTATCTTCATTTTTATCATCGGAGAAACACGCGACCAACACTTTTCCAAATTCCGGATTTATTTTCGAGCTATTTTTTCTTTGAGGTTTTTGTTAATCACCAAATCGCTGCTGCCTGAAAAAAGATATTAATGAGAATTCCATATCGACGTCTTGCTCGTATGTTGGTATTTTATACAGGACTCGGTCGGGAACAAAAGATTGCATTAAACCCACGTACTAAATTCTGTTCGATACAATCATGGACGTCAACGAGTCCTGCAGAATACTCGGAAAATCTTCTTCCGGCCAAACTATTTTTGATTTTCCATTCCAAAAGAGTCTTCGCCATGCCTGAATCATTGGGCGAAAAAAAGAAGCCTCTAGCGGCTGTGTGAGATGTGTCCAATTGGCTACAAGACAAAGCCAAAGCTTTTAGAACCGTCCAAATACTTTGCATAGGAAGAAAGCAGGTTAACCAGAGTACCAAAGCATAGTTTTGATCCCCTGGAAGCTTCTCTTATGCTTAATCCTTCTTCAGTGATTAATCGTAGATCTATTTCAAGTTGCTCTTCCCTAAAATTTTTATATTATTATGATATAATATAAAGCTGTGGAAAATGTGTGTAAAGACCTCTCTAATATCTTTTCTCTATAAACTGCACATTCATTGCATATTAACCCTGATAAATCGAAGACACTTCTCTTGGGTAATAAAGAAATTACTACAATCCTAGGTAACATCTTAAACATACGTCAGAATACCTATTGTTATCAATGCCAGAAGTTTGGGATTGACACTGGATAATACATTCCGATATAGCGAGAGGATGAATAACTATATTGAGGCATTGTAACCAAACAAGAATTTTTCTTTCCCGATCTGTTCTGAACAAAGATATCAAAACACTCCTCTGTAACTCCTACGTACTTTCGGGTTTTAGTTTTCCTGTTGAGTTATAGCATGCTTGTTAAACATTGCAACAATTAAACGCATTCAAAAAGGACAGAACGCTTCTTCCATATATAATAATGAAAAAATAAAGAAATTTGAGCATATTTCACAAAAGCTTATAGAGACCGGATGGCTAAACTTGAGCAACAGGAGAGGACTGATGTCTGTAATAAAGTTTACGCGTCATCGCGGACTAACCTCATCCCTATTCCATAGGCTTGTTCCCTTTCAAGGCCATTTTCGTATAACACCTACAAAATGTATAATAAGCTACCATCGCACTTAAAGCAATGCTCTATCAGTCAATTCCAATCTAAATTACGAGCGATTCTGCTTTCGCGCCACAAATCTGGTTGATGTGTCGTGGTGTTATTTTAAAATTTAATTCGAAAAGGTAGCTGTCGGTTAGGGGTATATAAACTACATCTGTAACTTATAAACAAGTCCCAGAATTGGATGTAATTTTTATTTTTTATTTTTTTATTAAAAAAGAAATCCTGAGTAAACCTAAGTTATTAAGTGCGTTCGAACTCCTAATTTTGTTTTGTAATTATGCACTTTAATGCTATCTAGAAATAATAAACAACTATTCCAGGTTACTATTCAATTCATTTAATGCTTTATTGTTTATTTTGAAGCACTATTGTAAGCGCTTTTGAGGGCATGGTAATTATTGATAAAGCGGTTCTCATTAAACTACAGAAAGTTTTTAAAATTTCGAAATACTTACAGAAGATAATTTATCAAACACCGCTTCCTCCGTCTTATTTATATTAACGTCTAATAATTCGACATGTTACCGCGCCAAGGAACAGTTTAACAGATACTAACATAAGCCTTTAAAACTAAAAGCGACTAGAAGTACACACCTGAAATTGCAATATTTTATAATCAAGTACCTTGTGATCAACATTGCCCCCTAATTATTAATATAGCCCCAGTTCACAGTACTGTGAATATATGTGTCTTGAAAGAACCAAGTTTCAAAAGTACCTACAAGTTGAGTGAAAATATACAGAGTGAATCTTCAGTCCGAATTAATAAGGACCTAGATCGATCTGAATAAGTTCTTCCTTTAATTGAGCGATAGCATACGGCAAATAGCTACTGTTAATGATTAATTAATTTTGTAGCGTAGTGTGCGCCGATAATTTAGTGTTTGCCGTACTACCCCACATTTCTTGCCATCATTATTAACATTAATGAAAAGAAGATAGTTCTTTGGTAGTGAAATTACTGAAATACAAAGCATCTAATTTTATATTAATTGGGAGATTCCAGTACAAGCCGGCGTGTTCGGAGTCTCAAGAAACCATTAGATCTTTTATTACACCAAGATAAACGTAATTTTTTTATACACACTAAGATTTTGGTGTTTTAATACAATACACTAAATTTCAAAAGAACCATAACAGTTTTTCTACTTTTCTCGATGAAGAAGATCTATTAGATTAAAATAAAAACAAGGTGACCCCTAGTGTATCCCGCTGCGGTTCCTCAATTTCTATATCATTTACGTTAGCTCTGCTCCTTTCAACAGACCCAGCAGCCTTGTGGGTGATCCCACTGCGTAGGTTTCGACTTCCGGATATTTCGAGACCATTTTTGAAGCAGCTAAAGCAAGCTGTTTCTGCTGTCAGGTCTAGGCTACTCAAGTATTTCTTGTCAATTAAGACATTAATTGCAGACATTTTAAGTTCTCTGCGGTGGCTAGAATCTCATCATAATATACTTACTAGTGTTGGTTTCCTTTCTATAGATGTCTATTTCTGATTCTTTGTTGTTTCTAACTAAACTACCGAGGAGCAGGAATTCCTACATAATCCGTAGTTTAATGTAGATTTAATTGGTTCGAATTTTGAATTAGGTGTCGTGAAGAATTCTGGAATAATGCTTTTCCTAGTATTAAAAATCGAAAACGTTGTATACACACTCTAGAAAAATATATAGTGTCTTTCTTCATATACTTTTCAAATTTTCTCATAAGCAAGTTGGCTGTGAAAGGAGACCACAGCCATATCTTCTAGTTGTTGATATTTAAGTGTTTGCCAAGATAACTTCGGATATAATCTCAAATTAACAGAGGTTTTTTCATCAGAAATCGTGTAGTTTTTTTCTTTCTTTATTTATTAGGTTTAGGCCGTCTTACTTTAAAACTTAAATGTCAATAAAATGATTACAATCTCTCTCCATTCTTCTATATTTTCAGCTTTCCGTTTCCAATCTGCTGTTTAGCGTCTTTATATCTTCTTCCATCTGTCGTGTAGACGTTGTCTCTCCAATACCGCTTTGCAATATTTGTTTTCGTGTTCGTTTCGATGGTATTCTTAATATGTGATCCCTCCATCTTATTCCCTGAGCTTTTACTACAGCTGTTATGTTTATCGGTTTTGCTGGAATATGTTTGGTTTGAATGTTTCTACACACTAAATGGTCTTATTGTTGGTAGTTGATTTCTACGAGGGGGATATGACCTATCCTACCCAACCATAAATTTGTTTTTCGTCCAATGAAGAACTTCTTGATATGCCTAATTTAGATACCCCAATATTCTAGATTTTTTAAGAAAATTTTGTATGTTTCACCGTAATAAACCGTTGAGTGGGTTACAATGGTTTTAAATATAGAAACAGATTGAAGCTCAATTTGAAGAGATAACAAGCACGAATAAAATTGTGTTTTAATAAAAAAGCTAAAATATTATGTGCTATAAATGCAATATTCCGAAAAGGAAAACTTACTATCTTACGATCATGAGTTAGGAAAATCTCTGTACAAATACATTCTCATATTTCAATTAATGATAAGAAATAATTGAATGGAATGTAACCGTCGGTTTGTAGCAGCTAGAAAGGAAGTTGATGTCCAGCCTGTCTTACAAGACTGGTGATTATGTTATTAAAAAACCACATCGAACCGGCATCCTAAATGTACGTTAAGGTTCACTTAAGAAGTGCGTGAGACAATTTAGAACCACGTGATGGACAGCCATGCTAAAGTATCACGTGTTGTGCCTTGTTCCCAGACAAGTGACACACTTTCATCTTCCTGTCGCAAGTGAATCAGAAACGGTGAGTTTGACTTAAGTGGTCTCCGTCTACCACATCTAAGCAATAATTAAGGAATTTGGGATTCTTACGTAATTTCTTGAATACATTTTTAAACTAGCGGAGCTGCGAATAATAGACGTTCAACTTGAATTGATAAGTGTGATAGTGTGACATTTAATATAGCACTACTAAAAACGTAAAATTATTGTTCGTTGTCTCGTTTGGATTTTTTAATGTTTGCTTGCTTTTTAATTAATACGGACCTAGAAAGCCTAGCTGTTTTTTTTTCATAAGAAGAAGTAGAATACACTTTAATCTTGGTATACAAGTTTATGCATTTGCTAAGACACCTAGAAGATATTATTTGATAAAAGGTCTCGGGTAATTTTTAGAATTTTGCAAACTTGAACTACGAGCCATCATATTAATTTAGTTCAATGAAAATATTTACTGATGTATGTATGTGGTCAGTTTCTTTAAATCCGCCAACTAAGTACAGCATTGTTTGACTCATTATTAGTAATAATAATTAAAAATAAGAAGTGAGGAGCATTCCTTTTCCCATTAAGTAATTTGTGTGGCTTTGTCTGCTAATTTCAATATTGTAAATCGGGATCTTTTATCAATAGTTTCTATGAGTAGACTGCCTTTCACACTAGAATGACATCCATGTCCCTCTTGGTCTTTGAAGACGCAATCGTTTCACTGAAGCTTTTTAAACTGCATCGCTTTATTGAAAGCATACCTTTTACTTATACTACACAATTGTTTAATTTCATATTTACTTTTGCTTTTTATGATACATACCAACATATGGCATTTTAATCTTCTTTCTATGATCTTAACAAAATGGATTTATGCAGAGCTGCTTGTTACTATCCAAATTTATCGACTAGCTACACTTTCGAATTTATTGTACTTGTTAACCTTTTCCGTTAAATTATGTCCAGAAAGAAAGAAGAAGTAATTTTACTTCAGAAAAAGAAAAGTAAACTCGATGACAAGTTTTCACGCTTATGGACAAAACTGTCGAATATTTAAACATTTTCATCACTTCTACTTGAAAAAATTAAATTATGATCAATCAAATCTTTAAAGCAATTAAATTTAAATGGATATTAAGTTTTAGCGAAAGGAAAAAGTAAGGAATATTTACTTTAAACTTAAATAGTATTAAAATGGATCGTATTAGTCGTAGGCTAAAATTGAAGCAGTAATTCCTTCTTGAGCTCCACTTATTGCATCGTTCTCGACAAGTATCTAAGTAGAGTTTGAATGTAAACTTGAAAGAATTACATTCCATTTCTCTTGCAGCAAATCGAAGTGTTCCTAATTTTCTTGGAACGGGATTTTTTCGCCGTGTTTTAGCTTATTCCACACGTATCCAATATGACCAACATAATGCAAAACGTGATCTTGCAAAATGTTTTCGATATAAAAGTCAAGAGTCTAGGGAGAGAGTAACTAATACCTGCCCAAACCATTGTTTCGCTATCTCCAAAACTAACATTTATATTTACAACTGGTATATTGTTCTGCAACTTTTCTGTAGATGTCGTCCTCTTGATTTCCATAATTGAATTCTAGTCTACTTGTTTACTAAAGCTAATATTCATTATTTCGTTCTTCAAAGCAAATGCCATAAAAATACTGTGCATACTCGATTAAGTCGTCCATTTCCATAGGTATGAAGTTTTTAGCAGTATCCGCTCATAACATAAGAACGTGTAAAATTACTAAAATCAGTGTATGGTGTTTTATTAATTTACACACAAAGAACAACCTTTTTTAGAAGAAGGATTTAAATGGCTATTTTGATAATAATTGCAACGTAAACATTTTTTGCAGAGAAGCTTGCGATAGAGTGTGTTAAACTATTCATTATTTTTAGTAGTGGATATAAAATAATTGCTTCTAAACAGCAGCATTTTTCTGCCCAGTTGCCGAATTTTTTTTTGTAGACTGTATTCCTGCACAATATTGAATTTCCTTAAACCTATCAACGTCAAGTGTGTTTCTCACAGCTACTCACTTTGATAGGGTGGGCAATTGTAGAAAAGAACATCTATAGGAAATATACAAAATGCATGTTAATATTTGAATTTTTGACGAAACAAAAGAAGAAACAAAGAAGTTCAAAGTACACATATGAAGCGGACGCTTTGTTAGCAGTTGCTCAATATTTAGTTTCAATTTCGTGAAGTATGGCTTCAGATCTGTACGGCCTGTGATTAGCTATTTGTTTCTCTTTACGTAAGAAGATGGATTATCGCGCCGAAACCACCAGGTATGAAAAATCAACTGATTCGTATGTTTTTCATCGGTATTATACGTGCACAATATTAAATGTCATTTACAGAACGCTTGAACGTTGATTATGACTTAATATATCCCCATTTAAATTTCATTGCCCCCCAAATTTTTTTTGGCTGATATGGACCTCCAGCGAGGTAAAATCGATGCTTAGGGGTTTATATAGTCACTATGGGAAATATAAAGGTGTACCCTTCAAAGAAATAGCGACCACGAGCGTAATTACTTATGGGTAGGGTTGTAATTTTCGAACGGCGCGGCAGGGTCGTAGCAGGTATGTACGGTAGAAGTATAGTCTTAGGCTTAGATCATATTTATTACATGAATCCCGACGTACCTCCCCAACTATGTTAGTAAGATATCAACAACATACCATAATCCTCCATTTCATAGTGGCTTGCAGATATCCCCGTCTATTTTACTTTTTCTACACCCCACTGTGCAAAACGCATGCCTGTTAGACTAAACACACCATTGTGAGATTTTGATCTGCTTTTGAATTAAACAAACATATAGAATTTCTATATTTTATAATGCAGCATTACAATTATTTATGTTCAAAAAATCTGCTTCCTGCTTCTTCTAGTTTCTTGATAAATATTAGAAACTAATTTAATTAATTGTACCCTATGCTTGGTCAAAACTTCTTGTTTTTTTATATGATCTAAGCACTTTAAGTTGAATTTTTTTTATAAGGAATTTGACAGTTTCTCTTCGAAAGAATATTTTTTCAAACGCTGTTTTCATATATGTAATAAATAAATAACATCATAGTGATGTGTGATAGAATCTTCTTTACTTTTCTGTTGCAATAAACTGTATTTGTTTCTTTTTGTTACATCTAAATAATACCCCCAAATAGGCAACATAAAGTTGCCTTTATCTTTTTACTAATATAGCCACTCCACTTCATCCTCAACTTAGTTAGGCAAAGGTATTACTGGCTCTACATACTCTTCATCACTATGTCTTCGCTGACAGCTATCGCCTCTCTTATTGTTGTTTCACCGCTACACCTTACAAACAGAATGTTTACAGCATGTATGGGCGAAGATACTTGCGGTCGAATCAAATCTGTCTTAGATCGCTTGAAACTGATCGGTAGAAAAATTATTATTGTATCTATCATGACTTCGTGCACTTTTAGGCACTTTTAGTGCTACTTTTGGGCGATCTTGCGGAAGCTTAATTAAGAAATATAACAATTTTCCAGATGGTTGTTGGATATATGGATGTCTTGGGAAGTAGTATTGCGGTATTTTGCTACTTTTGAAACTGTCAATAAGAGCTAATATAAAACAAAACATATTTAACTAGAACTTTTTAACAAATATTAATTACATACCTGATGAAGTAACTAACATATGGGGCACTGAAGTATTGTTTGCATAAGTTTCTGGTTCTTGGACCGGGTATGGCAGAAACACATAACCGTACGTTTGGCAAGTAAGCTACGACGAAGATAGTACTTTTGGTGATTTGGGATTTCTATAATGACCAGAGAAGAAGGTCTAAAAAGGCCTGTTGCACATGAATGTCCATAATCTAATATGAGATAGTAGTAAGAGCTTAGGACACAGACTCCTATCGGCAGCTAACATTACAGTGGGATGGCAGAGAGACAGAGAAAAGCTGTGGCTTCGCTTCGAGTCTGTGTCATAAAATTAATGACTTCTAGTGTGCGTTCCAACAGACAAGGGAGAAGCGAATATTAACATTGACAACGTCAGTATTGCACAAGGTAGGAGAAATAATTAAAATTTCAATGCGACTAGGAAGACTCGTTTTTGGTCGAGTCTCGAGAAAATCATGAGACAAATAAATAGGAGCGTATCTAGTCGCTGCGAAAATTTATCTACGTCCCCTACCTTGCCCATCGTTGTATCACGTACACACAGTAGAGAATCCGATCCTGTCACGGCGCCGAGAGTTACAACTCTAGTTATTGATACAATATTAATGCTAACACTAGTAACTTCGTGTACTTTAACATCAGAAATGGATGGACGTGAGGGAACATAAAAAAAGTAAAGCCGGGAAAGTATTAAAACTAATCTCAGAATTTTGTGCGTACAGAAGTGATCCTACTGAACTCATAAAAACATTAATTACATTTGTAAACATAATAACAATGCTCAACGTATGTTTGACATTCGAAATTTCATTGTTCTTTAGCTGCCTGATTGTAGATTATATTTTCTATCTAATCATTTCTATTTACTTGTGTTTTTAGATAAAGATTGTTTTGAAGCATTAACAATAATCACGTAAATGGTTCTAGACATGAGTAACCGGGTTAGTTCTTTGCTTCTATTCAAGTGCGTTCGATATTGATTACGTATCTATTCATTATTCTATTCGTAACTTGTTTTGGCATACGTTATCGAACGAAAGTTATGAAATGTACCCTATTCCTATTCAACATCATGTTTGGAAGTGCTCCCTTGAAAACAAGCTATAAATTTTTATCTCTCTGCTGTTTTGAACGTCAAATATGTTTTTCTTATAGCTTACTACGTATTTTTTTTTTATTTTTCTGTTTTCTTCCTCTGATTGGATTTAATTACTAGACCGTGCCTGTTACGTATAACCGCTCAGAACTTCTTCTCTATTTTCTTTTTCATTAACTGAGAGGACTGGGTTCTATTAAGTGTACGTCAATTCAATTACTTTAAGATTCTGCACAGGTTTTCTACGAAACTCGTAATTTCTCCCGGGATTGCTTGAAAGATTCGACTTTTGCTATGCATTTATAGATGTACATGTAACCATTAAATCTAGAGGACGGCCACACATTTTTTTTCAAATTTGTACGGTATGTGAAATCAAAAATCAATAAATCTATGGAAACTAGGCCGGTCCTAACCGCTGTAGGTGATAAGGAATATAGCCAATAAAGGCTATATACAAAAAGAATTTGAAATTAATTTTCTTAAGTTCTGTATAAAAATGCCAAATAAGGGGGTGAAGTCGCTCACATGGTTGTTACCTAATTTTCTTCGGATTTGAGGTTAGGCTTAAAGCAACCGATTTTGGATGATTTTTTCAAGTGAATTATGTTTGCTGTGGTGTAAGGTGTATTCGTATTTTCTCTAAATCGGCGGTAACTAGACTTCATTCAATAGGACCCCTCTAATAACAATTCATTTTCCATAGACCGCAGTAAACAAAATTTTGTTTTTTATTTTTTTCCTGTATTTTTTATATCAATCTTTGACAAAGATAATGAAGAAATAATTGAAAAAAAAAATGAAATGTTTTAATGCGACGGTTGAAGTTCTTTTTAGAAACCGCTAAATTTATGTTTGGAGCAATAGGTATGTTGGGATTGAAAATTTTCTTTCACTTCAAAACCATATTAAAAACTTCGGTGTCTTCTCTCCTATTTCATTTTGGGAATTAACCTCTCAAAATCCGAAAGTACGTTACTTTAAAAATTGATCTGGCATATGAAAGCTCTATCAGTTGACCTTGTTCAATGCTATTTAATTTTTTAAATGTTGATGTATTCTTCTAACTAAAAGGATTTCTAATCCATTCCTGCAAAGTACCTCCTCAATGATTTTTTCAAACTTTGTAAACGAATGGTGAAGGCAGAAGTTATATTCAAGTTTAATTTCTATTTTGAGCCGCTTCACATGATCATTTAATAACGGAAAGTTTTCCAACGTACCATTTTTTATTCTGATCATCCATAAAGTCATTTTTTTAATTACTGCTTCAATATTATCTTAAATCGTAAAACAAATTATAAGTGATTATCGTAACATGAACAATGAAAACGTCAGTTAAGTCAGTTAAAATCAGTAAAACGATTACTGAAACTGCTTTGTTTAAAAGCACACAGTGTGTCCGAAACAATATCAGGAATAGTATAGGAATGCATTCAGTTATTGAATATACTTGAAGAGAATATCCTAAAACTGGTAAAAAAACCTAATATACCAACATACCAATCAATTAAAAGGCTACATCAGCGGCATGAAAAACGTTGGAGGGAAGAAGCAATAAACGTGCATTCGAAGGTTTTCCACGAAAGAAAAGTCAGAGGAATTGCTAGCCATAAGCAAACCCGATATGATTGTAGTCCGACACCGTAACTGGTTACTGTCCACTAAACAAGAATCTACACAACACAAAATGGGACTTGTACCTGAACCAGTATATGAAGGATACGGTGCAGAATAGGAAACTCCTCTACGCCTTATAAGCCACTGCGAAGCGTACAACATCATAAGACACAGTAAAGCCAAAAAAAATTCTAGACCTTTTAAAAGCCATCCAACTCTTATGAAATTAAGAAATTAATCGGGGCACAATAGGACACTCGAACCCAGCGCAGAAAACTGCTAGAGATCACTTCGTTGTTATAATAATAATTATGCTTCATTAAAAAGAGGCAAATTTTATCCCGCAGTTCAAACACTCGGTTTAATACTTTCCCAAAAGAAAGCCAATGTAATTTAGTACAAAGAAGAACGTGTTATACTTTCTTCAGATCCGTAGGTATATTTTTTACGGCTACTGTCTCTCGACGTATACAACAATATGTCCAGGCAGCATTAGGTACAACAGTTTTTATAAACCTGGTCAATCCATTTATATTGCCACTCATAGCAACCGTCTCTGCAGATACCAATACATTTTATCAATTCCATGTTATTTTTTTTGTGAAGTTATCCAATCATTTGGAGATCTCATTACCTGCAGTGGTCGTTGGAAAGAAAATTAAGTCGTCCATCTCTGCCCATTGTTTTGCGGACCCTCAGGAGTCCGCGGTTTGGTGAACAAATTATACTTTCTACTCTCAATTACGGTTGTGATGTATGTAAAAATTTCGCGGAGATTCATCCAGGAGTGTTGCTTTGAGAACAGTTGAAAGTGAGTAAATCTATGTATTTGTGAAATCATTGGTCAGTGATCCAATGGATGGGAAAAAGTGTGCAGAAATCAAAACGATGTTGGATGCAGTTTATAAGGATCGTGCATTTTCGATGATGTTTAATGAATTTAAGTGTGGGCAAATATCTCTCTTTGATGAAGAGGAGCCAGGTCGTCCCCCTGAGGTGACTACGAACGATATCAAAGTGCACCAAAGAAGGTGAAGATGATTCCAGTAACTGGCATTTTTTTAGGGTTGGTAACGCATAATGTTAATTGATTATTTGGAAAAAGGAGGGACAGTCACGGGACAATATTATGTTGACTTCTGAACCGATTCGACGCGGAACTAAAGAGAAGAAGGCCCCACCTAGCGAAGAAAAAAATTCTCTACTATCATGAAAATGCCCCGATCCACTCATGGGCAATTGCGATAGCAAAACTAGTCCAGTTATGGTACAAATTGGTACTCGATGACTTCTTACTTGTTAGGAACATTTTTGGAAACTGATTACAATAATAATTACTGGAACCTTTGTGCATGTAATGAATACACATTACTTTCAATGGATACGTTGTATATTAATTGCTTTAAATGTATTTTCGGGGGTTTGGTGTGGATTTTAGGAAGGGTGTGAACTTAGGTTTATATTTTAATTCTCTTTTTAGTACAATTTCCACTTTACTTTATGAAAATATTTTAATCATTTATAGGAATCAAGGTACTTCACATTCGAAGGAATCATAACATTAGCTGGTATTCATACAGTCCACGAGAAGTATAAAAAGGTACAAAACTTTTACGATAACGATAATACTGCGAATGTTTTCTGTTTACTTTAAAAATACTAGCTATTATCTGATCAAACAAAAGCATTTGTAAATTACAATACGTTTTAAAAATGCAGTCTGAGAGAGTTTATTCATTTTTGAAGTGATGCCAAAATAAAGGTGATAAAAGCGTTCCGCTAAATAATATATAGGAAATGCTTACTGTATTATTTCTTAGGAAATTTCACATTGTCACATAGTCCAACATAATAAAAATCCGAGAAATATACATGTATACGTTATAGTTAAATATGGGAAGCGGTAGCATTTGATAACCTTAGCATATTACATGGAATCCGTTTTTGATAATAAGTAAATGTTGACATAATCGTTTATTAAGATTACAGCATTCTTTACACAAAAAGAAATAATAACAATACACTAGCTATACATTTTAAATAAAATTATGTTACGTGAAAGAAGTGTGAAAAATTGCAGTGCCAGGTACAAGATCCAGAGGTCGGCCCAAAAAGTCATGCAACGATATTGTCTAACAGAGGAGTGATGGGGAATGGCGGTGAACACGGCAAAAGAAAAACCTGGCGAAGACTTCATCGAGAAAGTTTCCAGGACATCTCACTGCAATGATATTGTAAAATTTCTGAAAATTTTAGGTTTGGTTATGCGCAATTCGAAATCATTTGGTTTGGTGTCCTTTTTATGCATTATACTGGTTGACAAAATTCGCCGTAAATTCTTCAAGTATATTTCTTACAAAACCGTGGGGGTATATCCAATGCGTGGATTTAATCATAATGTTCTCTTGTAGAATCATTGGATTTGCGAGGCCGACTCAACAGACTGAAGTTCTTGTGCAAGCTCATGCATAATAATGTTGATTGTACTTATCTGGTCCCCGAATTAAATTTGCTTACCTCAATTTCCCATTCATCAAATTACCCCCTCACGGAACTTTAATAGCATTTCCCAATATCGTGACATAAATTACAATACCCTTGCCTAGTTGCCTATCATAACCAGATCACGCTTATTGTCATACTTATGACTAGAGTGGACCACCTTTTTCTGCACGCCAGGACAGTACTAAGTTTCATATATGCGTACATATTACATTACTATATTACTCATTAAGGTTCAACGCAAGTATATATTCGGAGTAATGTTAATTTATTTATTTAATCATAAACATTATATATCCCACTTACCTTATCTAAGTAGCACAAATGGAATAAGATTGCTAAAAAGTTTGCAGCAACAAACATGTTTCCAAATTTGTATCGGTAAAGTGCGTTCGTCGTGATGAAAAAATGTTCTTATATTTTGAAAATAACCCTTCGAGATCTACGGATGTAAGACACGCATAATTAAAATAATCTTTATGAATAGATAGCTGCAGCTTTGTCCGTGTTGGATTGTAAAACCTCAAATTTTATTTGTTCTAAATATTTTCAATAATAAAAATCTGCCTTCAACCATAATCCTCGACGTGTGAGAATCGACTCTGGTGGTTCGGGAATACCGGGGCACCGTCTGTGAAGTTCTCGAATTCTTTTGGGAGATTTCGGAAACACTTTTTTAGTATTGGTAATTAATGCATCCGCCTCTGGATAATATTTGCGAATCGTTTGTGCCACAAGATGTAAAGCATGAGTTTTACACTCTTGTTTTAGAGAACGGACCACGCAACGCATTGTTGCCGCGCCATCGCTCATAAACAACAACAGGTGGCACTTCAAATTTCTGTACCATATTCAGCACTACCCTCATAATCGTTTTACCAGTACACTTTTGTAATCTTTTACTTGCTAATAAGATTAGAAAATTCGGTTGAAGGCGTTCCAGTATACGCACCATAACGTCTACAAGGTTTTTTTTCGATCTGTCGTCTCGCCTACTCTTAACCACAGCCGTTTATCTTTAACTACGGTTTTGATCTTTTCTTCGTTATCTTCGCGCACAGATGGAGATACCTGCGTAACGTTGTCCAAGATGGTAGCTCTCGGTTGGAATTGTATAAAATGGTGTAGTTTCAGCTTAGTTTGTTGGTTCGATACTACTGAAACTAGTTTTAGTGAAGTGTCGTGATGAGTCTGACAGTAAATTGTTCTAGAGTTCCAATGCCACAGTGTTAGAATACATGATCTAGTCGTTGATGTAGAGACTGAGAAGAGAAAAACATAAATAAGTAATAACTTCTATATATATGTATATAACTATATGTATATTACCGTCTTTTTTAAAAATACATAAATATGGTTTACCTGGCAATTACCACGTTAATAAATGTGATATAAGTATCGCCAATAACTATCCAAATACTTACAAAGATTTTTGTTAACAATTAATATAATAAATACCAACAAAATAAATTAAACGTTTTGTATTTTTTTATGTTGGTTACAACTGCTTCACTTGAAATTATTTGACATATTTAATAGTAATGTTGCAAATAAATTTCTTTTTAAAGCATAAATGATTAATATGGTAATTTGAGCAAATAATAATAAAGCTGGCAGAATAAAAAAATATTTCCTAGTCAAAGTAAAAGAAGAATTTAGCAAACAATTATAGTAAATGTTCAAAGCGATTCCCTTCGGTTTCGATACAAATCCTAACTCGTCTTCAGTGTTCTTAAATGCGTTGACAAGGTTCTGAGGCATCGTTGTGTTATAAACATTTTGAATTGCTTCAGTAAATTCTTGTATTGTATTTTTAGAAAGTCATTATACAAGTGGTTTAAAAATGGTCCCAATAAATTATTACATCTTTCTAAGCTCTTACTATTCAAAATGCAAAGGACATAATACGAATGGTTTGTTTGGTAATAAAACCAATGAGGTGGAACCAAGCTTCGTCTAGGAAGAAGGATTTGTCAAGGATATTATTATCAGTTATGTGATTTTTAAACCAATTGCAATATAGCGCTCTCACTACTTGATCAATGGGCTTGAGTTCTTGCACAAATTTTATTTAGATATTCTGTGCGACTTTTTCTAAGAATACGCTAACAAGTACCATATGACAAATTAGTATCTCGTGAAAGTTTTCTAATTAACTTCTGATATCAATGATCTACTCCCCTCCTTACATCTGCAATACTACAATGCTACTACTACCGAGTTTGCGACGTACCACACCAGATTCAAATTGTTGATATAAATCAATATACTGCACAATATGAAGACTAAATTAATCCATACATAGTTGCATTGAACATTCCCCATTTTGTTGCTTTTGTCCATTACGGAAATAGATTTCAATGATAAATGTTTGGTGAATGTAGTAAACATGCTTTAAAAAATACGTCGTCAAACATCAAATATATCTTGCATTGTTAAACATAATTTAAAGTATCAATCTTGGATTTAACTGTCACATGTATTTGAAACCAACGTAGATTAAATTAATACCCTAGGTGGTTCTTGACCTGTCCCATTGCGACCTTTTAAGATCTATTGCGGTTTCTCTCTCTTTAGATCAATTACATTAACTTTGCTTTTTTCGCTAGATTTAGCAGCCTTATGAGTGATCACTCTACATAGGTTTGGGCTTTTGGGTATTCCGAGCCCATTTCTGAGAGCCTTATTTCTGCCAGTGCTATACATTTGCACAGCACATGGATGGCAGTCTCTTCTTTGGCCTAGCAGAATTTATATGCTGTTTCCTCGGTCAGACCCCGATAGCTCATGTGCTTCTTGAGCATACAGTGTCCTGTTAGCAGGCAGACTATTGTTTTAAAAGATTTCCTGTCTCTGCTTGGCCTGTTTCTGACCTGTAGTAATCTTCCACCAGTCTTGAGATTAATTATTTTTCCATTCCACAGAGTGCATTGGACGATTTTCAGCAGTTGACGAGCCTGCTCTGGCTAATTCGTCTACCTTTACGTTCCCTCGATGATCTTCGTGTCCTGGGACTAGGGTCACTATAGTTCGGCTTCCCAACCTATTGAGCGCATTCATGCGGTCCCACACTAGTTTCGACTTCGTCTGTGTAGAGTTTAACACTTTTATTACTGTTTTACTGTCTGAATAGATAGTAATAGATCAATAGTTATCTGCTTGCCGGTTTTTCAATTTCGTCAATACATCCCAGCACTGCTACTATTTCGGCTTGAAATACTGTGGCGCTTTGAATTAGACTTAGTGATTTAGATATTTTAGGTCTACTCCTCCAAGTCCCAACCTCGACTCCATTCTCTGTTTTTGAGCCGTCTGTGTACCAGATGAATTCAGCTTTCATAGGTGGGCCTCTTCTTCCATTCTTCTTCCATTATTCTCTATCTGATATTATTGTTTTATAATATTTGCCGAAGTTGTATTTGGGATTAATAGCGTTGCTAGGCCTGCTAGTTATCGGCCCCGTCTTGAGTTCCTTTAAGAGTTTCTGATAGTTTGCACCATGCGACTTAATTATAGGAGGTTGCCCATTCATTAGTCTATGGTTTGTTAGCTTGGCCTCCCCTAAAAACCAAGGTAAAAATTAGTTCGAAAAAATCGATTACATTTTTCTGCGATCACGTTGCGTTTAGTACAGGCTACCACAATTAATTCAGAACACTAGTACAAGCATACAATATATCACAGCTTATATAAAAGCAATAATATCAATTTGAAAAGGATTACATGCCCAGTCTATCACGCACAAGCAACAATAATTTTTTCATTTTTCCAAAATTATAAAAATGACATGTAAAATACAATAATTTATACTGTTGAAATGCTTTCCATAATTGTAAGTCAGATATTTGGTAGCTCGGTTAAATTTAAATCTACATTCTTTTTATCTTTTATACATTTCCTTAGTTCCCCCTAAATTCCAGAGACTGTATATTTTATTTAAAACTTGATTTCTCAAAATAAATGTATTTATAATTAACATTCTATTATTACAGGGCACCGACTCATAATATTAATCTCGATTTACAATTGTGTGCTTCAATTTCCCATTCGTTTAAAAATTAATTGAGAAAAGCGAAAGAGAAGAGGGAAACAAAAGAGCGCCGGGAGAAATTAAGCGATGACGTGGCAAGACAGCAAATTGCCGAAAAAACGATCCTAACGGTGAATTTAAAGGGATTTACCGGGACGCTAACAAATTGCCTCATTTTAATATAAAGCGTTATTCTCTAAAAGAACAAGTCGTGAATTTTAATCGTTACACTTCTAGGCAGTTTATAAAGTTATGATAATGTGACCGTTCATTCGCGACCCCGTCGCGTATACTTCGGGATGAAATTAAGTGGTACCACTTTATTATTTCTATTAATTGTGAAGACATAGCGGATCAAAAAATCTTCGACACAAAATTTCACACAATTTCAACACCACAGAATTCAGAAGATGCTAAAATGGTTTTAAACAAAATTTCATTTAAGACTATTTATTAATAAAACACTATAACAACAATAAGGGAATCATTTTTCAAACTTCACTGTGTATTATTTCATAAATCCGCTTCTTATAACATTTACTGACAGAGGAATGTTAACATTTATAAACAACTGAAAATCACGTAAACAAATATCATTCCTCTTTTTAGATTTACTTAACAAACCTACTTCACAATCACTTAACTATGAATTAAGTTTAATGAACGATTATGCAGTAACTGTCAATGACTTAATTTACAAACTATTAATATCGATGTCATGGTCTGTTTTGGATTTTACTTACACGAAATATATTTTTTGTATTATTAGAAATAATGTATTACTATCATTTTTTAATATAAGAATGCCGTAAATACAAATAGAACGAGGTTGTTAAAGACAATATAGCTAGTAGGTACTACTTATTTCTTTAAAATTTGCAAATTGGTAGATGTGTTATATATACTTTTATAATTGTAATTAGATTAAAAAAAAATGTTATTTGCAGATTTGTGTTATTTAACAATGGGTTTAGTTAATTTTTGTTTCTTGATTATAAATTTTGATCTACCTTGGTCTTGAAAGACGTATAATGCATTGTGTAGTTTGAAAATAATTCTCACATATCGTTTTTATTAATAAACATGTTTTAATGAAAATTTGGTTAAAACTATTCCAGGATCTCCTGAATTCAGTGATGTGACCATATTTTTACTAAAAAAAATTGCTAATATGATTTTACCACTTTCAAACAAAAGAATAGTCTAAAAAAAATTTCTAAAAGTTTGTATGGATGTAGACTTTTTGATCTATTATGTATTAAAAAGAAAAAGCACGATTTATTTTATAGAAACCTTTACAGAAAATAAAATTTTGCTCATAAAGTAATCCAAATAAGCTAAATCAAAAGCTAAATATGGGTTATTTCACACGTCAATAATTGATACTTTTATCACATCGGCGATTTTGTGTTTTAGCATTTCTTTAAATGTTACACGAAAGAATTCGCCAAAGTTCGCAATAGAGCTCAACGCTCAAGGCTCTACGCATTTTCGTGTTGTATAACGCTGCCATATTTCACCTCAAGTAATACAAAAGCAACACAGAGGAAAGTCGCTTAACATGGGGAGGTTTCTCTACTATCGCTAAAAGAAGTTAAAAAATAAGTCAGATATCTGAAATGGAGAATGTATTAGAGAAGCACTTCTAAGATTTTTCCATTTTGCTTTATGTAAATCGCGTGCTTCTTTGGTGATGCAGATAATTTTTTTAAACATAGAATGCTGCAACGGAATATTATGAACTTTTACTTCGCTAAAGGTATCTGTTGTATAAGCGTTTTGTCTTTTATTACAATATCAGCATCTAGTTGAAATAAAAGTAAAAGACGTCATTTATACGAATTTTAGCAGGGCTTTGAGGGTATACATCATCATTTACTACTACAGAAGTTACAACAGTTTGGGTTACATACCATTTTTCTATTTTACTAAGAAGCTACTTAACTGGGAGAAAACAATACGTCGAATATGAGGGGATCAAATCACGAACTTTTCTTGCTCGAAGTGGAGTTGCACAGGGTTCAAATCTGGGTGCTTTGTTATTTATACTGTATATAAATGATGTATCTGACATGGTTGACTCTAGCTGTTCAATTTATGCAGATGATTTAAAGATTATATATATACATATAATTAATAGCTCTGTAGTATGCTTCAAAATAATTTAGATCGATTGTGTAATTGGTGTCATAAAATTGTGTTAATTTTAATATTGGAAAATGTAAAGTAATGACTTTCTCCAGAAAAGCTGTAAACGTTGAATTTAAGTATGTAATTAACAGTGTAGATCTTCAGAGATGTATCGAGGTTAAAGACTTGAGGATACTATTTGATAGCAAGTTAACCTTTAACAAACATATCATCAATATTTATTCTAATTGCTGTAAATTGTTGGGGTTTATTATGAGAACTTGCAAAGACTTTGTAAATATTGACACCATGCTTACATCGTATAATTCGCTAGTTCGTAGTAGGCTTGAATATTGTTGTGTAATTTAGTCACCTAAGTATTAGAAGTACATTAATTTACTTGAATCTTTGCAAAAGAGATTTTTAAAATATTTACATTTCAAGAAGTACCCTAACTTCTCATATGAAACTCTATTACAACAATTTAATTTTCAAAGCCTATCTAGTCACTGCAAAGTTATTCCGTTATTACACCTGTATAAGTTAATTCATAATGTTATTGATGATTCGATGTTTTTGTCAAAACTTCGGTTTTATGTACCCCGCTTTAACACTAGAAATTCAGTTACCTTTCTAAATAAGTAAGCGGCGACAAATTCCTCCACTATATCGAATGTGTCACTGGTATAATTCATGTAATTATAATTTGGAGATACTTACAACGAATATTTAGTTAGTGTTAAGGAATGTATTTATTTTGATTATTAGAATTAATACGATTTAGTAAATCTATTCACTTATCGCGTGTTATGTTTTATTTAGTGTATTTTTATTTTTATTTTTAGTTTTGCTACATATGTATAACCTTATCATTGGATATATCTGTTGGGTTAATAAACGGATTATTATTATTATTATTATAAAACCTATTTTTATGTTTATAATTGAAAATTAGGTATGTGTAGATATAAATGTTCAACAAAACACAAAGAATACTGCATTACAATTTGTATAAGGGAAAATGGTACTCATTCACTCATAAATTGAATTTTAGAAAGTATTTCTAATGGATATCTTTCGAGAAAAGTATAGTATTTCGTAGCAGCACTAAAATATCTACATGATTTTTATTTAATTTATTAAAAACAAAGACATTTTAAGAGGGAAACGCTCATAAAAAAAAATATGATTAGTTTCTCTATCAAATTGTGTACATACGGGATATCTTGTTTAAAAAACAATTAAAATAGCATGAATGAAACATGGCAACAATTTCAAAGGGCATCTTCTAGACGCTCAATCGAATAAAATTTTAATTACGGCTATTGAGATAAGTACCAGCCGTTTAAGAAACAGCTGCACATGATGATAGATTGAAAAGTTTCCAGCCTAACATTTTTTACCAAATTCAGTTTTATTTCTCAACATAGTCTCCTTGTGAATTTATACACTGTTCCCAGTGATACTCCCACTTTTTGGTTGTTTTGCAAAATAGGCGTTTACGAATGTGATGACATCTTTATTCGATGAAAATATCTGTCTTCGCAATGAAATTTTGAGCCTAAGGCTAGATCTGGTGAATAAGCCATGACGAAATGTGAGGCGGTAGAACAAAACTTTCGTTTGCTTCAAATGCGCCGTTTTTTGCGCAATTTCGGCTGTAGCTTTCAAGTAATCATGCGTAGTGTGCCTCCGTTATTGTTTTCTTTTTTTCGGAATATTTAATTAACGCAACTCCTTAACAGTCCCAAGAAACAGTACCCAACATTTGCCCGGCCGATGCCAATACCTTTTTTGGAGCCCTTCGCAGTGCACTGTTTCGACTATGCCTTGGTTTCAGGAGTGTACTGGTGTATCTAAGCTTTATTCATAGTTATTAATCGGCGGCAAAACTTCGATTTGTTTCGTTTAAATTAACCTGTCCTGAGTAAGCAAGCACGGCACTCAATGAGCGGTTAGCTTTTCCATGGCCCAAATCTTCAGTCAAGATATGTCATGGTTGCAGTTTTAGGCGGTTCCGAACCTTCGTCATCAACCAAGTTATACGACTGTTTAAATTCAGCTACCTAAAATATCACTGCGACAAATGATGGTGCACAGTCCCCGGAAACAGCGTCCATCTCGGCTTTAATTTGCATGGGCGTATTGCCTTCCAAATGCAAGAATTTAATTACTACTGGATATTAGATTTTATCCATTTACGGAAGTACTAATATCTCCCGACACAAACAACTGTTAAAAACTGAACATCTAACATGGCTGAAATTGTCAAAAGAATCTTTTAAAGCATGCGTAATTATATTACCAGAATATTTTTGGCGAGTAACACTATTTTCATGCTGAGTTTTGAAACTTGTTAGATTACCTACGGATGTATAAAGAATGCTGAAGGAAGTTGACACGAATTGAAGATAGGCGTCCATAAACAAGCGTTTTATTTAAAAAGCCAAACCAACCTGCATATTTGAGCATCATTTTGTATTGTGCAACACTTATCTTCAAATGTTTTGTATTTGAAAATTTTTCATTAAATTGCTTTGGTGATTTTTTTTCTATGGAACCATTAGGTGGACACGCGGTATAATTTATTATTCGCAACTGGATTTTCTTGTATTTGGGTTCTTGTTTTCGTGTCTTTTCTTTTAATTTTGCGCTACATCATTCTAAAGACAAACAATTAAAAACAAATTCTAAGTTATCTGCTCTGCAAATTCTGTAAACATAATTTACATGCAACATTTTCATTGAATAATTGTTTCAAAATTTTGCATTACTTAGAGAAAGTTGAAAATCTAAAGTAGATCCAGAAAATATTCATTCTAAAATAAAATAAAAACGTAAATTTTAATTTTATTTTTAAACTAATGCTACGTCAATTGCCTACGTTAACGACCGCTCCATCACTAAACTAAACTGCTTTCGTTCACGGCAAGTGTTTCACGTCATCTAGCGCGAAACGGTTGACGTCACTGTCTGCTTGCGTTTCAATATTGTGCAAGAGTGTGAAACGAGACGACACAACAACAACCGCGACGAAATTAAAGAGAAATAAAATCTCGATTCGATGTTTGGACTAGGTATGTTGCTTGTGTCCACGAGTTGATGGTGTTGGGTGATGCACGAGATCGACACGTGAATACTAAGTGAAACGGGACCCGTACCATGCAACATCGCGCGAGTTTGGGAATAGATCGGAAGGCGAGAATATTTCGATGAAACCTACAACATACGATTTGTTCAACGTATAGTAGATTCAGTAGTCGCCCACGCAAAGGATGCCACAAATTTATATTAATAATAAACTGACTCACACGGTAACCGATGCGGGATTTGTCTGGTTTAATCTCATTCGTTAGTGTTCTTCCACTGCATCGAGAAACTTTCAACGATTGGGATTTCTCTAGTTAATACCTTTCGAAGCTAGGTTTCTATGTTTGAGTGTGGTCGTTCCTCATACGTAGGCGAATACTCTAAATTGTAATTTTTATCGGGCATTCAACTAATTGATAAATGAGCAAAAAGTGGCACAAGGTCGCTAAAACTGAGTAGTCCATAATGACTTCTAACATGTTTATTTTATTTGTGCATCGTTGTAGTTAAAGCTGCCGAACTGTTCAGCCTTATTTCTAAAACCGACAACCGTACATTATTGTTATTACTTATTCTTATTATATCTTGCATTCCTCATACTTTCGTCGTTCGTCCACGGTATTATTCTTGATTATTTTTTACTTGCTTTATTAATAGTTCTCTCTAGATTTTTAAAAATTCGAAAACGTCCACGTTTTGTGCTGATTTGTGCCCGTTCCGTTCTCGAGATATTCCAGATTGCAACACTGGGGCTAACTTCACTGCTCACATACTTTCACTTTTTACAAATTTGATCAGGTTACCGTTTTGTGTTGATTTGTCCTGTAAAGATTTTATTATGTACTCTTCGAGATAATCAAGGGAACGAGGGCTGCTCAGGCATTTGTTTAGCAGCCACCTCACCAATTCTTCGATTTTTGAAAATTTTATAATGGCAATGTTTTGTGCTCGTCATTCACGCCGTAGATATTTCCTTCTATGTTTGCACCGTCTTCCAGAAATGTGAGAATGAAAGTTGGTGCGAACCATTAATTAATAGCACCTGCACCAATTTTTCGATTTTTGAAAATTTTATATTGACATCGTTTTGTGTTCGTTCCGTGCTTCAACGGTACTTCAATAATAATTTACATTAGTGGCATTCAGCTAAGCGCAGTAAAGTAGAATGTACCTGGACGTGCCATATGCCGTTACACTTTGCAAACGCTTTCTTGAAGCAGTCGTCATTTTTTGAAGCGAGAAATGTATACGCTACACCGCAGTTATGCAATAAAGCGTAAACAAACTCTTAACAACAAATAATGTTCGTTTCCCAAGTGATGTCCGTTCACGAGTGATAATTTTTAAATAAAAATTATCACTCGTCTATCGAATGTTTCATAACCACCTTATCATTTTTCATAAGTTTGAACATTTGTTATCTAAAATCGTATAGTGCGTCAAAAAAATTCCGGGAAGATTGTAGTTCGTATACACTATCGACCATCGAAGTTTGGCCAAGTAAAGAAAAGTTGAGAAGTCAAAAAATAAAACGCAACTACTACCAAAAATTAAATTTATTGCTCTAAAGGGTAACAAATATAATAATAATAATAATATATAAATCTAACGCAAAACTAATTTTTTATTATTCATTATTAAAGAAATTCTTAAATATTTTTGTAGTCAAAAAACCCACCCATTGCGCTGAGAACTGCTTGAAGAACTCGCGCAAAAATTAATCCTTTCGATTAATTTTCTTAGTGTATCTCCTGGGATGTTGTTCCATCCTTGTTACAGAATATTCCAGAGTTGTTCCTTGGAAGTAGGACCAACAATTCGGACTCTCCTGTTGAGCTCATTCCGCATTAGCTCAATAGCGCTCAGATGGGGATTCTGGGATGGCTATGTAATATTTGCTCCTTTTTGCTCATTTAGATACCGTATGCATTCAAGCTGTATGCTTCTAATTGTTGTCGTGTATAAAAGCGAAATTTTCGCCGATTATTCGCAGCCCAGAAGGAATAGCATGGATTCTAATATTTCCTGGTAGTCATTATTCCTTCGATTCGGCGTAACGTTTCTGTTCCGGAGTAAAACAAGTTACTCCAAACTATAACTGAACAGCCATTATGTTTTATTGTTGTTACAATGCGCTGGAGAAGCATTCTCTCATTAGCAAACCGTCCTTGACCGAACACTTTAAATATTGATTCGACGGTCCATAAGACATTTTTCTAGTCCAGTTTCTAGATTTCAATTTTCACCGATTTGTCTGCTAGAATAGCCTTCTTCATGCAAAGTTCTTATGATGGATCGCTAAATTCGCATTAAAACTTATTAAATGATCAGAGAGAGGGGATGTCATGAAATCTTTACCTGCTTGCTCTCATCGATAAGGCGTGACTAATAAATAGATTACAATAATTGGGTGCAAATGCAATTGGGTATTTCGGGTCATAACATGTGTAATCCAATTTCTCATTCGTAATACCTTGCTTGTTATTGATGTGTTTAACAATAATTATATATTAAGATTATGATCGTTGGATGAAATAAAACTGATTAAATTAAGGCATTGTAAAACTTCCTCCCTTGACCAACCTTCGGAGGACGGTAGTGTATGTATGTACACGCGCTTTTTAATTATATTTTAAATATAGGATAATAGATACAATATTAGAATGTTGTATCGGCAGCAATCAGTACACTCTATTGAAGCGTGACACTGTATGTACTTCAATTGGTCTGATTAATATAATCACGAGTGCCCTTGATTTCTGTCTCTGTATTGTATATAGGCTGAGTCATTTCCGCGGGATCGAAAGATGTGAATTGTGAATGGAGCTTCTCTAAAAATTTTTGCTTGAATACAAATGGATCAATAGATTGTCACAGCCAATTTAATTAAGTTCTAATTTTAAGCCCATAGTAAACTAGTTACCACTGCATAATCATTTAAGAGAAGCATAGCCGAACTCGTGGATAGGAAGAAATGCACCGGTTGCCACATGGGTGCCCGATTTATCTATTTTAGATTTATATTTATGGAGAGTCATAAAAGATAAGATATATCAAATATCATACGACACAGTACATGACCTTAGAGTGCTGTACTAGAAGCTTTGGCTAATATTGATTAGAAAAACAACAAATTCAGTTTTAAAAATGTGTAACTTGTGTATTCGTTATAATGGTGGACTTTTTGAACATATTTAGTCTTATTTAGGTACTACTTTAGTTGTATCCTAATTTCCTTGACAGTTTCTTAATTTATCATGTTATTTTCTAACGTCTATTTATTTCTCAATTTCTAAAATAAAAGAAAAACGTTAATCACTATGTTGTTGGGAGTTTTGTTTCGTGTTTTGGTGTGCATCTATCAATTGTTTCCATAGCTTAACATGAACAGCACTGGAATTAAAAAGCGAACATTTCCGTTAGGAGTTTATTTATTTGTAAAAATAACTGTGAAATGGTGTATCGTTGGAATCATACTCGTGCCAGTGTTTTTTCCTGTGTTTTTTAATGGCTATTGCATTTATTCTATTTAGATTACAGTCTCTCAAATTATCATATAGTCTCTTAAAGATAGTTGAAGAAGGCTGGCGACAATCGAATACCGCTCGAAATACAGTTGAGCAGTTTATACAGCGTTTTTACGACACAAAATGTGAACCTCAATAACATCACGCTTTTCTTGATTAGGAAAATGCATTTTATTTTACGAAACCTCGTTCAACATTAAAATCGCTACATCCATCACTCAATTGTTTCCGTAGTTCACTACGAGAATAGTTCGGAAATTAAACAGAAAAAAAATGGCCGTAACTTATTTATTTGTAAAAGTAACTATGCCAAGCGATCGTTGGAATCGTTGAAAAAAGGCAGTTATGGTTTCCATAAAAAAAAAACAATTTTTTGTCACGACTCAAAAATTATAGTTTAAATAAAAAGTTTGGTTAGACTTCTTGTGAAGCACGTAATTCGTACAACTTTCTTTTTACACTTTTCCTAAAGTCAATAACGTCATACTGAACACGGAAAAAACTCACCCTGTATGTATAAAACAGTTTTTTATTCAAAGAAAAGAAAGTAAGTACTTGCATTCGAAATAAAAAAACAGATATTCTTACTCAAACTCTGTTTTATTAAAGTATGCACTTTCACGACTCAGATTATAGATAATCCACTAAGGACGGAATAAATTCCGGTAAACGTTAAACCCTTATAACATAAGTAATTGTTTGCACATAAGCTACTTTAGGAGGAATACGTCTAAACCAGAATTTTCAGCTCCTGTCGCGATAACATAATCTCAGCAATCTCAGCTTTAGTCGCGTATTCGGAGCAACCTCGTCGCTGAATGAAATAGCGACGAGGTTGCGATGGGAAGTCTTTTATCATCTACTACTGCGATATGAAATGTATTATCCATTTGTGTTCGTTACGCTTAATCGTAGATGGTTTCGAACCAGTTTTGAACCGGTTCAACAGACTATCATCTCTACTCTTACAACTTTTTATCTCTTATAGTATTTCATTGAATTCATTCACGAACATTTTTTGCCGTGGGTGTGTCTACGTTGTTTGTGGTAAGTGATTGTTGACTGACTGTTGAAATATTGTAGATTTTAAAAGTTTTTTTAAAAGTTATACCGTCAAACTGATACAACGGGGTGAATTCATATGCAATTGCTGTTATAAAAATTAAGTGAAGCAATATTTGTATTCCGTAATACGGTTTTGCATTATGGAAAACTTGCAGGTAATTGTCACTATAGTGATCAAAATTCAATAGGTGCAAGTAACGGTAGTCCGAATACGTGTTTAAAATTTTCAGGCCGCGAAGGATTTATATTTCGAAGTGAAAGCAGTTGGATATTTAGAGCGAAAAATTATTTACACATCGAGATGAATAAAAATACTTGTGTCTTAGCGCGGGGTGACACCATACACAACATAAATAAATTGCTGTTAGTATGTGAATGGGATTTTGCAACGATTAAAAGTACAGTTAAATCTTCACAACTTCAGCTTCCATTTGCCACTTGAAGTTATGGAGATTTCGAGATACAGAAAATATTTTTTAAAACCAACGTGCATATGTATTATATGTTTATTCTTATACAGATTGATACATAAAAACGTAAATAAATACTTAATGTATGTATTTGCAGGAAAAAAATCTAAGTTCTTTTACTGTATTTTCTTCAATATGTAGAAAGTAATGCAAAGTTTGAGGACTGTGCGATACCAACTTAGGGGTTATCATCGTCTTTATCACTTCCCACGTCAAGAAACGGCTGTATTTTTTCTAAAATGTGATCGGTTGTTAGGAAAATGTGATATCAAAGTTCCAGCATCTATATGTATAAAATTGATTCATCGAATTTCAAGACTTCTGTCACCATCATTAACAGTATTGTCATGTTCTCTTATGAATGCAAAGGGAAGATCATCTCGATTTTCCCACGCTAAATGCTTTTCAAAATCAGCCTTTTTGAAATAATTAGAAATTGTTGTGGGTGTCACATCTCTCTCTTATGCTTTCGAGACTTCCTGAATGGCATTGATCAGAATATTCAGAAGTGGTTTCGTTCTCTTCTGGTTGCTTGACGGCTTTTGATAAAATTCTACGACGATAATGACGTTTAAAGTTTTCTATAATTCCCTGGTCAAGTATTGATGACGGACTAATGATCAATAATCATAAGAATCTTGCTGCTTTCTGAGTAGAACATTCGATCCAATTTGATTTACATTTCGAAGATTTCAGCCGTCATCCAGACTCTTTTCGGCCCATAGTCAAGAGGTATTTACCTCCACAAAAGCAACGTGGTTTCTAGCTTTCTCCAATTAACAAGATCTTTTCTAATCCACCCATGTTAGTTGTAAAAAGGCATGCTACTGTTTCCTAACTATGTTTCTCGCCATAACATTTCCCATTTTTGAAGGTAAGCGTTTTATCCAAAGGGCTTAAAAAAAAGCGTTGCGTCAGCGTTGTACATATTTCGCCCCTTGTAGGTTTCAAATAGTCCCCGTAAGTATTGCAAAACGTCACGCATACCTTTGTTTCTTATCAAGCCATCCATTACTAGCGGATACATGTAGATATTTGGCTTTTGCGGCTTTGAACCATTCTAAACGGCAGCATACATGTTTATGTACTTTGGCTTCTTAATTCGCTTGCTTCGTTCCCACTTGCCACCCTCAATATTCTGCTCAACATTACGTATGGGTGATTTATTTTTTAAAATTGTTGACAAAGTTGATGTAGGGATCTTAAATTTAGTAGCTACACCTTTTTTTCTAGCCCCTGTTTCATTTTCTTCGATGATTTAAAATTTTTCCGCTAATGGCATGGACATTAGCACACGTTTCGGAGACATAATTAACGTCAGTCCTAGTCCAATCAATTAGAATCTGAATGGTGTATGGTGTAAGAAATATACTTACTTTTAACAACAATAAATGTTGCGCTCGTACTCAAGTCATCTCATCTTACCGTATCGACAGCAGTGCTCTCCTTGTGGACCTCGGGATTATGTTTGATGCTAGTTTGATGCTACCGTTAAGTCCCACATTTATGGCGTTTTAAGTTCTGCGGCTACTACCCAATCTCTGGTTGGTCACAATAACAGCCGTGGTGGAGGCAATGTTATATAGGAGGACCGAATTCTGGGAGGTTGGAGAATTCTTTGGCCATCCTCGTTGTTAAATCACGGGCGGGCCTATTGTACCTCAAGGTCGGTTTCGTTTCCGTCGTTAGTCCATAGTTGTCAGTGCTCGGCGGCCTAGGCCCCGGAGGGGCCGATAGTTGTCGCAATTGGATGGCCTAGGCTCTGACGGGCCGATAGTTGTCGCCTGCGCGGCCTAGACCCCGACGGCTAAGACGTAAGGTAGGTTCCGAGAGATCAGTACCGACCGTTACCTAAGGTTGAGTAGGGAACCTTTCTAATATGGGGAGCACGGAGGAACTAGGACCCAACCGGTCTCCTTCCACAGAAATTCGGACTCGCGTGGGCAGTTCCTACTTGGTCAGTTGCAGAAATCACTTGGCTTGATTATGAGGATATCTAAATAATTTCAAGACATAACCTTGCTTAAACAACTATACTTTGACTTCGTTTTAAGTAAGGTTGAGTATGCTTCCTGAATTTGGCATCCGTTATCTGTTTCTGATACTTTGGATGATGGTTTCTTTAAGTAATCGTAGGGACGTTCTCTGCATGCAATTTTTACATAAACTTATGGAGAACACCGTTGATTATTCATATCAACTTGAGCGGTTATTGTTTCTGGTTCTGTTTATCTTATGCCGCTTATGCTACGGCTCCATTTGAAAGAGTATTAACGAGGAGGGCTCCAACTTATTTACTATCCAGGATTAGTAACAATGAACTTGACTATCTTTTGTTTGTAGTTTCAGCCAGAAGCTCCACAGCCCCTGGCTGAAGCTACAAACAAAATTACTTTATGTTATTATGTGTGTATTACTATATTTGATTATTTACTTATATTTTTATAACGTAATACGTATACACATGTTAATTTCAGTTTTGTCACCCTGTTACTATTATTAAAATTATCGATTCTGGCTTATACTTACGTGAGTTGCAAAATGCATCGCGGTGAATGTTTGTGCAGGTGCATTACCGTGAATAGATTTCAGAACTTACGGAAGTTGTTTACTCGGAAGATGCATAAAAATGTTTCGAGTTAAGGAGAACTTAGAATTATGGAATATTTATTAATTAAAAAGAACATTATTATGTATCAAGTGGTCTTTAAAACATATTAAAATTATATTTTGGTGAAAAATAAATACATGCATCAAAACACCCTTAGCTATAATGTGATTTGATGCACGCAATATATATCCAAGCTTTTACCTTGTAGATGTCCTATAATTTAAACATATACAGAACATTATACTACTAAACCCTTGCACCCCTTTGATATCTAATCAACACCGCTTTTACGTTTTATAGTTTCCCAAATTTGCAAAGTGTATTATGTACCCATTTTACAGTACTTTCTTAGCACAAAAATGTCTCACCGAAAATCAGCAAACATATTAAATGAACATGTCGTGGTTGATTGACTTACAGTTGCAAAAAAGATGTCGCTATGAAAAATAATGGTTGAATGCTATCAATAAGTTAATCATTCGACGTATTGAAGTTTGTACCTAGGAAAAAGATTATAAAAGAAATAATTTCGAAATGTCAGTGCCTTTACGACTTACGTTACAGAATAAATGATGATTTTTTATTAGTACTATTAAGAATATGAGGATTTATACATAAATAAATGCTACATTGGTAAGTAAGTCAGATCGTAAAACCGCTCGGTTAGATTTAGAAATTTACGTCTGCGAACGACGAATAGTAAATAATCTAATTTTTTCTTTTTATCTCTTAAATGTAAATATATGCAGAGATGAATGGACCATAAAATTTCTTGTTTATGTGTTTTATAGATTTGTTTAGGCTTAAGACATATTCGTATTCTCTCGGCCGTGTGATATGCAGAGAGAGAAATATATTTGTAGGAATTTCTATACCTGTTGTCAACTGAATCTGATTTAATGGTAGATTCATAAGTACCTAACAGACAAGAGGACACCTGATAGGTGTAGATCACATGGCATATGGTAACATCCAACGTGCCTGCGGTAATATATTTTTTTCTATTAAATACTCTTCACTACCGAATCTCTGGTTGGTCACAGAGTAACGGGCGTAACAGGGACAAAGATGAATAGGGGAGAAGGCAGCGTTTCGCTGTACTGACCGTATCCTAATGCCAGGAGCTCCCTACCTGGACTCTAAGGCCTGTAACTACCCGTCTTGGTTTGACCGAATCAGCTTCCTGTGCAACGAACATCCCAGCAGGCATGATTTGGGAAGGGTTTTGGCCCAGCTATCCCCGTTGTATAGGTTGAAATCACGACCGGGCCGATTGTACCTCATGGTCGGTCCCGTTTCCGTAGTTGGTCGATAGTTGCCAGCGCTCGGCGGTCTAGGCCCCGAGGACCCAATAGTTATCGCAATTGAGCGACCTAGGCTCCGATGGGCCGATAGTTGTCGCCTTGCGCGGTCTAAACCCCGGCGGGTAAGATGTGAGACAGGTTCAGAGAGATCGGTACCGACCGTTATCCATCAAGGAAAGGTTCACCGGCAACCAACCGCTCTCTTCCCAATGAATGTTCGGACTCGTACGGGCAGTTCTTGCTTGGACGGTAGGGACCGGCTGCATGCTTCGGCGGGACAGCGTCCTTCCTCTAAGTGGGGTTGTTTTCTTTTGTGAAACACGAAGGTAATCTGAAAAGCTATTAGCCTAACTGAAATATGTTTTGCCAAATAAAGTTTTGTTTTTCAACATAGGCGGCTAGTAAATCTACGCACTTTTCCAAGCGTTGCCTCTATCTGTTCAATCCGTCCAAATACTCGTTCTAGAAAATAGGCGTTTATGAATGTGATGGTCCCCTCATTCGACGTACGTTTCTATTCTCCGAGCGAAACCTTGAGCCTAGGAGACAGAAAAATGTCGCTGGGGGTCAGATCTGGTGAGTAGGGTGAGTGATTTATCAATTGGAGCTCCCAGTTGTCCTGTTGGAACAAAATGTTTTCGTTCAGTTTATCAAATAATAATGCTTAGTATGTCCGCGTTATTATTTATGTTCGATTCGAAGATTGCTTTTGTCGCTCTTGTTACTTTTTTTTTAATTAGCTGAAAGCCGTCTCGACACGATGTCTACCATAACAACGCTGACACACACACATCGGTTTACCCCTCATTATATCACTAATGCAACTCCGTAACTATTAAAAATTGTTCTGAAACAAACGTTGTAGTCTATAGAGTCGAATCTCGATATAGGGAGATTAATAAAGGAAGTATAAGATCGTCGTTTTGACGACAGCAGCTTGGTGGCAGAGTTGACAAACCGCTATGTGTGTTATTGCACTAACTGTGCCTAGTCAGGCGCAAGCCCTCTTATATCACTAGATCACTAAACCGTTTTGTTAATTATTAATTGAACGGAATAAGAAAAAACAAAACAAAACACCTTCATTAAAAAAAATTAAAATAGTAATACATACTTCAAAAAACAAAAGATGAAGTTTATTGCTAATGAAATGTTCCATGCATTTGTAGTAGCTGTTACATTTATTTGCATGATTTGCACTCCCCAAGCTTTTAGAATTTTAGAAGAAACTCGAGTCGTTTAACCGTCTACATTATTTACATGCATTGCCTCAGAATGTTCATTTCATATACAAATTTTATACCTGTTTGCATGGTTTGAGCTTTTAGGAGTGATTAGCCTCCATAATTTGCATATTGAAGCACGGAGGGGAATAAGTTCGCAAGATCGTAACAAATTCAGTAATTAAACTTTGTTAACGGAGCGCCTAAAACTTGCAAAATTAAACGGCTAACATGGGACTATATTAGGATAGTTACATGCATGCGCAAACATGCGTAGCGCCTAACTTTAGAGCGAAATAAAATTTAATTCAATTTCTGCCGAGGTCGACGTCGTTTCTGCGAAAACGGTATGAATTTACACATATGGAGCACTTGTCCTCGTGTGTATATACGTATAAGGTTAAAATAATTCTATTTCACTAAAAGATTAGTTGGCGTCCTAGGTCAATTTATCTGATTACTAAACATCACTTTGATCCTTTGCGAATGGCAGTACGGTTGCTATGCGTAGGGCGCTTACATTATAAATAGGTTAATCCTCTTGGTATAATTAAATTTATGACAGAAGTGTGAAATTGGCGGCAACGTTACGTAAACATTATGCACACAACCTGTGTGCACGTATACTACAAGCTACGGTATATTAATTACTATAAAACAATCATAGTTTGTGCATAAATCCGAAAAAGAGTTCCTTTTACAAGGAAAACAAATCTATTTGAAGACTTAGGAGCCATGTGCGACAAAAAACTAACATGAAGCGCCGACATATCCAACTTGCAGAAAAAAGCCATTGTGGTATCACTAGTATGCCGCAGGCTATTTGATAAGAACTGGGTTCTTAAACCTCAAATGATCTTTTGGTCATACACAGCAATTCTTAGACCCTCTTTGGTTTGATGGCTAAAAACAACTCAGAAGACTGTGCAACAGCACTTTCAACAAATTCAGAGGCTTGCTTGTCTCAACATCACAGGTGTGATGCGCACAAAAAAGTTATCCTCGCATGGCGTACGGACAGCTCAAGAATAGAAGGTGTTGGAATCGGCATTAGTGGGCCTAACTACCACCATGTGTGCCTATAGTACTCGACACCAACATATTTCAAGCAAAGATCTCTGCTTTGAATTTGTGCGGCATAAAGAACTTCGAGATAGGGATACGAGGCGCAACCATAACTACATATATTCAGTGATAGTCAGGCAATTCTAAAGGCCATCATAGCCTACTCATACGAATCTGGTCTAATTTACCAATGTATACACAATTTAAAGTAATGGTGGCACACAAAAACCACATCAGTTTGCGATGGGTCCCAAGCCATCAAGGGATCGAAGGTAATGAAAAGGTAGACAAGCTCGTTAGAGAAGCAGCGAATATGCCCTTCATCGATCCTAACCTCTTCTGTGGCCTATAAGAGAGCCATATAAAACAAGTAATTAAAACATGGGAGGACAATCAAAAGACATCGTACGGGGAAAATGTTCCCGGACAAAAACAGGCGAAAGCACTCATATCAGGCTCGTCTAAGCAAAAATAGTACTATCGTTCAGCAAAGGGGACCTTTGATTACTGGCGAGATTTCTGACAAGTCATGCAGCCCTAAAATATCACCTTTTCAATCTATGAAAAGCTGAGGATCAAATCTGTGGTCTATGCCAAGAAGATCTGGAGATGGCAGAACAGATTCTATGAAAATGTGTTACCATCAGTCGCACTCGACAACAATATTTAAGTAAATCATTTCTGGCATCTACTGAACTGAAGTGTTAGAAACCTACTGTACGGTTACTATTTTTACAATGAAAAGAAAATAACTTGTTAATTATTTATAGGAAAATGGCTATAATGTAACTACACCATTTTAGTTCTTGGTTAATAGAAACACATTAGATAAATGTTTGCATAGAGGAGAACACGTTCCGTATGTACAGTTGTCATATCACTACCAAAGAGGCCTGGGCTGGTATTCTGTGCTATCATATGTCGCTTTCTGTAGTAGAATTCTATTGTAGAACTCGAAATCGTGAGTAAATAGAATACCATTGTGTCAGAGCCAATCAAATAAATTCCGAGTTTCTTTCTTCCGCCCCACTTACGTTATATTACTAATTTGTGACTGGGCGGCTTGCACGTTAGGTTTTATTTTTCTAATCGATGTAGCACCCTTTAATGCGAGATGTGCAAAGGTGTCAATATATAATGTCCACTTTCGCTGCACAGAGTAGAAATAATGTAGAAACAAAACGATAAATACAATTCTATTGTGCACAGAGTCCCACCCCTGATCCGCAGTTTGCATCTGATCCGAGATCTACAAGCCTACTCTTTACTTTATCCAAAATATTCGAAAAGTTTATAAATATTCAATTAATAGCGCATTTAACATAATATCTTACTTACATATCGATCTGTGGAGACAGTTTTGAGTCGGCGTCGTTGAAGATTACCGACATCTCGACTTTAATACTATTATATTTTATTAATGCGTTCGATAGGGGTGATGATAGATAGTTTGAGAGCGCGGTAAACCTATTATGTAAAAGTTGGTCCTAGTCGGTGAGGTTCGATAACAAATTGTCAAGTAGTTCTATTTTACTTTCTGGTATTGTTCAGGGTTCCATGTTGGGTGTCTTCTTTTTATTCTCACTTTGAACCATTGCACAGTTCATATGTATGCCGATGACACGCAAATTTCCTAAGAATTACCAATGCCGCAGCTCTAAATGGTGTTCAGTACCATCTTCCGTTTATGCTCGCAGCATTTACTACATCTAAACTCTGCTAAATCTGTTTTTCAGTAATTAACAGGCGCGCGTGGAGTTAACACACCGTTTGTCGTCTGCATGTTAATAGCGATCCTTTACCGATGGCGAATGAACCAAAAAGCGTTGGCATAATTATAGACATGTTTCGTTATAGGTAGCAAGTATGAAAAGATATTAGAAGGGCTTATTGTCCTCTACCAGCACAGATCCTACCAACATAAAGTTTTCTTTATGTAGCTTACTTGTGCCATGCCCTTTTATGTATAATTCTTGCGATAAAAAAGAATTCAAAGGGTACAAAATCGTTGCCTATGGTTTGTACTGAACATCAGAAAATATGTCCATACCTCGCAACCTTTTCTGATTGCAAATGCGACATAGTTTTATTAAGGGAACCATACTGTAATTTCTACGAAGACGCCCTGTTATTGTTATAATAATGTAGCTTTTTGCATATACTCTACATAAAATCTACAACAATGTACTTGCAGGAGCTGAAATGCTGTTCCTTGCTACATTTTAGAAGTATATGCGCCAATTTATGTTCAATAAACAACAGAATAGCGATTCTTTTCTGTAATGCATACATATTACACAGGGTTCGGCAAAAGTAACGCATTATTTTAAATATATGCTTTAGAAAATAAATGTTATTAACAAAATTTGCTTGACAAGTTATCTATTATTTTTCGCCACTCGTGATTTTTTTTTCAAATGGTAATAAAAAATATTTTTTTCCATAATTTTGGCAGATTTTGAATCCTTATAAATGGCTATGTATTGTTCTTATGGGGTTACAATTTTAAAAAATATTGAGAACAAATTCAAATTTAATAGAAATACAAAATATAAAGAACTAAATTAAATGTTCAAATTGAAGTCCCTCTATGGCCTGATATAGAGTCGTAAACGTTCCCAAAAATTGAAAATAGTATTATGAAGCTTGTATTTTACATATAACTTTCATTCCCACATTTTCTACGTTTTGAAGTTCCTTGTTTTATACTTTTGTTTTTAAGCGATCCCACATAAAGAATCCAATTGGTTTAAATCGGGGGGTCATTCAATAAAAGTCCGAGTTCTAATCCAACGACTGGGAAAAATTGTGTCTCAGTATTGTCGACAATATTGCATAATGTGGTGCACCTTGTTGAAATTATAGGTCACGGTGTGACTTGTTTTTTAAGAAATATGGAGCTATGGGTCGTTGTCTAACAATACCACTCCATACATTAAGTTTTTGGGGATGTTATATATGACGATTCTCCAATATAGATTCTCAATTGACCAATAACGGTAGTTATATCTATTAACAAATCCGTTAGTTTTGTTAGAAAATAAAATTTGTTGAAAAAATTTTTATCATTATTAGACGTTTCCGTTATTGTTCTACAAAGTTGCATTCGCCTATCGGAATCATTTTTGTTAAGCTCATGTAGAAGATGAATCTTATACAGCTTGTATTTATTTTTTCTCAATATTCGAGCAACAGATGTCGAACTTCTATTATTTTCTAATGCCGGTTGAGTGGTTGATGTAGTTGGATTACCCGTTACAGTAAGTATGTAATATACCTCATGGATCAATTATTAGCGGTTGATTTGGGACAACCGGCATTAGAAATATGTTTAACATCGCCCGTTTTTTCTAAATTTAGCAACCAATCTCGAAACTGTTGATTGGACTGTAGGAGTTCGCTCTGGATGAACGTTCTTGAATAAACAGAAATCTTCGTTATGAGAACCTTACTTATCACCATATCCAACCATCATAAGGATTTCGATTCTTTCAAATGTAAATTTCTCAATTTTCACACAAACTATTGAAAAAAACACTTAAGTAGTGTGAACTATTTTATTGGGATACGTCAATAATCCGTTGACAAACGTTTTATGTAACTAGGTTTACTCCAATACACAAACAAGTTTAAAACTAAATTTTATGCTACCATTATCGTATGATAAAAGTAAGAACGAGTGGGACTCCATATTGAAATATTTTCAAATATCTTTTTTTTGTTATCTATCCTATAAAAACAATACATACAAGGATTTCAAATCTGCCAAAAATGTACCTGTTGCCATTAAAAAAAAACACTTTTTTTGTTACCACAAGAAGTCATTTTAAAAAGGTTCACCAATGGTGGAAAATAATAGAAAATAATTTGTCAGAGAAATTCCGTTATTAATATTTTCCTCTAAAGTGTATATTTGAAGAGATATTAGACTAATGCGTTATTTTTTCCGCCCCCTACATTAGTGCAATTTATTTTTTTTTATTCTTACAATTTTGATCACTGAATTAATATTAGGTTAGTTTAAGCATGAAAAATTTGGTTGTTTTGCTTTCTTTTATATGCCAAGGCTGAGCGAAGGAATGGTTGTAGTGCTACGCCTTCAAACTAAATTCTGCATTGCGATTTTTCTTGGTTCTTGTTTATTGTTTTCACTTCCATTCGTCTGTGTTATGTATTGCAGCGGACGGCAAAAAAAATATTATTGTTATTGCATTTGTCAAAAAATGTGATCATCTATACTTCTTAAAAATGCCAAGTATAATAACACACATTAGGATTCTACGTTGATCTTAAAAACTGCAACATATATCAAAAGTCAGATAAGCATTTCCTGGAATTCTGTTTCCAGAAAGTAGTAATGGACTTACCAGTAAAGTTCGCTACTTTCCGTGCACTTCACGGGCTTCGGTATGGGAGTGGTCATTCAGGTGTGTGATTCATAATACATACGCCAATATATGCTTCGCATATTAGACTTAGTAGAGAGACTTATTCTATCTAGAAGACTGAAATGTGCATTTGGTTTTCTGCTAATTAAAGTAATATGCATAAAAACACCAACAATAAGAATAGTACATATTATAGCAGCGTTGTATGTGCAAATAAAATCGATAATGTAGGAAATCAGTGATTTCAGAGTTGTGTTGCGTGTGTGAGTTGGAGTACACGACACTTACCTTTGCACTTCCCACATGGTATTGGCAATGTGCTTTTGACCAACATATTAGAGATATATCGCAAACTAAACATTTTATTTTTGCGCCATCGTATATTAAATCCTGGAAATCTGTAATAAACTCATTGACTTTATCTGACAATGGTCGTTTCCTTGATCCATTTATCCACGACATTTTAGTACGTATAATGTATATGCAGCACTTCGGTACCCTCGCGTGCATTCTAACCGGCCACAAATACATACTGGATGCGGTACTACCGCAATAAGATCGCTTGCGCATATATTAAGGATCTGGAAGCCGAATGAGCACTCTCATACCAACGCCTGTGAAGCGCACGGAAAGTAGCGAACTGTAGTTATTAGATTGCTATGGCATCGACTGGAAGTTTTACCTGCTATCACAGAAAAAATAAAATGGGCAGGTTTTTCTATAGAATTCACCGTCTTAGCCAGATTTTCTTCTACATCATCATAATGGAGCCATGGCACAGAGTTCACTTTGTTAAATGGAGTTGCTTGTATATTTACGAATTACAAATATATCAAATAGAATATCCCGATAGTGATATGTAATTACTATATTTTGGCCGCTCTCAAAGATTAACAAATACATATAACAGTAAGCAAAAACATAAAAAAGAACTAACTTGTGTTCCGAAAAGAACGTTATCAGTAAAAAGAGTAAAATATTTAAACAGAAGACAATAAACCTAGAAAACTCAGTTAACAGTAGAAACAAGTTTAATGCTATAATGAAAATGATTGTATAGAAACTCAATCCTTCCCTCTTTTTGAAAAATGAAGTGTTCCATTAAAATTACTACTAAAAATACAATGAATTAAATTGTAGTTAATTGACATTTGCAAGAGGGTTAGGCGTTGTTTTCGTGTTTTTAAATGTCTTTTTACACATTTAATAGTGGAAAAATAGCGTTCAATGGCAACAAGGACACAGAAAATCACAAATATATTGTTTTATTGTGGCTGGCGTTGGCCTTCCAGACTGTTCTGTTTTCAGCTTCCAAGTGTTATCATTACCCTGTTGTCAATGGAAGAACTTCAGAATTAATTTTGAAGATATAGTATTTTCTGCCATTTTCGCACTGAACTGAACAGGTTAACGTACGTACACTATTACTTTATCTTTACTACTGTTAGTACTGTTGCCAGATTTTTTGAAAACAAAAATTGTCATGGGCATTAGTAAAATAAATATGTTGAAGTTCGAAAGAAAGCTGAGGAATATTTTTAGCTGCAGTTTTAAAAGACAACAAAAGTTAGTTTACATCAAAATAAATTAGCAGTAAACATCATAGTTTAAATTGGAAATTAAATCAACTAGTGTTACCTTTCTCTTCATCGGTAAAGAAGTTTCAAATTTGAAACAAATTAGACATATTGTAATATTAACGATATCTTAAAATGCATTCTTACTTCCATTTGAATCTCCAAAAGTATTTTACCCTAAACATATCTTAATTCAGACCAAGTCCATTATCTTATAGAATCTGAATATTCCGTTTCCATATTGTCGACATACAGATATCATTAGATCAGATAAAGAAACATGACTTGTTGAAAGTGCACAACCTCTAATGTTAAAAATATGTATAGTAGAAACAGTAATATATTAAGTAGGAAACAAATTCATATTATGACTCCACAAAATGTAAAAACTTGCACTGAAATAAATAAAGTACATGTATGTGTTTCTTCTTGTTGTGACTTACTTTACATGCAATAATATGTATGATATTGTGATTAATACAGGCAACAATTAATGAGTTTTATTTTATGCTTATTTATTCTTGGAACCAACAATCTAATATTCAATGCTTAGTCGTTAGTTCCACAATAGTTACATATTGATCATAATATACGTTCTATCAGAACGCATTCTGTGATCGGTCTGTAATTAGTTTGTATTTGCTGTTGGAACTTCATTACAGTGTCCCATAAATATATAAAAGAAAGTTAAATTTCCTGCCGTTTTCTTGGGTATAATTCTGGGACAGAAAGTTGAGGTCGCAATTGTCGTATTTTTAATGACGACAAAAAATTGCCTGTACATTACGGCCTCTGAAGTGCCCGACAGCCAATCACGAGCAGTTTTAAGTACCTTTAACTGTATAGGAACATGGAGATGTATTTACAACATATACATTTTTATAACTATCCTACTAAACAGTTTTTTAACTATTCTTCAACTTCTCCTTAGTTGTTCGGTTATATTGAAAATGCAAGAAGTTAGTAAAGTTCGCCACTGTTCGTGCGCTTCACGAAATTAGCAGAGACTACACAAATTCGTGTTTATTCGTCTCATGAACATGGGTTCGTGTTGCCTACTGGTTTGCCCGAGAGTCGACAAAACACGAGACTGTCTAGTCTCTGCTACATATAATACAAAACCATATACGCATACGTCATCATAAACCGCTGCTCAATTCTCACATCCGGACCCCTTATCTGATTCTTTGGATCCAGATTTGTTGTCAAATGCTTATCTGGTACTTCGGGTCGGTATCTCCTATTTTGGAATAGATCTTGGTACCTTCAGTGACCATACATAAAAAATACAAACTATGGGACTAAATAGAAGTAGATGTATTCATTGATTTAACTTACTTTTTTTTTCAACTGTGTAGGGCATACAGTTGCAGAATATGCAAGAAACTAAATATATGTAGCTATTTAAACACAAACAATGTGTTTCGCGTAAATTTCGAGTCGAATGAAATTATGCAGGAATTCATATATAAAATTCAGCTGAAACACTTGATTTCAAAGAGGAGCTAATAATTATTGTCGTAATAGGATAGTAAAATCTCCATAGTGCAACATAGCATAACAAATCTTAAAGAAGTACTTGCGGGTGACTATAGATCTAATGAACGCAATTGTAATTTAAACGGACCACATCGTACATATTTAATATATGTACCTAATAATAGTTGCAAATGTAGTTTTGAATGGATTGTTTATAGCTAAAAAAAAACACGAAAAACTAATCAAGTGTATTTAAATGGTACTCTGACTAAAGGCTTGCTAACTAATTTTATTGCTTTTTTTTATACGAGGGTGGATTGTTAATTAGTGAGATACATTGAACGAAAAAGATACGTAAATAAAATAAAAAAGTACACTTTTAAATATATGTCTGGCTCTAAACGTTTCAATGGGATTGCCAACGTTGAAAGTTAAACGTATTAAAAAAAAGGTTCTGACTGAAGTAAAGGAATTACGTTGCGTTAAAAGTACGTTAATCTAACCATTTTTTTTATCAAAGTTGGTTTAACGAGTTATTATTTTAATAAAGAGTGTTCATTATATCGATGAACACATACTTTCGTATATACAATAAACTGATTTGTTGACATAGAAAATACATTTATTAACTTCTAATGAAAAATCCATAATGTTTGTTTTGCTTCTCACAAAGTCTTTATTGTATTTATAAACAGGTTTCAATACGATAAACGCAGTTTATTGTTATAATTGAATTTGCTAGTTAATATAATTTTTTTATTAGTTTAACACAACAAAACGAAGTCAAACGAACGAACACGATTTATCGGATTCATTTTTTCTGTGTAGAAAAGACAGTACAAACTGTTTGGATAAGAAATGTGTTTTTCAACGTTGTCTGTTTGTAACTCATCATATTTAATCCACCGATATTCAAATCTTTTCATTCCTTCAGAAAAGTAAGCTTTACCAAACTGTTCAAAATATGCGTTAGTGATTATTTCCTTGTTCGACTTAAATCTCTTTCCACCAAGTTTTCAGGCTAGGAAAAAGAAAAAGTCACAGGGAGCCAAATCTGCCTAGCCTGTATTATGTAATCTGCTGATATTTTATTATAATCCTTTCCCCAATAAAAATATTGTAGTAGTTCGCATTTTTCGATATGGAGACATAGTTTTGGGGGAAATTAATAATTTTGGAATCAAAAAGGTAAAACGTCCCCTTTTTTAAATGTATATGAAATAGACATTTTTATTTGTAAATAACACAAAATGTTTCATACGGCAAAAAGTAATTTTTTGTACAATGAAATTGGTTTACGCAGGCATTCCGTGATTTTTTTCATTAAATACTCAAGTGTTTAATCATAAGCAACCTGAATTTGATGACTAGATAAGATAGATACAGACTATACCCAAGTATATTTTGTAAGAATTTATTTGAACCTTAGCAACCAGATTTAAATTGTTCCCGAAAAAATTTTCTTCCATACGTAGGACAATGCTCTCGTAGTTACTACAATCTGGAGAACTCTTACTGATAATGAATGTGTTCATATGTAAAATTTTCCAACAACTTCAATAACACGTGAAATTATCGTTTGAATGTACTATTAGTAAACAATTTTATTAATTGACGCTTAGTGTTGTACTAATGCACTTATAGCGTGTCAAATGTCCCAATATGTTACTGTAAAAATAATTGAAGTTTGAAATGGAATTAATTATCATGAAATTTACAATCTATAGTGGGACGGATGCCCAAATGTGATACAGCGGTTATTTATCGAGAACAAAATTTTGGAAGCTGCAAATGAAGCCCCTACCAATACGTTGCATTAAAAAAAAATCGAGAAATCAACCCTGTTGTTGTCCAGAGGATTTAAAGAAATTACGATATTATGGCTCCAAAAAATAAAACTGGGTACTATGCAAGACGTCGAAAAATCTCTGCGACAAATAACAAATTTCTTCCAGCGTTTTTCTCAAATTTTGTTTTCATTTTATGTCGAACGACACAATTTTCCTGATCGAAACCTAATTTTCTGATTGTTTGCATACATAACATCATTTCATGTGTTAAAATATATGTTGTTTCACTATATTAATATGCAAAAATGTATTTACATATTTTCAAAATTGAAAATGTTTGTTGAACTGGAAGAAGTACATAAACTTTAAAAAATGCGGTAACAAATGTTATTGAAATAAAATACTTTTTGCACGGATTATCTGATTTATCACTGTTTGTAGTAGTTATGCATAGCAAATGTCAATTGTTTGATCCATTTCTTTAAAAATAACTGAGACGATTGAACAAACAATAAACCGATCTTGGCTTGACATTTCCCGATGCGTTGCGTTTAAGGCCAATTTGTATGTTAAATATAAAAATAATTATCTAACATTATCTCCACATTTTTGCAGAATTCGAAGAAATCGAATGCAACAAGCAAACCATCACGACAACGCAATTGAATAGTTTTCGAAGAGAGTCTCACTTGCGTTATTATATGTCTACATAATGGGTCGCTTCCGCAAATCTCAATTAAACGGAATAAAATCTACGAAATGGAAGAACAGCAGTAAAAGTTGAATGTAGATGTAAAGGAGATGACTGTAATGTCTACGGCAAGTTTAACTTTGATAAATTCGGATGGGGCACATATAAATTTTTAGTACAAGAACGGTAGATTTTTAAGCATAGATTTTTAGTACAGAAAAGATATAATCTTTTGTTTGTTTTTGCAAGTTTATGAACAAAAAACACCAAAGTATCAACACACTCCGCACCAGACAAGTTCGTAATTGGGGCAACTGTTTTGAGGATACGTCGATACCCATTTTCAGCCGATGACCACATGTAAAATTGTTTTTATCATAATTTTCCAAATTAAATATCACTTCCTAATAAGCCAAGTTCGGTAGAAAATGTCCATATTCTACGATTGTTTTCACCAGCATGTTAGAGGCTGCGACATGGTATTGTTATAAAAAAGAAACTCAGTTGATTGTAAATTAAATTGTCATGATATAAATTATTGTTAATAAAATGTATATTGTAGGGGTTTGCGATTAATATTTAGTAAAAGCTATCGGTAACAAAGGAGCGAACAGACGCCAAGACAATAGCAAGACAATTAGCTTCGAGTCGACTTGAGAGAAGCTCTACATATTTCGCTAGGTGAATTATTTTTAAAGTAACTTCAAGTGTTGTGTTAAAATTTTATTTCAAGTCCAAGGTTAATACGAGTTCTGTCATAAAGAAGGCTAGTAAACGTCAAATTTTTGAAATTGCTTTTTCTTATCAACTTATCATTCGCCGACGCTATTTTACTCATTTAAACTGACGAAAGAGTATCTACGTAACACTCCGCCAATTACTACTGAAAATTATCTTTAATTAGATCTTATAATATTACAAATTTTGGCGCGCAAGGTTTGGGCACTTTCTATATTTTTGAAGAAGCATAACATGCCGAAAAAATCGAGAAATACAGCTTGCTGCCAACATAAGAGAGAATTTTTTTTATTTTACCCAGTCTATCGATGATAAGTTAGCGAGAACGTTCAGCGACTTCTGTAATATCATGTAACGTACGCCAAAACGGATTGAAGAATTAGGAGCCAGTAATCATCAACTATGTCAGAATATACGTTAAGGTAATTGTACTGCCATACTTCAAATTACACGTTTTATCACAGGGTTTTCCTCTAAAATTCATATTTATTACTATTTATGACAGGCGAGAGAAGCAAGGTGTTTACGCAGGATTATTTCAATAAAGAGTCTCTATCATCATTTTAATAATACCACCTAATGTTCTAAAGTGTAATAGCTAGCGTTGCAACGTTCGGGCGGCGCGGTAGGGTCGTAATAAATATTTATGTACCCACAAATCGACTGAGCGAAGCGAATGTTGACATCGACAGCTAATGGGAGATGCACAATGGGTATACGAGGTGTACCAAAAAAAAGCGGATTAATGCCATAAAAGCCTCACAATTTTAACATGCCGTTCAACATAATCTCATTGCATGCTCATTGCCTTCTTTGGCTTTTACAACTTGAGTTATCTCAAATTCCGTTCTTCTGGGCCGGAGCGTTCTCCTAATGAAGAATTAATCACAATTCAGACCGTTTGTAGAGAGTTAATCCCTCAAGGTAGTATTGCTGTTTAAAATATTTTTCCGACAGCCTGCAGATGCAAGGTCCCATACGAACGTAGACCACGACCCAACTAAGGGGTGCACAGCCGATTGGGGGGCAACAATGGAGAGAGTGGATGCCAGAAGGGATTCGGCCGTTTGATCTTGATACGCGCACTGTTTGTCTGTAGATCGATCAGTCTGTTTTTTTAGCCACGCCTCATATACGTATAACTGATCTGATCCTGATCCGAGAGTTACATCTTTAGTAATAACGCTGGAATATCCCAATAGCTGTAATTTGGTTTAGAAGATCCAATGGGATGCTTGTAATATTTAATTAAGCTATTTTACCGTGCACCGTCGCAACTTCCCTACAAAAACTTTGTAAACCAAATTCATTCTACATCAACAGATTTACTATTAAAATACAGTTTTGTAAACCAAGTATAACAGAAACGGTTTCACTAATATCATGAAATTAAGTCAAGGTCCTCCGGAGGATCAGGTTAATAGTTTTAATCCAAGTATTTCCGATAGTACATTAACACATTTTAAGCTAAAAGAGGTCGTACCCAAGTTTAACTATAAAGACGACAACCTCATTCAATTTCAAGACATTAAGGCTAGTCTCTTCAAATATAAGTTTCCCAGAATTGGTGGTTTTAGTAAGGTCATGTCAAGTTCATGACATACTTACATGGTTCATCGAAATTAATTCCAAAATTTCTCAAAGCTCAGATCCCTGTTTCTTAATAAATACTGGGAAGAAAATATCCAAAGTAAGTCTACAATCATCGTAAATTATTAAATTAATAGACATTTGGCCAGCAAAATATCGTGTCGTTTCACTGTGCGTTGATGTAAATTGTATTCCAAAAATGCGTTAGGTGTTAGAAAGTTCAAGTGACTACATTCTATATATAAAAATGAAGATGATTTATTCTTACTACCTTTTCTGTAGGTGACTGTGAGCATTCTCTAATTATAAATAAGTTGATATCGATTATCAATCTGATCGAGAACAACATGTAGGTACCTAAAATTATTTTGATTAAAGAGGTTTCAAAGTGATTAGTGCATTTCCTGCGTTCTGTCGTTGCAGCACTCTATAAAACATCGTTGTATTACTGTTGCAATATTATTTCCACTCATAGAAGCTACTCATCATTAAAAAGTTACCTTCGAACGCACAGAGTGATTGTTCGAGTTTGCAAAGCACTCAGCTCGTTGCTCTTCAAACTGTCAGCTAAACATCCTGTTTCAACTTTAATACCACTTTAATTTTCCGCGTCGTTGTGGCCATCCATTATTGTTCGAACCATTAAACCAAACGAATTCAAACAGATATCAAAAGAAAACGAAATGAAAGAATAGCCAAAGAAAGGAGAAAATCTTTTACACGGACGAATAGTCTTCCTCAAAGGAAATTGTACTTTCGCCGGAGGCGTATTGGCAATGATAAGGAACGAGGTATATAAAAAATCTCTTGTCGCGCGATCGTTACTGTTACGCCTTTTTGTGATCTCGGCAGACGTTGTTACGTGACGTCAACGGAATGACGTTCCGTTTCAGTGTATGATAGAGTTGGAATTCTGAGATTATAAATAAAAAACGAAAAAAAAATTTGAAAAATCAGATTACACTTTTATATGGTTTTATGGAGTGAAATTAGGAAATGTCAGGCAAAATCTAGATAAAAGACGTCTGTGAAAGTGAAGCTTTGAAAATGCTTTAAACAGTAGTTAATTTACTTTTGCCTTTTTATTTCTCTTTACCATCGTATCGATATTCTAAATATTTACGCCCGATCAGGATTTTACAAATTAACTAAATTTTATTTATCACTTACTACAACCTTAAATGTAGGTATATTCAAAATATACAAGTTTAAACATAAATATTGTTGCGATATCCTTTAACTAGTTTAAAAGGTGTTCCAAATTAAAATAACTAAAATATTGACTATTTTAGTTATTTTTAATTGTGAGGCGCAACAGTGTTGATGGCCTCTTCTTCCCCCTAAAGTTCCCCTAAATTGAGTTTTCGCCCTCGTCTTACACATTAAGTAAGATAGATTTTCGCAAAAAAATGGTCCATTATACAACTTGTGCCGCGAGAAATTAAAATTACTAACGTAAATCAAAATTATATTTCTTTACTTGAAAATTTCTCTGTCATTTCAAATTCAGACAGGCGTACTATTGTTCATATGTAACAATCAAAATTCATCCTTATCGTAACCAACCTAACACCATACCAGGACATATGCACACCGCCTCCATGGAATTGTAAAGCATTTCAAATCGTTGTTATTACATCAAGGGTGTCATTTGCCTTAATTGATTTGGTAATCTATGGATGGAATTTTAAAAAAGCTTTTTCGACAACGACAGTGTTTCTAAAATTCTTCAAGAAAAAATTTAAAATTGAATATTTCAATGATCTCCTTTAAAATCAATCAATCAATGAAATTAGCACTTAGTAATACCACTTGGACCTTCTACTCAATAAAATGTCACTACCTACGGATATGGTGTCACTGTGGGAAGGATTAGGATAAGTCGGACCCGGGTTGGCAAGGACTTCTAGATTGGGAAAGATTTCTGGATTTAGATGTGAGGAGTGGGGCATTACAGGCACCAAAAATTAAACAATAATGAAAAAAAAACATTTCTAAATTTTATATTCCATTCAAAAACTTGCTGCCGGATATAATAGGTTTCTGTGTTTATTTAATTGAAAAGAAATTTTGTAAATTTATAAGGGGAACGTAATTTAAAACTTCACCTAAAGAATATTAACTCGCACATACTACATTTGTTTAATTTATCTCTTAATCATTTTTGAAGTTGCAAAAGGATAAAGTAGATCCCAAGATTCAAATACAAAGAAACCCTGAACATTCAATTTAATTCGTTTTAAAAGGGTCTCATTGCAATATATTTCGAGTTCTAACACAATTTCTTCCACCTTGACAGTATGAAATATCTAATTTATTAGATAGAAACCAGCATTTTGAAAACATTGTGAAAATTAATTAAATAAAAATTTGCGTAAATTATTGTTTCACGACGTGATCTCTTTGTAGCTATGTACACGTAGCTATGTCCCAACTCTTTCAAGTCATCCAAATACTAATATCGGTCGACCTCCGTGGAGCTGAGCCGCTTTCCTCCAAGCCTCATTTTCAAATTTCCAAATCTGGCGAATATAGTGGTTGGGATAGTACTTTGTACCGTAACTGAGCTAGTTTTGCTATCGATGATTGGGCCGGTGCGTTATTATGATGGATAACTCTAGATACGTTAACGTTGAACCAACAAAATTAATTCTTGGGCAACAAATTACCAACAAAATATGCCGTTTGATTTGCATTAATATCTACAGTGGGTCAAAAGTTACATGGGGTGACTACACTAACTTAATATTAAATTAGCGTAGCTATCATTTTCCTAGAAACGGCTACGGCAACAAAATCAATTTTTGGGTAACAAATTCGCAACAAAATATGCAACTGGTTTGCTGGTGGGCTTATGAAGTTGCAGCGCCAACTTAATAGGCATCCAAATACGTTTATATTTCATGAAAGATTATGTAAATAAACAACTGGATATTGTTGTAATTGCATTTACGTTTGTGTTATGTTTAAGAGAAGGCGAATAAGATTCCTGTTACTTCTATACATACATTGTTATCTAAAATTTTAACGCCAAATGCAACTGAACGGTTGGTATAATCAATAAAGGACTCAATTTATGTATCAGTTCTTTTACCTATTTTTTCATTCTTTTGACAAAATACGATTTCTTAACTTCGACGTCACAACCACCTTTTTGGGCGATTGCTTTTCCATTGGAAGCTGCTTGTTGCGTCGCTGAGGCAATATTGACACGTCGAATTACTTTTCTTTCGAAACATGCTGCAAATATTTACACCTTCTCGTCCAAATCGATTTCGTAGATGCTTCAATTTACATAAATTTTAGCGTATGTATGATTTTGTCAATAGAAGCGCCCTGAGTGTAAAATTTCAATCCATGAAACTCATTCTAACCTCCATTAATTCGATTAACGACCCTTCCACACGTATACACATGAACATACGTACAAATGTGTTGGAATCCGAAGGAATGACGATTGACAATTTAAAGTTCTTACGATAGATCTCGTAAATATTACACGCTAAATGGGTAAACTATTTAGCGTTGGTTAGCGTGAAATGCGACTCGTGATTTCTAGATTCGCGAAAAGTCTAATAATTAAATACGTATGTAGATGTTTGATTTTGATAGGAAGCCATATCTCATTCACACTTCGATTAACAGTTTAATAAAACGCCTGAAATTCAAGATTGACCCAGACCAAAGTTTAATCAGTATATGAAGGTATAAGCTGTTTCAATCTTCCGGAAATGTAAAATTGCGCCTACTTTGTAAATAGTGGGAACCTAACATTTTCTAATAACACAATGCAGGTCAGAAATGAATATATGTTGATATATACTGAGTGATTAATAATTAGAGTATCAGGCACCTGCTTTGTTATTTTAAATAGAGTACCCTGTATGTTCTTACGATTTTAGTCTTCCCTCCTAGGAAGATAAACCAACGTAATCTGGCATCAAAGAATACCTAGAAACAGTAACCAAAGAATTGCTGCTAACTCAGCTCTCATCGTACTGGTACGAAATCTAGGTTTTGTATGTCTGTTTCTAAGATATTTTAGGATATTAATAATTTTGTCCTCAATCGCCTAAATTTAAATATGTCAATTTTCTTCAAGAAATTCGAAATGCAAATATATTTTAGCGTCAATTTTTGAAGATTAAATTGCCTACTCGTCATTATCTATAAATTATGTTAGGACGCCTATGAAATATATAGGATGTTCAGTATTTACTAAATTAAAAATCAGAAAGGTATTTTTTTTAAATAGCACCGTATATATTTTGATTTCTGGTGTTAGCATTGTTTGGATACCATGACAACCGTAAGAGAAAAAAAAAAAACTTTTAATTCAAAATGTTGAGGTCAAATAGACGCTTGCATTCAATGGCGAGTCTTGCGTTTGAAAATTATATCCAGTTGGTTTCTGGTATTAATACTGTTACAAATCATACTGACATTGATGATCTTAGACTATTCAGTAAGTAAAGAATAGTTAGTTAATAGGTAGCAAGAAATGAAAAAGATGCTATATCTTAGCTAGCAGTATGTATAAGCCGCGCCATCCTAACGATCGATGTGTCATTTAATAAAAAAAGAGGAACAAATTTTTAGCGAAACGAAACAGAGGAAACTATACTTTAAGCAGTATAAATTTAAAATCAAAGCAAAAAGTCTAAAAATAGACAATGACATAACACAATTGAAATCGTTGCAGATGGTCCACGTAGTAAGATTCAATAATATCAAAATACAAGATCCCGTTTCTTACAATTTATTAAATATGCACTGCAACAAGTTTTGGCAATATGTCCTCATCAACCAGAATCTAAATTGTATGTAATGTAACTTAGATTCATTTCATCCACCACAACCCAATAACCGTAATTCTGTTTTGCCAAATAAACCACTCAGTTCGCATCGATACAATTCACGTCCTCAACAATCATCTAACAGATACCAACCAAATTCCCTACGTCGCAATCATAATTTTAATTCCAATAGTAATGGGTGGAGGATTGAAATTCTGAATAAAATTTTTAGTTTTTAGAAACACATCAATTTATTAACATGTGAAATTCCAAAGGAAAAAGTCTAATGGTGTTAAATGACACAATCTTAAGAGCTAACCAATGTCACAATTTCGGAAAATTACACAGTGAGGAAGTTTTTTGTGCACTAAATTTACAGTTTCTCTAGCAATATGGCAAATAGCGTCATCTTGTTAGAAGAAAAGGATAACGAGGTCCGTGTCTTCCAGAAGAGGCCATATAAAGTTAATCAACATCTGACAATATCGTTCACCATTAACATTACCGTTTCCCTATTCCAATCTTCAAAAAAGTAAGGTTTAAGCACACCTTGGGATGAAATTCCCCATCAAACGGTTACACGGCGAGAACACATTAGCTTCTCCATAATCTAACGAGGATTTTCGCGTCCCCAAATGTGACGGTTTTATTTATTAACGTAGCGACCAATGTGAAATTGGGATGTGTCGCTTATAAACTGCAATTTTTTCTGATACAATCGGTAAACACATGGCAGTTTTAATATTACACAGATTTCAGTTCTTGGGTCAGTTGAATCTTGTATGCATGTAGGCGTTATGATTCGTTGAACGGACGATTTTAAAATGCCCATTTGCTGTGATCAATAACGAATTGAGGTCTTTGGGTATTCGATCACACTTCCATTCACCCTAGTGGATATTTTCAGCAGAGTTCTCGCAATGGTCTCCTGATATTAAGAACAGAACCAGTCCGCTCAAATTTTGCAATTAGACTCCTAATTGTTGGATCGCTAGGCGAAGTCTACGAATAGTGTTTGTAATAGAACGCGCATTTTCGTAATAAGTTTAGACAAATTTTATGCATTGTTCGAGGGTGAATCGCTGTGTCATGAAACTTACAGCTTTCTAGAAGCCATATGTAAACCTTCAAAGTGACAGCATTTGCAAATAATATAAAATTGTTATTCCCAAGTTCATGTTGGGATACCTTTAGCCAACACATTATGAATCTACGGACTGAAATTATTATTTAAAATTAACCATTTTGTAACGCTACAGTACGTATACATGTATTTTCCTCGCAGAGTTTCACTTCTTCTTATTTGTGTGCTCGTTGTTCATACATCGCTACTTATTGCTTATTTTCTATTGCTATCTTATTGAAAGGATGAAAAAATTGGTAATTTTTAATTTGTGTAAGAGTTTTTAATTTTATTTCTCCAACTTTCTCAAGGTTTCTTTCTTAAATGTTCCGTAGGTAATAAATACATTGTCGATATAAAGAGATCCATAATACACCACGTAAAATGTTCGTACTAAAGATAAGAAATAACCTACTCAAAATTTTATTTAACGCTTTATATTTTTGATTTACTTTTAATTGAAATTTTTAATAGAACACTTCCGTTTTTTTTAACTTAACCTACGTAATTGTAAACAACGTTAAAATAAATAACCTTAGCAAGAAATCTCGAACAAGATTTAAAATGATGTGAAAAGATGGTGTTGACTCTTTGAACTTAGCATTTTGTATATATGACGATCGAGCTCCTCTAAAATTAACGAATCCGTTTCTCAATAATTTTTTGGCACCATTCCTTCGATTCATTATATTTTTGGCATAAATTCCATATTAAATATTCATCAAGCAGCGTGCGTGCATTCACATAGTGTGTATGTAGGTACATAGTTGGTGCCCATGATCCACGACGAACAGTGGCATGGTGAACACCAAACCTGCACGCATACGTAATATGCAATTATGAGTTAATGTTAGCGGATACATGTCAACACTAAAGTACACGGCGCTTAATTAACGTTAATAATATTTTGCCGACAAACTAATACGAAAATGAACTAATTATAGACTCTAATTAGTAATGGATTGTAGTTTCATTGGTAAATTAACTGTATTATAGGTATGTGGAAGAAATCTACGTACCAAAAGACATTACATAATATTAAATTATTTAATATGTGTACTGAGGAATTTTCCACAATGAAATGGAAATGGAAAATAACTGAAGCCTCTTATTTCCTAACGGTATGTTAAATACGGAAAATTTTAAAGGTTGAATATCGATATTTCGGGAGCAAAACGATATCTTCTGTAATGTATGGTAGTATGAATGTCTAATAGAACTGTACCGAAAGAGTTAGAATAACTTCTGCAATTGTAAAAAATGCCACTCCAAATAATTTCAGGATTCGTGACGCGAAGAATTATAGCAATCAATGAACCAATATTTAAGCAAACAAGAGTGGCCCGTATAGAGATTCAATTTATTTGCGTTCAGTGCGCGCTAGTGCGCTGGTCTTGATAATGTCGATGATCTCGTAATTTTCAGGCTTACTTTCCGTCACCTTTACTTGCGCCCTTTTATCCACCAGATGGCATCAGTTATTCACGAATAGTGATAGTTGGACTTGTAATGGATTCGTCAATTACTGTTTTTACTTGTATCTATAGATTGATAGTAAATCCATGAAATTCCAAATGTTGTCCACTTACTTTTAAAGTCGGTAGGGAAGTTGTCAATGATCTAACGTCTCATTTAGACGAATTCACAAACTTTTTTAGAACGGATGCACTGATTGTTTCATCAACCATTACTTTCATTTTTGATAAAGATTGATGATTCAATTCAAAACACCAATATGTCTACCAAACCGTTTCAAATTCGTTTACTTTGGTGGAAGGAGCAACAGGCTTTTTGCACTAAAAGCGAAGGTTTTCACTAAATGCAATTCGGAAAAATCGACACTCGCATAAGTTTTACAATAAATAAAACGCTTAACAGTGCAACAGTCAATCATTCACTAAACTGAAAGCAATTGAATGTCTCTAGTTTTTTTTCATATAACTTTTGTGCTATAGAATTATGAATGATCGCATATTTTCTATTGGGTTAACATTTGGCCTCTTGGAAACCCATGGCAAAACGTTACCGTTGTTGTTGTCGTACTAATATGCATGTGTGGACTCTACAGTTATCTTGTTGAAATAAGGAATTATTTCTGTATCTGGCAGTTATAGAAGACAACATAACGTTTTGTACAATATTCACATAATTGGACTCGTTTTATTTCCTTTCGTATCATATGTTAAGAATATTCGCAGTGCTGCAGTGTATTTTCTAAATCCACGGGTTTTTAGAAGTCGCATCGTCTAGCAGTTCTAACACTGTCGGGAAAATTGAATTCTGTTACTGTCATTTCAAGCGGCACTGATTTCCATTTATATAATTTGTTAAATTTAAATCTTCATCATTACTTAAAATCCTTTTCTTACCCCGACCAGGGATTATTGTAACGGATTCTTAATTAGATTCAAAAATAGAATTACATTAGGAAAGAAACATTTTTGGCCGAGAGTCGACGTAAATTTTAATCGCTATAATACCCTCCGCGCGAATAGCCTCTGTGAACCTGCTTTCATCTTCCCCACTGCTTCCCCCTATGTTATTAACTTTTTAATTGCTCGAACAACACAAACGCGGTTTTTATAAGCGGAATAAATTAAAGTTGTTGTTTTAAAATTGCTCCGGGATGTATCCGATGAAAGGTTTCACCAATTAAGCAACAACCAAAGTTGTTCGAACCGTTCGATCAAAGGTTCGAGCGATTACAAAAAACCCAATTTTGAAGCACTACGCTTGACCTAAACTCGCCTGACCTACGCAATATTTTATTTTATATTTTATTGGTTAAGCGTATTTTACTAAATTGAAATTATGTAATGTAAAATGTCACGACGCAAATTTAAAACTAACTTGAAAAGTATAGTATATAGATCAAGAACAAAAGAATAACTCTTGGGTAGCCCAGAACTACTTAGCTGTTTAATGAAACGTGGCTATACCATTTAAATGGGGGTTTTCTAATCTTCAGGCCCTGCCAACTCTAGATGCCGTCACAGAGAACCTTGCGATAGTTGTTAAGATATCATGTCATTTGTTTATTTGTTAGTAAATACATTTGTTGATTGACATTTTTACGCTTATTTAAAATTTATAAAAAGGAAATAGTCTGGTGTTAAGTGATTATTATTTATTAACTCTATTAGTGATACAAACAAAATATAAGGGGAATCCAGAAAATTGTCACCTTAACATTCGAGACAGCACAATTTTGTTGGAAGATCAAGAAATTGTACTATTGTATAATGGCCCAGATCTCATGAAGCAGTGTGTGAAATAATCTCTTCACAAAAGACTTATTTTTTGAAAATGGTGGGAATAGATGTCGCTAAATGGGAACGCATGTTAAACTCATACATTATCGGTGAGTATTATAACATATGTGTTGTGAGAAAAATAACAGACCTTCATGTAATGCCAAACAAGGTTTAAAAAAAATGAAGGTGTCGGCATCTGCACAAATATTCAGCGAAACTGCAATAGCTAGTATCTAATATTGTGTAACATTTCAAGCAAAAGACGGAAGCGGATATATATCGGTACCACTGGAAGGCATGCAGACACACGTTCGTGTCATTTATAGATAGGGTGTTTGACGACTTTTACAGCGGGTAAACTACTGAAGGGACCGATAACAAACAATTGAAATCATCTGCGATTTTGGAGAAAAGCAGTGAAGATATTCAAAAGGATGAAGTTTATTCCAAAAGGGAACATGAACAGAATTATCCGACAGTGTTAAATTGTTGGATGTAAGAAATGAAATTTTTTAAAGAAGATCGGGATTTACAAAACTGCGAGCATTTAAATAGGATCCATGGATTTTACAAAAAAATAGACTATTAAAAGACTCTTTCTCTCTTTATTTTCTCATTGCATATCAGAACTGCTCGTGAACAAATACTTTTTATTTTTATAAGATTCAGAAGATCTCTCAGCAAATAAATAGTATCTTGTAACATTCTTTAAATAATTCTCCCCGCCAACTGTATATTTCACTGTACTGTCTTTATATTATATCAGTTGCTGGCGATTCTTTTATTTTATTTTAGGGGTATTATGTGATGAAACACTACTATTTTGTCAGTATGCCTAACGAAACAATGACAGTGACAGTATAGACGTTTGTAAGTTTATAACCCGAATAGTTATGGGTACTTGAAAAAATACATACATGAACATCCACACAAATCACATGTACAAGATGCCTTCTTTAACCTATTCCTTGCGGGGGTGTATGGTAGAAGTGAGCAATGGCATTATTATTGTTGTATCTCCAGGAAATTGTGAATGCAATGTGTGCATGCATATGAAATGTCCTGAGCGATACGTATGGATACGTAATTACAAAATAATTCATTCGTTCTATGTATTTTGTCATTTGTCATTCCTAATTTGGTGAAAGACGGAATTACGACCCTGTTTGATTGAAAAATGTATTCCATGTGGTGCATCGCAAAAAAAGGATTCACCATTTTATTGCAGGTAAGTGATACTACATTTCTAATTTCCCGCACTCTTTTGAAATAAAAATACGCCACCTAAAAATTTCGAAAACTTACAGAAAGTTTACGAAAACAAACAGTTTTTTCCTAATATACTTTTCCCCATTACTACTACCAACTAGTTCACAAATTGTATATTGGAATATACTTTCGCAAGCCGTACGAATTTGTTACCACAATCCCCCTATTTATCACGTATCTATGTAATGTTACAATTTACATTACATAGAAAACAATGTCCCACCAAACGCAACCACCAAAATGCAACACCAAACTTCCTACCAGCTCTTTCTCTGTAGTTGCAAATGCTACTGTCTAGATAGGGGGTGGTGGAAGTAATGAGAATACTATAAGTCCTTCTCACAGTCTGCTCATGTTAAATTTTCCAATTTAATGTAATATTTCCTACAACTATTTCAATAATAATTTCAGTCGTATATCAGTTGTAATATTGCGAATTAAATATTTTAAATTGAAGTAGAGTTTTATCTTTATATTTGGCTGTACAGGTGTGATTCAAAGGTTTGAAAATCTGAACAATCCGATTTGTTAAGTTGTTTATAAATGATAATTTATAATATTTCAAAAGTACATTGCTATGGTATATGAGGCATTCATAAAAATTGGAGTTGTATATTAATTTGTGGATCTAGGTCGGTGGTATCCATTATTGGCCAACACATCAAAAAGTTTTTCTTAAATTATTTTGCAAAAAGTTATTATGTGATATGTGAGTTTCATTGCTATTACTGTATTGAATTTTCGATTTTTTGGGTAACTAGAATATAATTCAAAAATCTTGATTAAATGAATTGAATAAGAGAAGAATAGTATCAACATTGCTATGCGGAATGGCACAAATGATGTCATCAAGATATGGATAAAAACGGAAGTCGAAATGGTAATTGTGGTATCATATTGTTCAAAAGAAAATCCATCCAAACTGAAGTAACAGTTGTTGAAAATAAACGTGGTTAATTGCAATATAGACTGCAATGATAATGTTATGCAGCATCTACTAACAATTCCGTGGGAATGTTTGTGAACAAAGAAATGTCTAAGGAAATTAAAATGCAATTAATTGGAAGTGCAAAACCACCAATTTTATGAACAAAGATAAAAGTACTTTTAACTCTGTAATCTGTGACTTCTGCTAGTCTGTTAGTACGCATTCACGAAAGAAATTTTGAAGGATATAAGTGGTTTAGTTAATGAGACTAACAATGGGACGAAGTGGAATATTAGTTATGAGTTGTTTTAGTTGTTCATCTGGCACCTAATGAAGCTATTTTTTTAAGTGCATTGTGTTTTTTCCGAACTGTTTCCATTGAATTATAGCTCAATAATTTACATGTGGACGACTCTTGTCACAACAGCATTCCGTTTTGTTCACTGCTGCCTGTGTCAGCCTCAATAATGTATAGATTAAGTTGTTCTTTTAAGAATTGTTTGGTTTTGAAAAATCAGGATTCGTAAACATTATAATTCGGTGAAGCCGACAAGATATTTGTGATATCATTGGTGATCTTAGCGCGCATAACATTCGCGATACTACCCGGAATTTCAGCAAAATACCCTTTACATCAGCAACAAACACCCCAAATTTGAAAGAAAATGGCAAAAGATTCTGTAATCTATCAAATTTATTGTTTCTACGTTTTACCTTTTAGAAAGTTTCACTAAAGCTTATTTAAAGCTATCAATAGATCTGAATACAAGTGTAATCACGATTTAATTCATATAGTTCGCTTCCGTTTATTCTCCTTCTCAATTAATGGTATCGCACAGCGTGACGCACAAAAATCGCACAAGTTTCATTATGCGTGGCCCCAACATAATAAAATAAATAAAATCAAATTTATCGTATCCAAAACATGTCATGACGAATTAATAATGCATGGCATCCTTAAGATTGTACCCATAACGCTGCCAAAAAAATATCAATCTAATGATGATGATGTGATGATGTGTGAAGAACATGATAATTTGCAATGTCCCCAATAATCATGTTCAAATGTTTATTAATTGTAAAGAGATATTGTTTAGAATTATTCCATTTCTAACAAACATACCAATACAACGTATTATTGCATACATCTTTAATGTGCATCGAATTTATGAAAACGTAGGTAAGCGAATTTTTTTAGATTACTTAAATTGTGTTTATTGCCTACAATAATAATAAAGTAATAAACATTTTGCTTTTTTATACGTTGCGTTGTAAACTTTATACGATATGTTATAAACATTATTCAAAGAAATTATAGACGAGATTAACAGAACTACTTCAATTTTAAATGTACACCTGTTGGTATTGATATGTAATGCGATATTCTATGTCTACATTTTTAATTTAGGACAACATCTTCAACGTTTTATCCCCAGGATGCGTGCGTTTATAGGCAACACCTATTAGAAAGAATGTATGCCATAAAATACGTCAAATCTGCGCACTGAAAATTAAATAAATCTAATGCTTATCTGAAGAAAATGTCTAGTTGGGTAAAAAATTTGTAGTAGATCCTAACAATTTTCCACCAATAACGCGCGTCGAGAAACTTTTCTGTAATAATAAACAAGCAATTAAATCTCAAGATTTCCCAAATCTTGTGAATACTAATAATGAAATAAGTGCCACAAAGAATTTGCTAATCAAACAGGGGTTTCAAAATTGAATCAGGGTTTTTAACTGATGTAACTTCTTGTATGCAACTAACAGCCATTTCCATATTAGAAGAGAAAGATTGAACGTATGTAAAAGATAAATGAAAATACTATAATGTAACTAGTACCAAAGGCAGGGAAAAGAAAAGAAATACAGTACGACTAGAGAGTTTAAAAAAATGTATTAGTAGTAACTGTTACATTTATTGCACGTGTAAACATATAACTGACATGAAATATACGAAATATTTATTATTAACGCTGACGTAGTTATTTTCCCTTAATTTCTTCCAGTTTCAGGAAATTATTGTTGGGGGTCATTGAAAGCAAAGGTATGCTTTGTGTGTAAATTTTTTTTCTTCTTGAATGTCCAACGATATGTCTTTCGTGTATATACGAATTTTTATATGTTGTAGTGTTATAATTTACAACACTGTTTCATATAGTGACTTCAGTATATCAACTCGTTTAATACTAAACTTCCTAGAAGCTCGTTTTTAGTAGCTCTAATACCTTCTACCTCCTATTATCTAGGTAACGGGGGATGTATGTAGGGAGAATATTAATCCAGCCAACGATAGTCTCAACGGAACGGATGAATAACTGGGTTCCTGTTCAATTTCTTCACATGATAAATCTTCCACTTTAATGTAATATTTTCCTACGACAAAATCAAAAAATCAAAATCAAAAGTAATCGTTTTGTTTGTCAGTTAATCTTAATGTTGTCAAATTGTAGCATCTTTGGAAAGGTATAATTATCAAAGTTAGCTGTATTTATCGTGTTTGCTATCGCGATTAAATAAAGGACTGAAGGAACGTTAATTAATTTCTGATTTTTAGCCTATTATTAATCTAGGCATTTTCTAAACGTTCATCGTTTGAGATAGAAGTGAGGTCGGTGGTTTATAAAGAATATATAAATATAGAGTTTATATTGGAACGTCACATTTCAAGGTGAATTTCTCTTTTCTAATTTTATCGTAAAACTTCATTAATTGATATCTCTTTGAATTTAAATTGCCAAAAGAGTGTTCTAGGAATACATCTGAATTCTATTCTCGTATAAAACATTACCGTGTATTTTTTAATCTCTGTCTATTTTTAAATTTTAATCTGAAGTAATAAAAAGTTTGCGGGACGTACCCACTTCCTATTGTTACGTTACTTTGTTGCATTTGCCAATTAGTGATGTAAAAATGCTCATGTATTAGAAACAATCGCAAGCTCAAGTTCAAACTTATATCAAGGGAATGATGTACTTCTTTAATCTAACAGTTGCTTGACATTTATCAATGGTTACCAACTTTAATTAAATAGAAAGAAGTATAAGGTAGTTTTAGCAGTCAATAGCCTCTCTTATTTTGCCTTTCGAGCAACTAGAAACGTCAGCCTTTTCAAACTTCTAGCAATCCTTTATTTTGATTTAATATTGGTGAAATATAAGGTACTGATTTACATCAACCTTTTTTTTGCTGCAGGAACTACATTCCTCCAAACTACTACTACACTAACCGCTTCACACACTCGAAAAGAAATAGATAATACCAGGCATGATAAACATTTCATTCCATTATCTGTGCACAGTCAGATTTTCAATTAGAATATGATATTAAGGAGCACGTATTAGATATGAAAATACAACATAATTGTAATAAAGTCTGTTAATATGACGATAAGTTTATTAACTCACTTTATCAATTTCTTAGAGTGTACGCAACTTTGGTTATTTCCTTTACATAGAATAGCTCTCACCTAATCTAGCTTCAGTAACCAATATCACATGCATCTAATAGTTTTACCTTAAAATGTCTGTGATTTACGAAAAGTAAATCATAGTAATGGAAAATGCAAGGAAATGCAACTCGACTAATCTGGAGCTAAAATTATGCCGATAAAATTAATGAATAACCGGGAACGGCAATTATTTTTAGTCCTTCTAATTGTTGTAAAATTTGATTTTTTGCTATCTTAAACTTATATTATTAATCATAATATTTTCGAAAATAGTACTTGCGCTTTTTAAAGAGTTGGGTAGTGATTTTACAACTGGACGCTAAAGAAACAGCTGCAATAAAGCTAAGTCAAATGCAATTCCAAAATCCTCAAGTTACAGCAGACTGTTAACTGTTAACGACAATTACGTTCCAGTAGCCGACGGTGCTTTTTTGCAAAACACTTTGTTGTCCTTAAAAAACGAAGTGTGTATGGTAAGAACAACCTAGTGTGTAAGTGGGAAATTGTTGAGCACGTACAAACAGTGCTACATATTTTAGATGACGAAAGTGTTTCAGTCAGAGAAAAATTTAATACTATATTACGTGAAAATGTCGATTTTTCTAGACTACGCCATCTTTTTAACAATAGTGTTTTTAAGTAAATTTTAAGTACCCGAATATTACATGGCTAGATGTCGAACGATCTTTTTCTGCGTATAAGCAGATATGTACGCCGCAACGGACGGGTGTCAAACAGACCACTGTAAAAACGTACGCTATGATAGAGGTGTTGAAGGCCTCACTTCCGGATTTCTTTTCAGCCATCTAAGCATATTCGGGAAGTTGTTTACTATATTGTGTTTGCGTTTTCATAAATTCTTTTATTGTTTTTTGTTTTAAATAATGCGCGCGTTTATTTTGGTTAACCCAACGCAGTGACGCTACTGCTAGGCAATCGACTTGTTGCGTTCTACTCGATACCGAAACAATTAGCTTCAACTTGTAATTTGATACCGAGAAAAAGTTTTATACAACAATTATCTAATTTAGTTTTCGCGATACACCAATTCATATAAAACTTAACAACATAAAGTCAAGCTATTTATTGACTTGCAAAAAATTTTTCGAAATATATAGGCTTATTCAAAAGTAAGTTTTCAGTTTGATATGGGTCTATTTTTCGTATATATTAATAGTTTGTTTCGGTGCAGACATTATTGTGGTTTAGAAGGATTGTTTTTTTTTATATTGTATAGTTATTTAATTTTTGTTGCTGTGGCGACCTAGCTCTTCTAATTTCAAACTAAATAACACACTGCGGTTTTGAGTACCACAAGTTTTCAATTGAAACTCGTCAAAATGGTTCGCCGTTATCAGTTCGTATTGGCTTCATCCAATATTGCTATAAATCCAACAAACAAATGTGTCAACGTATTAAGAAGATACAGCTGATACAATTAGCTATAAAAAGAGATCGAGTGAATCAAAGTTTGGAGAAAACGAACTTAGCGCAGCTAGTTTTTCAAGAAGTTCAGGACGTTTGTGAAAGTTCTGCATATGATGATGCGTGGAGATGAGACATTCAACAATATGGCTTGTGTCCCTATAAAATGAAAATGCGTTTTGAACTTAAACTCGCTTTGCAAATGTTAGTGGAAATAGAGAATAGCGTTGAATGATCCGTCAAATTTTTTGGAGAGATGAGGCATATTTTGAATTAAATGGGAATGTTAATATACATAACTGCGTGCATTTGAGCAGAAAATAATCCAAGTACGATTGTTCAGTAAGGATTACATGATGCCCTTACGTTATATTTGCCAATAGGATTATTTTCACGAAGAACATGAACGAACGAAACGGTAATGATAAATGCTCAGTGATATTTTCGAATGTTGCTCGGCTTTGAGCTACTAGCATTACAGGATCATGATATTGACAGCACTATTTTTATATGAGGCAGTGCTCCACCCCATACAGATAATAATATAAAGTTTAAACATTGTATATTAAACTACCACAAATTATGTAGTGTTTCTATAACGAAATAATAACTATTGAATGTTTTCGCATCTCTAACACCTTTCGCCATTTAAAGGAAAGCATTGGTTCTCTATAAGAAAGAACGTCCCACCTATGCTCAAAGACCTTACTCTGAGAGAGTTGCGAGCTTAGTGAACCATACATTGAACTACTAGTATCACCGAGGATAAAAGTGATTTGAGTATATAAACAGTTAAGTTATTAAAAAGGAATGAAGTTTTTCGTTGGAACCTCTGTCGGTGACTAACCAACACTATCTGGATCTAGTCCTAAGTTAGTTCATGTATTTAAATAAGCTACGATAATTAAATCGCTTATTTAATGTTCATTAAAAATCACAACAGCATGTTCTCTTACTCAAGTATTAAGAACTAGGCTGCCTTTTGTGAATTTCCGTTGGTTTTAAAGCATATATCGCTACAATAAGTTTATTCCAATGTTTTAAAGAAAATTACTCTTCAACGATCGCGCACGACTGTAGATTTATGTGAACCTTCAATAAAAAAATCGTTTCTACAACGTTGTTGCAATTATCTTCACAGAATTATTTTCTGTGTATTAATACCGTTCATAATTTAAAAGACCAACTATTTTTGTATAATATAAAGCATAGAACATAATTCTAACAATGGATAAGAAATTGCTATCCTTTTCTTCATGCTCTTCCATTTTCAGATTAAACAATGAACTTAGATACACCTTTATACTGGTTGGTTCATTCAACTCCACGTATGTACCTCGAAATTACTAGCTCGCTTGTTCATTATTCAGCTAGGCGGCCAAATATGGATTGAATAAAATATCGCAAACACAAGGATAACGACAGAAAAAGAACGGATCCTTCATGATTCAAATAGGACATTGAATCGAAACTTGAAACTTTTTCTTCCTTGGTTAACTTAATGCCCTTGATTTTTATACTGGTATCTATTTTCATTATCATGTTAGCATTCGACACTCCGTTTATGAAATTGGTGATTCTGATTCGATTTATCTAATTTAGTTTTGTTTACTTCATAATCCCATAAGCTCAAGTGAAAAATGGGAAACACAGCTCACAGTTGTTCCCGATTGCGAAAACAAGAAGTTATTATGGGTGATTTACTAAATACTTCCTTAAGTTAGACGGATGTAAAATTTGGCGATTCTAAAGCGATATGACGAAATATGGTGACGCTGAAAGGATACGTAACATGAAAAATTCCGTGAGTTATTTTTCCAGAAAAAATAGAATCAAACGGTGTAATAAACAATCTAAATCTAGAAGAGGCCGTCCGCGTCATTATCAATTTTTGCAGCCTACGTTTAACAGCAGTTAACTTAGGAAATAAGACAGAACCGTTTACTACACGGAATTTTTTGTTTGTGGACAAAATTTTGGATGATATTTGAGAATGGACAAACTACATATCGTATACATTGTCCAGGTACAATGAAAAGAGAAATAAAAGAGAAACTCATCAGAATTTCTATATATTATTATAAACTTCTTCACAATTTCGATAACTGATTTTATATATAGTGTGTGTTTGTTTATTAAATTGTATAGGTTCTTTAGTTTGTGTCAAAAAAGATTTGTTTGAGTAATTTGGCTTATGGGCAACAGTTATTTGGTAATGTTTCGGTAGTTTTTGTAGACTATCAAATAATTGTTCTGTATATGGCATATTTTTAATTTTCTTGCGTGGGTTTTGTGTATCAATTGGTGTATATTTAGACATTTTTATGTGTTATTATAATGTCTAAGAAATTTAAGTTATTTTCACTTTCTAAAGTGAATTGAATTCTAGAATGGAATGCATTAAATTTTGTCAATATGTATTGGGTTTTGTTGCTAGATATTGCTAAGATACAGTCATCAACGTATCTTCCGATAAACGGGATATTTATATTTTGGTTGTTTAGAATTTCTTGTTCCAATTGCAGTACCAAAACTTTCTACATAAATGTTGTTTTCAAAATTGAAAGATGTTGTATCCAAACATGCTACTGCTTCAACAAAATCATTTAAGTTTAAAGATGTGTATGTTTTTATTTCGTTCTATTTTTCTTTGATAGAATCTAAATTCTGTGGAGATGTTTGCACGTAACGACATTACATCTAGGCTGCCCTGGGACGACTGTTTGTTTTTATAATGAAATTAATAAATTCCCATTAATTTTTTGTATGATGTTCGGTTTTTTCCAATATTTGGCATAGGGAACTTGATAAAAATGTTGCTAATGTATATGTTGAGCTTTGTATGCATGAAACTATTGCTCATAATGGTATATTTTATTTGTGAATTTTTAGTAATCCATAAACTCTTGAGGCATATGTATTATTTACTTTAAGGTTGTTTGCTTGTTTACCCCAATTAATTATTAAATTGTTAATTCGTTTCTTGATTTTTTTGTATGGGATCAATGTTGATTGTAGAATAGGTGGTATTACCTTTTAACATTTCGCTTTGATCATCTGTTTTCAACTTTTTTACTGTTTTATTTGATTTAATTTTTTTTATTTGAATATATACATTTTCTTCATTTCTTTTGTAAAAATCATAGAAGCGCGTCGTATAAAATAAATAATTTCGTTTTGACTCGCATTTTTCCTCGCTCTAAAGAAAATAAATAGATTTCAGGATCGTTTCTGCTTAATATCATGAAAATCTTTGTGAAAAACCTTATTTTCAAAGTTTCTATGAAACTTAAGAAACAACCCAGTTTTTACATTTTCTTAGTATAACCGTCTATTAGACGTATGGTTAGTAAATACGTTACAAACCTAAAACATTAGTAATTAAAGATTAATAGGCATTATCTCCTCGATATGATTTATTTTCAAATAGCACTTATACTGCACGCTTGTATAATAATTTTTGTGTATTGATATCATAATGTTTTGATTAGTCTCGCCTTATATAATAATATAATTGCAAGGTACATACGTACAGGATTCGATCTAGATTGAACCCGGTTTGTACAGAGATCTTATGTACTCAAATACGAATGTTTCCTCGAGTGTATTTTTATCGTGTAATAATTACCGATTCAATTATATCATCCTTGAAACCCGTACGTGCTAATTTTACAAAATTAGATTATACTGTGTCGCGATTATTTCAAAAACTATTAAATGTTTTGTTTTCTAAATTGGCATGTGGCTGTTCAAAACGGCGCACTTTGGAAACACACGGTTAACAATGGAAATTTACGAATTCTCGAAATTTAATCAAATAATTTCTGTAATGTGGAGTGTGCCTATTCTTTAGTATTTTCCGCAATACACCGGAGTTCTTGCTATCACTATTTACATAGAGCGAGTCGTTTGTTGAATTTTAATTCTTTCAGTTAGTTCAAAATTTATGTTTATTACAAACGATAAAATGGCAAAAGGAAGGTTTGATGTCGTATATTTTTGGTAAACTATTGTGATTTGTATTGTGATAAACAGCAAATTTAAGTTTGATATGTTCCGAGAAGGTAGACAACTTTTTACTAGTCTAATAATTTTAAATTAAAATGCCTTGTTTAAATTATACAAGTAGGTGTTTGTTAACTTTCTTTTTTAAATCAACACCAGGATTACAACTGATTCGTGATTAGATAGAATACCACTGATCTCACAATTGTAACTGTAACGCGCTCTAACCTTTCATTAACAGCATTAATTTCAATTCGCATCCTTCAGATTTAAAGCCCAAGCTAAAAATCCAGACATGTCCTGCGAAATCCCCATGTTTGCGAATCCATCTTTCTTTTTCCGTTGGATTTGCTCTTTGTTGCGGGTTATCTATTAAATACTGTACTAGCATATGATTTTGCCCTGCTTTCTATTTAATACTCTAGATTCTAGTTATTTAATTAAAAATTCGTCCGCTACTCCTCTAATACTAAAACCACATTCAAGTTTAGTAATAATTTAAACTTTAGTCGAAAAAGAAGTCTGCGTTCACGTCAGGAAGTGCGAAAGCAGTTGCTTCAATTTTTAAGAATATTTCTAAATTAAGGACTCTTAAGAAATCGCATGGAATATCTATCTCGCGAGATCGTACACCTGCGCAAATTGAATTCTACAAACCTGTCCAATCTGAACTGAATGATAGTGGCCAAAGGAGAGAAGGACCTCAGAATTAAGTATGATTAGGACATTCCCATTATCGTGAAGAGGAAAAACTGGTGAAAACTAACAGAATACCAGTGTTTTTGAGGGTTTATTATCAGAACGTCAGATGTCTTAATTCTAAGCTGCATATATTTTATGATAGTTGTTGTGATGTAACATATGATATCATTGCTTTATCTGAGACTTGGGTTCATGAAACTGTTGTGAACTCGGAACTATTCCCCTCTTCCTATAACGTAGTTCGTTGCGATAGGAAGTTTGATGAGGTCCACCGCTCCAGAGGTGGTGGTGTACTAGTTGCATTTACCGAATGTATTATCTATGAAGTGTTGGATGTTTCCGCACTCTATAGTGTTGTTCCTCTTATTGATGTAATTGTATGTAGATGTAAACTAAATTGGGTTGTATTTCTTGTTTGCGCAATTTATGTTTCACCTGATGTTTCATGTAATGATTTTGAACTCTTTACTAATACGTTTGAGCATGTTCAGTAATGAATCCGTTTTGGTTATAGGTGACTTTAATGTCGCTCGCTATTCTAAGGCTGCACATGCTTGCTCTGAATCAGATTCCCTTTCGTATCTTTGTGATATATTGGCACTAAAGCAGTTTAATAATGTTATGAATTTGAACAATACTGCATTGGATCTTGTTTTATCGAATGTGGATGGTACTCTAGTGGTTTCCAAATCAGATTTTCCTTTTGTACCTGAGGATGTGTATCATCCAGCCCTAGATGCCAACGTTGAGGTTTTTGTTATAATTTTCCGAGGGCGGATTTCTTTACATTGTATCGGGAACTGGGTACCATTGACTGGTCGTTTCTAGAATCATTCGTGGATGTGGATTTAGCTGTTGAACACCTTTACTCTGCTCTTTATGATATCTTCGATAGATCTGTACCAAAGAATATTTGGAGTAAATCGTAATTTTCACCATGGTTTACTCCTGAAATTAAACGTAATTTGAAGATTAAAGAATACTATAGACGCAGATGGTTTAATACTTCGAACGAACGTTTTTATTGTGAGTACAAGAGACTTCGAGCGTTTGTTAAGGTTCAGACTGCTGACGCCCATGAGCAATATATAAGGAATGTTGAAGGTAATGTTAGAGATAATGCCGCTGATATCTGCAGATATGTGAGTCAAAAACGTGGAACATCTAGGATCCCAGGTGTATTTCATGATGATAATAATGAATATTCTAATCCACAGGATATTGTCGAAGCATTTGCGGATATTTTCTTCAGTTATTATACTGATGAAACATTTACAAGTTATTATGAGAACTCATGTCCCTACCGTCCTTTGTATCCGAGAATGATTTAATCTCCACTATGTCACAATTTGTTGAAAAATTTACTGCTGGGGAAGATCAAATATCTAGCTTTTTAGTACGTGATGGAAGATATGTTTTTGCGAAACCTCTTGCGATTCTTATTAACTTTTCCATTAAAACTAGTTTCTTCCCAGAGCGTTGGAAGCGAGCTCGTTTATTGTGTTTAAAAGTGGAGAAAAACAGCTTTTTAGAAACTATTGTCCAATCTTGATTTTAAACAACTTCGCCAAGGTTTTTGGGCAGATAACATATAAAGTCTTATACAGTAACACTCGCTCCTTTATCTCACCATATCAATACGGATTTGTACCTGCGCGGTCAACTGTTACTGACTTGGCATCTTTCACGCAATATGTTTCTAAAGTTGCTGGTGGCCGTGATCAGGTGGATGTGGTTTACACGGATCTCTCTCGAGCCTTCGATACTGTGAATCATCGTCTACTATGTCACACGCTGTCTGATTTTGGAGTAAATCCTGTCCTTCTTAACCTCATGAAATCCATCTTGGGAAATCGCATAAGCCATATGTACTCGTGAACTCCTTGCAAAATCCGGAGTGCCACAGAGATTCAATTTGGACCACTACTATTTATATTATCTATAAATAATCTACTTTCATATCTTTCCTTAGCGTATGCGGACGACATTAAATTGTACACTACTGTAAGAACGGCTTTTGATGTTGATGCTTTTCAACATAACATTGATAGAATGGTCAAATGGTGCGATTTGCGTTAACTTAAAATCAACATACAGAAATGTAGTGTTGTTACTTACACTCGTATATTACACGCAACCATGGCATCTTATAGAATGAGTGGCATTGAGCTTGGTAGAAGTCGCAAGGTTAAGTATCTTGGAGTCCTCTTCTCAAGTGATTTTAACTTTTCGGAGACATATTTCCAGTGTGTATGGGGAGGCAAATAGAATGACCGGCTTCGTTGTGCGTATGTGTAGACCCTTTAATGATATGAATATGATAAGTCGTTGTATCATGTTATCAAGGTTGGAATATGCGACTTTGATTTGGTACCCGTATCGAATTTGTCACTGCATGCAATTAGATCACATTCATAGGCGTTTTCTGAAGTACCTATCTTTCCGACTGGATGGTATTTACCCGGAAAGGGAATGTGACCAAAACCTTTTCCTTGAGCGCCACGTGATGAGTTCATTGGCATCTAGACGAGAATTTAATAGTGCCAAATTTCTGCGGGACTTAATACATAATAGAATTGACGCCTCGTACATGCTCTCGCGTGTGTGCTTTTATGTTCCGCGTGCTACATCTTGATATATTTTAACGTTCTATCCAGTCGTCCCAAGAACGGATATATTGAGGTATGCACCTGTATCAATTATGTGTAGGAATGCAAACAATATCTTTGAAGACGTCTTTTGTTAGTGACTGTAAACTCGTGTTGTATTATATTTATATCTGTATAATTATTATTCTTCTTTATATTTAAAATACACATTATTATTATTATTATTATTACTATTATTATTACTATTATTATTAAATTAGTATAAGAATTAGACAACTGAGATCAATGATTTGCCTTGTGATAACCTAACCTAAATTTATTTGCTTTTGTAATGTACAGAATTGTACAGAAACTTTATTGTATTGCTAGAAGTTTCAGCAGTAATTATGACATACAAATTCATAACCGAACGCAGAAAATGTTAAAGTTTGACGTGTGCATAGTTTCGCGTTACTCTAATTTCGCACTATCGTATGTAAACGCTGCTTCAAGTTTTCTTGCCATATTGTATTATTAATATAGCACTTAACATAAACTTAAAACTTAAATTAAAGTAATTAAAAAAATATAAACTTTTTTATTTAAAATGGTATATCCTACATATTTCTGAAGATTCTAGTGATCCTCTGAAAGATAAAATCAACGACATACTGTACAACGCGTTTATGTATTGAAAATGATGGGCGATCAGAAATTTTACAAATGAAATTAGAAGTCAGGGACAGTACGTGAAATACGATGGGATATCCAGTAATATTTTACGAGAATTTATGGACAGGCTATTGCGCAGATAATAATGGCAGATATTTTAAACATCTGATGAAGAAGTATTTGTCCAATTTTCAGGTGTTTCTTATTTTGATTTTGTTCTTATTCATTTATTAAGATTTCTGCTCATGTCATTTTAACAGATAAACCTATTAATCTCTACATCCTTCAATTTATCTTTCAGAGGATTATTAGAATCTTCAAAAATATATTACATTTAGAATAAATAATTTGTTATTTTTTCTGAGTGGTCTTGCATAATTACAGAGACAGTTTTAAACCTCCAAGGTACACCGTTTTTAACTACATTAACATACCAATTTTCTATCATCTAAATTGTAAATACAGTAAAATATTACAGAATTTTGGGAAACAATGATGTGATAAAATTATTTTTTCTATCCAAAATATCACGATAGCTTTGCCTTAAGAAACATTATTTTGTAACCAGTTTCGTAAGACTTTTAGCTTTACAATGCTAAAGTCCTTTTTTTAAGGACGCGTATCTATACTTTCTGAATAAGCGTTTATGTTCGATATTTGAATAGCAACTTGGAGTAACATACAGGTGAGGTTCTAAAGAACATCCGTACGCTTCACTGAAAAGCTTTCATCTCCTATGGCTAATGTTACATGAATGGTAGAAAAACACCCACCTAGAGTAAAATTCCTGTGGAGGTAGACCAGTTGCTTCCATTTAGTTAAGGAAAATTTCCCAACTTTTTTTCAGTGTAGCACAAACAGTTGGCGCAACGTTAGCTCCTGATTGGCTCGATGTCGGCGTTACGTGAAAGAGTGAAAATTTTACATTTTTGGCCGAACACTGACTTGCAACGTTCTCGCATATTTACCTGATCTTTGGGTCAACTATCTGCTTTTGTCGTGCACTGACCTTTAATGAACATTTCTTAATTAGTTCACTGTTCACATGTCTGCCGATCATGACGTCGCATGTTTACAACGCTTGGCAACTTGTCTTCAACCGACGCTGCACCGATTGAATTGGCTTAACATCGACTTGCTTATGTCACTCAAATATCTACCGCTAAGCGTCATTTCCCGATTGTCGACCAACGCTTAATTGATGTTGCTAACTTAGAGCCAATCGATGCCCAACGTTAGAAAAGTACCATTACTGACCGTGGCTAACCGTCACGGATATTGCGCCGGCCTTAGGACATGTTCCAACTGAAGGCCAACTGTCAGCCAACCAACTGTGCTATTAGGATTTTCCCTGTTTTGTTAGTCGTTGTTGTTATTGTTGTTTTAAAGGGGCGAAGTGTCAGGTTACATACACACAATACACCTCGCACTTATTGCACATTGAACCTTACTAGAATTTTGCAGAATCTAAAGATATCCTAACCACTGGTAGGGAGTTTTAACGTGTCAAACATTGTGTTGACACATGGGCTACGGTTTTACTTCTTTATTTAAACATCAACAATTGTAGCGTTCAGTCGTAATTTTCGCCAGAATTATTGAAGTTACGTGGTATGTGCGTAGGTCATTGTAAGATCAATAACAGAAAACACTGAAGTGTCTATCAAAAATAAACAGATTTAAATAAACCGACCCTAAATAAGAAATGCAGTAAAATCCGATCAAACAAAGAAACAATAACTATTAACAATAGAAGTAAAAACAGGAAAACAAATAACAGAAACAAAGAATAATAAATAACAAGAATAATTTACACTTTTAGAAGGACGCGCCATAGGAGATAATTGGGCGCCTTCTCCTAATTAAAATAACAACAAAAACAGGTTATCAAAACTTTATATCGTGATATTTTTTTAACCTAACGTATAAACCTTTTGTGTGGCGCGTTTGCAAAAACGTAAAAATATACTAGAGTGTTCTATTTGAGATAAGAAAGTTGACGTATCTGGTGAAACGCCAGCTTCCGGAAGGGAAAGGGACACTTTAAGAACTTACTGTATAGAAAAGGCATGCTATTTACTGCACACCTGGCCGAAACCAACATAACATCGATTTTATGCATAAATATAACCTTGCCACCATTTTTCAGTAGTGCAGCGTATTTCAAAAGCCGCACAACATGCTTAACAAGGCGATAAAAAAAGGTACACAAGACAATTATTTAATGAAAATAAATACAAACAAATGAAAATTACATAATCCTTTTACGCTGTATTAGTTTCTACACAGATTGCACATTTTTCTATCGGAATACGTTGCAATACAATGTGCGGCATCGAGGTCACCGAGGTTAGAGAAAGACAGATGGTAACCACGGCGCCAAGATTAGCCCTGTATTACCTTCATTCTTCTAGGAGTGATTATAAATGATTTTTTCACTTTTTTATGATAGCATAATTCTTTCATTCGAACATTTCTTTCCTCTTTTATGATTAAATCTGATCCCAAAGAAGTTGTATTACTTTTGTCTTTTTGTAGTATCGATTCTGTCAGTATATAAATGATATAAAGATTTCACTACCGCTCATCATTTTAAAATTAGAAAACTAATTTTCTTTAAAATCTGATATTTCCTATACTTAATAGTTTAGTATTCAATGTTGTCACGTCAATGACTTATCTTGCTGTATTAAAACTGTTAAAAATTATGCTTCGTGTGAATATTTATTAATCCAAACAAGTAATATCAACTTCAACGGCTTGCAATATAAAGTTTTACTATGCGTAATGGTTAGAGTGGGCAAATTCGGGTGCGTACCATCGGCGTAGCCAATGAATGGACTTTTGCATGCGAAGGTAGTCAGTATGCAGAGATATATTATCGCGAACGGTGCTGTACCGGTGCTAGATACAAAGAAGTTTTTAAGATGGTTTTTGTAGATTATGAAAGGATCTCGATAAATTATCTCTATGTTAGTGAATGAGTACGGGAAATTGCCATCTCTAGTCATATGTATAAAAAATAAAATCGAGAGTGTATGCAATTCGATGATTAAAAAAAAACTTACGGTCTTAAGAGTCTTCCGTGTCTTGAAAAACTGGAGAAGCGAGATTAAATATTTTTAACATAAGGTGCGTTTCCAAAGTTATTTCTGCAAAACGCATCCGCCGTGAGGAAAATATGCTCTCGTATAAAGAAAACGATCATTTTACAACTAGTGATGTTATATTTGCGTAATTAGAAAAAATCTTTGAATCAACTTCACCGAGAGAAATCCTTGTAGCAAATACTTACACGGCGCGGTACTAACGATTTTGTAGGAATAAGTAATACAAACAAGTGGACTCTAACGTACACGTTTATCATTTTATACTAGTCGTTGTAATAAATGCTCACAGCTATTTGTACGATCAATATAGTTCAAACTATTAATACACTTTTGTTGAATTTTGAATATTTTGGGAAGTAGCAAAAATTAATAGTCTGTTGTATCAAAACTTAGCACACATTTTATAATTATTTCACACTGTGATTAAATCTTTTTATTAGTATTATTAGTATTTACCACTGTGATAATGTTACACAACAATGTAATAATAAGACTATATCATAATAAAAAATACTAAATATGAAAGACTGGGCTAAATTCCTTGCATGTAGCATATACGCATATACGAACATACATATATATTTGGTAGAATGTTCAGTAAATAAGTATTTGAGACGACGTGCTTTTAAATATCTATATTTGACACAAAGCCAGGAATATGTTGCTAACGGATTGATACGTTCGATAACTTATATATAACTTATATATAACTTATATATATATATATATATATATATATATATATATATATATA